>CALNVZ010003426.1:33748428-33824028 GCA_940671915.1 Paracentrotus lividus
ACTACCAGCTCAATTACCCCCAACGCCTAGCCACGCCCGAAGTGAAATCTGAATGTTTTATTTGCGTTTATTGTTAATGACAATACCAATAGCTACCAATCAACATGATCAAAGACACTATATACGCTGGGTTATTATTATTATTTTCAAACATATTTTTAAAAATTATATATTTTTCATCGAGTAATGCTTATAAGATTCAAATTTATGTTGACTCTTTCCATATACATTTTAGTAATATCAGTAAACCTATTTATATGTATATTCAACCATTTTTACACACAGAATTATGCACTTGCAATCGATCATAAATAAATTCGCCTAGAAATTTTGAACATGTTAAAAACTTTTTGGCGAATTATTTTCAAAAGAATTATTCAGGCCTATCGAAAGAATGTGGTTGAAACCAAGATCGATCACTTCATGCCCCAATGCAGGACAAAAAGAATTCCTGTATTTCGACTCCATTCATTTCAGAAGTTCGCTACATTCCAAAATACTCATTGTCCGGAAAACACATAACAAAAGAAAATGCCTCACATCAAAAAGCCTACCTACTGAATCGAGGTGGATTAGGCATTCTATGTATACGAAAATCTCTAAATTCGCCCTGTTTGCAAATGTTCGCAACTCAGAGAGATACCCCCTTAATGGCCGGATCATACAAATACCCACAATTAGGCGTGATCTACATATTAATCAAGTTACAATTTAAAATATTTTTCGTTGGAAACACAGCTTGCTATCAATATGTAATGCCTTTCAGGCTTATTGTTGTTCTTCTTTAGCCGATAGTCTGTTTGCATTCTACGTATGACAAACATTATGACAAGTGAACTATCGTGATTGATGAGGTAAAAAATTTAATAAGTCACTTATTAATTATTATAGCGTGAACAAATTTTGACCTTAAGCCTATTTATCTTTGATGTAAGATATTGATATGAGCTTAAGATGACATGTCAGTTTGTATGACAAGTAGTATACACGTACTTTGATTTGCGTGTATTGATAAGAATAAAACAGAAATCAACGATTGGCAACATTTACGTTTGTCACATTAATCAATATTTTGAATTTTTTAGTGTTTCTGTATTTCCTTCTAAGTTTTCTAATATGATACTGATCTCCAGTGGCGGATCCAAAAAACACTACATCCAGGACGGACGAGGACCCCAACACCCCCCCCTACCCCCACACACAAAAAAAAAAAAAAAAAAAAAATAAAAAAACCCACCTATTAATTTTTAAATTTTAAAACCAACTCATTGACTGTACAATTGTTAAAAAATCTGAACCATTGCGGCAGGCGCCCCCCCCCCCCCCCCCCCACCCATCCAGAAATCCTGAATCCGCCACCTGGAATTCGCACTCCCCACTGCACCTCTTTCTCTCATGGGGTCCCTTCTGTCTCGACTCTTAAAGTCTCTCTCTCTCTCTCTCTCTCTCTCTCTCTCTCTCTCTCTCTCTTGAGAGTCCATTATGACTTGACTCTAGTCTCTCTCCCTCTCTTGGACTCCCTTCTGTCTGAATCTAGTCTCTGTCTCATCTCTTCTGAAAGGAACATCAGCATATATGACAATACTTAATATATCACAATATTCAAAATATTCAAGATACTTCTTTTTTTGCAATGCCAATAAAATAGCTTATTTATATTTGAAACATATTGTGCCCAGTAACCTCACAGGCAAAGATTTTTTTTCACATTTTTTCCATAATTTTTTTCTCTCACGTTTTCTCTGATGAAGATATGCCATTCAAAATATGTAACCCTAACAGGTTTGTGTACAATATATATAATAACAATCTAGTTTATTATGATATCCACGCTTTAATTTCTAATCGGTGCGTATGGGCCCGGTGTAATACAACACATACAACCAGACAGTACACACAATGGGAAACAGTACCGCTTGTAAATTTTCAGACAATCACTATCACCCTAGTACATTCATTACTAATTCAAATTGGCAACAATATGCATGGTTAACATAACTCCAAATAGTCAAAATTGTTACTATAATTTAGAAGTGGTGTCCATTTTTTCAGGTAACAATACTAGGATTTTTTAAATCAAAAGGAATTTACAACCATATACCATGAAGTACCAAATAGTGTTTTGTAAATAAATGCAATATAGCTCTTAGTGAGGTGGAGGATTTTGATGAAGAAAATGTGTGTCTTTCTAAATGGACAAGATATTAGTTAAATGCTCTGAAGATAAAGTTATCGTGATATATGAACTGGGTTTAATAATGAATGTCTTTATTAATACAGAAATAACAAACTCAAACGCTGTCTTACATCAAACACAACACAGACACAATACAGGATAATATGGCATAAGAATGTCGCTTAAAGCACTCGAAAACAATTTGTAAATATTGAGGTCTTTTGAAAAAGATGAAAGAAAGAAGACTGGTTTTCAAGCTAAAAGAATATATGTTCATTTACAAATGATACCGAAACATGGACATTATCAAATTTATGACAACGAATGAATTGAATATGAAGAATAGGTTGATTCAAAATGACTTATATTTAAATGATTACTTTATTTATTTTTTATGTGCCAGGCGACAAAATATCTTTAAAAATATATAATACATTATAATGATTATAGTTACCTTTCTTCAATAACAAGCCACAAATGTGTCGTACAATGGTGAATTTCATTTCTTTTAACAGTGAGATAGAATAAAGATATTGACCAGGAGATACATGCCTGTAGATTGCAAATTAGGTCCCTTGCATCATATTCTGCATAATGCAATTACTAGTGACTTAACAGGACAAGAAATTAAAACTTAGTAATCTAATCCAAATACAGTATGGCTAACCAACCTGTAGCTAACGATTCGATTTATTTCACCAAGAAAAGTAAACACATCACTAATTATTATTCATTTTAATAACATCTGTGTGAACAAAAGCAAAATGTGGTTGGAACCACTAGAAATCAAACAAAAATTATACAAATATATGTACTGTATGTATATTTTACTAAAGGGTTCTACATAAGTAAACAAAATACATGATAGTTCATTAGGTCAATCTGGAAAATATACAGTACATTACTTAATATATTCTGGATTTCTGTTTTAAAATGTTTTTACGTGTTATGGAACTTTTATAATAGGTGCATTCGGCTTTACGTAAACGGCTTGAATACAGTCAATTATATCCAAATGCTTTTTTGGTCCATCTATTCAAAGAGCAGACAGGGAGGCAAATTTTTTTAACAAAAAGTAAAAAAAATATGACACAAAATAGGTACGTGATTATCACTCTGCCAATCCTGATATTTTTCGATACCATATAATACATGCTCCCTCAATGAAATATAGATTTATGCCAACCATCAAAGAATGGGAAAGATAAAAATAAAAGACAAATGGTGCAAGAGTAAAAAAGCTAAGCGAAAATTATGAAAACAAGCACAATAAGTACCGTGCAACATGAGAGAGCATTTTATTGATGGTGGATTTCTATTGGGTACCTTCTTGTTAAGAAAGAAGAAGCCTTCGGCGGACACCTCCAAGCTCAGCATCATCAAGAGCTTTAGCAACTTCAGACTCACTTCCTCCAGTTTTATCCTTCCAAATACCCAAACACTCTCTTGTTGCCTTCTGGTAGTTATTCCCATTACTAGCGAGGATGGATTGAATTCTAGTGTATTCCTCAGGTAAGAGCTTATTGAAGAAGGTGATGTATTTGTCGTGTGGGATTCTCTTAGTCAAATCATCCAGCAAGACATCTGTGACACTGCCTTTACGTCTGATTAAAGAAAATTATAAGCATAAAAAAATTACGTTTCTTAATTTTTCTTGCTGAAACTGCTTAAAATCAATTTTTAAAATGAGCTTGTAAACTATTGCAATTCTTTTAACAGGCGATTGTGCGATTTCTACCCGGCAACGAGGGTATCGCCCTTTGCATTCTGAGTTGTCCTGTAGTAAAAGTTCCTGTCCCATAGGAGGCGATTGTTGTGGCGACAACCTAGGAACCAGCTGTCGCCACCATACGCAGGTCCAATCGCTTATCAGTTTGTGAATTATCGAGTCTGTTGCCAAAAGAGACGTAACAAAATTCAGTTTACCGCTGGATTTTTAACGAGTTAAATAATAACCAGCATCAGTTAGGTTGACGTCAATGACCGATGTTGCGATATACTATATTCGCTATGTCATTATGCTATTAGCGGATACCATAACTATATCGCATATCAGATGTAAATAGTATTCTAGCTTCAGGTTGAGAATAAACATGTCGTTATCGTAATCATCTTTGTGAAGACCTCATCATCTACCAGCTCTTGGTCTGCAAATATTAGATTCATCCTTTGCTTGAACATGTTAAACTCTTCGGACAGGTCTGGTACCTCCCAGTTAAACTCTGGATATTTACCACTACTTTAATGAAGAATTAGGTTTAAATCGATGAGGGTTACCATGTAAGCGTTTTGTAGATGTTGACGTACGAACTATCCTTTCACAGTCACAGGCCTACGGGTGTTGACGACACCTGTGATTCACTCACAATCCAGTGGTAATGTCGTTAGGTGTTTCATGCAGTGATAGTGTTGATCACTCACTCACGCACTCTCACACAGATAATTTATGATAAATTATGTTTCAGACTACTGTGTTAATGTTCGCACTTTCCAGATGAATTTAACTTATTTCAGTTTGTTTAACTTATTAACTAGTTTAGTATTATGTTCAAGGTTTAAAGATTGATATTTATAACAGACCTAACTGTGTCATTGTTTGCACACGGCTGTTATTGTACATACATTGATTGTATCGTACATTCGTACTCGGTATATTCATCACACAACATTCATTCAGCACAGATTTGATATGCACACACAACAATACGGTGATCGCATTACTTTGCATTGCACGAAGATCGAAATTCACGGCGACGACACTGCACTGAAAAGTACAGATTTTTGGTCTTTCACAAATTGTCAGTCCCTGATTCCATTCTGATGCTGATCTATGATGTTGCTAACACCGCTAGCCACCATGTTGGGCTATGCGTGGCTTGTTTTACGATTACGATGAGGCTGGTAGATGATGAGGTCTTCACAAAGATGATTACGATAACGACATGTTTATTCTCAACCTGAAGCTTAAGCTAGAATACTATTTACATCTGATATGCGATATAGTTATGGTATCCGCTAATAGCATAATGACATAGCGAATATAAAATTTAGTATATCGCAACAACTGAAACCTATCTTCTCTTGACACGACAAGATGCTATCGTAGATTGTCGCCAGATATCGTATGTTCAGCTGTAGGCAACGGCGGCCAGTTTTATTGCCGCGCGACTGTGTACGTTGCACCACCGAACCAAATGGTGGATGAAAGCTGCTGCGGCCTTTGTCCCCAACTAAATTCACGAAAAATTAGGCTTGACCTCCTATTCGTACAGTTTCAAAATTTTCAAAATTTACTCGAGAACGAAATTATGCTCCGCGTCTTTTGGCGGACTGAGAAAACAGCTAACGCACCAACGGGCGACAGGCCGCCGTTCGGTTGGGTTGCGAGTAATTTTTTAAACTTTCAAAAGTAATTAGCGACTATACGATATAGGTATATAACAGTATGGGTTGACACAGAGGCTGAATTTGTTGAATTTATCCCCAGCGGGTTTCACTTTACATCCGCGGGTTTTTGCAACAGCTATCGTAACCTACGAGACATCTTATTGATATCCACTTGGGGATCAGGACCAGAGGGAATTGTAAATGGCGACTAAAAATTTCTGAAATGAAATTCGATTTTCTGTTTTCTGGAACACGTTGTATGAGAATAGTGTTGCCTTTAAATATTTGCCGGGTTTGAATTTATCTGTCCGTATATTCAGCAAGTTTGTTCATAATTGTTTTATTTTAATTTTGTTATCCAAAAAATGTAGTGAGGTTATACACATACTGGTTTGAGCTGTCCACATTTGAAGCTGAAGAAGCGGCAGTAATATCTTCTTGACCATCAGGTAGGCCTAGTTGTCTTCTGGCTGTATTTTGTCAAAATAAATTGAACCAAAACAAGGATTTCGTATTTCATCGTAATTTCTGTTTCTTACATTTCGTCTTTATTAGAATTTATGTTATTTGCTTTGGGAAGAATGCTACTTAATGTTTAATCACATTTTAAAGAAAATGTAATGCTCATCTACAATCAGTTACGAACGTAATTAATTGCGGAGGATCACTTCCAAAACAGTTTTACAAGGCTGTTACACTCATTTAGGCTATACACTCCAATTATGTTGATACATGGAACAAGTCGGCATATTTACCAAATCTTATGGTCCTTTTTTACTGCCTAAACTTCCGTTACAAGACTTTCACTCAAATTTTATTCGGGAATCTTGTGTGAAAGTTTTATTCTCAAAATACTTTATAAAATGAATTGATAAGGTCAACTAGGGGATGTTCAACATGAAAACTTATATACCTTCATCTGGGAAGTTATCCTCCGCGAACTCCACCAAATGAGAAGCAATTAGTGCTTTCACAAGATTCGGAATTTGCTGCGATTTAGGCGTACTCTTTTTCCAGGCAAAAAGCATCGTGGACGTTCCTTCGGATGTATCATTTTTCTTATTTGTACGCATGTATTGGTCAACCTTGTTTTTAGGTAATCCAAGTTTTAGTCCCAGCGTTGTCAAGTTATCATCTACTGCCAGGTTACCTGCTACTTCGTTAAGTTTCTCATCAGTTATACCGTTAGCCATGGTTTATCAGCAGTCCTGCGGCAGAAATTCTAAAGAAGAAATAATGCCAATAGACATGATTTTGATATGAAGTGCTTGCCAGATGGACATAAATACTCAATATTGACAAATCGTATCAATAATGTATTACCCTCTTTACCTCATTTTGTATATCATGCGAAAGGAGGACTCCAGGGTGAAATTGCTTTTACTAATTTCGATGTATAAGGGATATATTTTTTATATATGTATGGAAAATTAATTAAGTAGGATTTTATTTACGAAAATACTAAAGAAAAAGTGGAGCTGTGACATGATCAGCTTGTTCATTAAATATGCATGAAATTTTGTCAAGAACCATTTTATCGAAAAATAAATTAATATTTAAGCAATCTATAACTTTTATCAATTTATTCGTCATCCAATTTTGAAGAAATTGTAAATGTTGTGCTTGTTAAAAATATCCCAATTTCAGCACGGAGTTCATTTGTGTGCATGTATAGAGTACGTCATATTTGTTCAGTAATACGAAATCTACGCTCAATTTTTGATATTTACTTCTAACATAGGGTGTGGCAGTGTTTACTACGTACTACTATTACCATCAACTATTAATAGGGTTGGGCAAATAATTACTTTTTTCTGAGTAGTTGTTTCAAACAAGTTGCTTCTACAGTCAAATTTGATGTAGAATCCAAAAATGACAATTATTTTTGTGTACGATGATGTCTGACGTCGCTAAAGTGCAAAAAAACAAAATAGTGTATTTTGCCCATTCACACACTTAATAGGTATAAACCGGTTTTATTTTGTTTCTTTATGGATTTTGATGGTCTAAAAGCTCAAATCTGACAATTTTATTATGACCTAATGTACCTAGTATGTGTTATAGGTGTTATTTAGTGATTTTGATATGAGGTGATTTTTGCTCGATATTGACTGAAACTAACTACCAAACTGCACTAACAGTCAACTTAGGTAGGATTAATCATGTTGGATTAATCATGAAGGGTTCCCTGACACCCAAAAGCCATATAGAAACGTAATAAAAGTGGTTTATAGGCCTACCTATAAAAAGTATGAAAATTGGGCATAATACGCCATTTTGGGGGCCATTTTGGTTTTTTGCACTTTAGCGACGTAAGACGTCATCGTATGCAAAAATAATTGTCATTTTCAGTTTCTACATCGAGTTTCACTATAGAAACAACTTGTTTGAAAAAAGAAGTTGAGATTCGCCCAACCCTACTATTAAATTTACAATCATCACAACGTTTAATTTGATTGATCGCTTAATGGTCACAGAAAGACATTGCCAGGGCCAGTAATACACCAACAAGAGCATTACATGTAGATATGTCTTTATGTGTTTGGAAATCTAGCCATTGTTAGGTCGGCCTATGTAGTCCACATGATATTGTTCATTTCATTCTCAATTCCGGTAAACTGTTAAAAATGAACTCAGTAATAATGCAAAAATCAAATTCACTTACTCAGATTGTTATCATATGTATATTCCTTGACACTAAATCCGTAACTCCATATAGAAATATTGTTGATATAATAATTCGTATCTAATTCAACTTCATGACAAGCGATAGATCGTTGTAAATGTTGTGCTTGTTAAAAATATCCCAATTTCAGCACAGAGTTCATTTGTGTGCATGTATAGAGTACGTCATATTTGTTCAGTAATACGAAATCTACGCTCAATTTTTGATATTTACTTCTAACATGGGGTGTGGCAGTGTTTACCACTATCAGTCTCTCTCTCTCTCTCTCTCTCTCTCTCTAGCACTCTCTCTCTCTATCTCTCTTTCCCCTTCTCTCTCTTGAGGTCCCTTCTGTCTGACTCTAGTCTCTATCTCATCTCTTCTGAAAGGACCATCAATATAAATATTATTATCATTTTTAATATATCACAATATGCAAAACCAGCAAGATGAGCTAATAAAACATTACTTTTGACACATTGAACACCACTGTGGGGTTTTCTTGTGTGTGTGTGTGGGTGAGTGTGTGTTTTTTTTTTGTGGATTTTCTGATATGATACACTTATCGCGCACTCGCTTGCTCCCACCTCTCTGTCTTGATATCCCTTATGTCTTATTCCCGTCCGTTTCTCCCCCTTTAAGAGTCCTTTGTCTGTCACTCTCTTTTCTCTCTCTCTCTCTCTCTCTCTCTCTCTCTCTCTCTCTCTTTCACTCACCCACTCCTTCCCTCTCCATAACTCTTTATTTCTCTCTCTTTCTTTCTTACTCTCTTCAGGTCCCTTTTGTCTGACTCTTGTTTCTTTCTTATCTCTTCTCAAAGGAACATCAACATAAGACAATACATCACAATATGGAGAATAAATATTTTTTTGCAATGCCAATAAAATAGCTTATTATTTTTGAAACATATTGTGCCCAGTAACCTCACAGGCAAAGATTTTTTTTTCACATTTTTTCCATATTTTTTTCTCTCAAGTTTTCTTTGATGAAGAAATGCCATTCAAAATATGTAACCCTAACAGGTTTGTGTACAATATATATAATAACAATCTAGTTTATTATAATATCCATGCTTTAATTTCTCATCGGTGCGTATGGGCCCGGTGTAATACAACCAGACAGTACACACAATGGGAAACAGTACCGCTTGTAAATTTTCAGACGATCACTATCACCCTAGTACATTCATTACTAATTCAAATTGGCAACAATATACATGGTTAACATAACTCCAAATTGTCAAAATTGTTATTATAATTTAGAAGTGGTGGCCACTTTTCCAGGTAATAATACAAGGATTTTTAAAAAGAAATTAATTTACAACCATGTACAATGAAGTACCATATAAGTATTTCATAAATGAATGCACTACAGTGGATGTCCTTAGCTACATACCTAATCACTCGATCTACGAATAAAACTGCTACTTATAATCAGAGACGATTGCAATTTCTTTCAAAACCAAGTTTAAATCAAGAAAAGGCAATATTTGCAACAATTTCATTCTACCACTCTCTATTTCTAATATCAGTATTGCACACACACAAAATGTATACTGTCAATTAAACACAAAATTGAACATGGATTCAAACACTAAAGGCTAAATGGCTCTAATTAACACACACACAACCCCAGTGACAAACGAATATATGGATTAAATCAAGTGCGGAAAGGAATTTCAACTTAATACGAAATATGCATATTCTTATTAACAAACTGTGAAGACTTGAATAAAATTAGTCTGTAAAGGGTTTCACTTTAAAAGCCTTAAATTTACGCTGGACTTTTCTCAAATTATTTATAAGTGGATTGATTGAAATAAATAAGCTCTTATGGCCGGATCAAACAAATACCCACAATGAGGCATGATCTAAATTAATCAAGTTACAATTTAAAATATTTAAAATCACATTAATACGCAGCATTGTAAAATTATTTCATTATAGAATTGCATACACCCTCTACAAAGCCCATACAATATCCAAGGCTAAAATACTCTTATCTCTTCCATCTAATTAATTTCAAATCCCTTCCTCAGAACTAGAAAGACATAAACCAATTTATATTTCTGTGGGGTTTACAAGCTTCATACCATGTATGGTGCTGGCCAGTAATGTGTTAACTTTTAATCTATTAAGTGTATAAAATTTAATAGTTTCATTTGAATATGCTAATTGTGATTCTTGGTACCACATAAACACAAACTGGGATAGCATATATTTGCAAAGATTCAGATGCATGTTGAAACTGAGTGCACATGTATGATCTAGAGTAAATGAAAAATATGGTCATATAAATAAGTATTGTCTAGTTTGAATATACGAATGATGCTTGCTAACAATAACACAAATCCAATATTATTTACTTCTTTCTCATAAAAGGCACATGCAAGAATTTCTTTCTCAAACATTTCCCATAAATTGTTTAAACTACAATAAATTAACAAAGATAATTTTCATCACTACTCATAACCACTCCGTAAACAACCTAATGATTTGATACAATTCAGGGAGCTTCACAAACATCTAAATAGAACATTTAGACTATTATTTATGGAAGGAAGGGGAAGGGACATTAACATGGTCATGGAATATCAGGGGTGGAAGGGCAAGACAATTCCTTGTTGTTCTGAAGGGGGAAAAGGGTGTCTTTCTAAATGTAGGCTAGAGTTTTTTTAATTTAGATTTCTGATTGAAGACAAAATAAAACCTCTTGATATATAAACTGGGCTTTAAAACCAATGTTTTCATGAATACAGGAATAATAAACTCAACATTGTCTTGCACCTAGAATTCTACCTTAATTATGAGGAGACAAAGATGTCATGAATATCAGTGATGTATTTATACATATCTGGGCATAAACCTTGCAAAGGCTCCAACCATTATTAATCAAATTCTTTTATCTGGTAGATTTACTCAAATAAAGCAATATAAGGAAGCATATAAACAAAAACAAACTCTACATACTAAATATACTTGGCTGATATTAAAGCATATATATAATATATGCAAGTGAAACATAAGATATAGTTCTATTTCTGAGCAGTGTTGACGTGTTAGTGTAAATGACAGAGTATACTCATATAGTACCACACTATGGATCTATGAAAACATTCTTGTGTATTTACGACACAGTCTATGGATATATAACTTCATCAATTCACAATTATGGATATAACTTAAGAGAATTCACAACAAATTTGGTTTAAATTTTAATATAACTGATTAACTGTAGAACACCTCACTCACAGGTAACCTCAAACTAGCCAATTAAACCACTTTAAAAACTTGCCACGCAAAATAAAAAGGTCATAAAACTTGTTACAAACACACAATTTTTTTCAGGGAAACAAAATGAAACAGAGGATAAATTGCTAACATCAACCTGTTAATATATATAACAACTCGCTACGGACAACTATTCAAACTATTAAATGCAAATATATATATATGTATACTGATTTCAAACGAACGGACAATGCTTCATAACAGCTAGCTAGTTATGGTTAAACAATGCTATCAGACAAAAGGTTAGGAATGGTTAATACTGTCAATGAAAGATACTTTAAAATATTCATCATGAAAACGTGCGTGTTACCTCTATTGCCGCAAAAAGACAAGTCATCAAAAATACCAACGATTAATTAGAAACACCACCATACAAGACATCTCACATTGTAACCGATACAAATGAACACCACATTTATAGTTACTATGTGACATTTGTTTCAAGAGCACTTCTGTACTATATATAACTATCTAGGCAGTGACCACTTGACTTTATATCATATTTATATATATAGTCATTACACATCAGTATTATTGTAGGATTGTCGTACTTATTGAGAGAGATGTAGAGAGGGGAGATGGGAATAAAGAGAGCTAAAGAGAAAGAAACCGAGAAAGCGAACGAGAGAAAGGGGGAAAGGGAGATAGAGACATGGATTTTGAGTGATAAAGTGAGAAATGTGATAAAGTGAGAAATGTGATAAAGTGAGAAATATGAAGAGAAAATGGTAAGAGAGGAGAGGAGAGTGAGAGAGAGAGAGAGAGAGAGAGAGAAAAGATAGAAATGAAAAAGTAAAAGGGGAGGGGCAAATTCCTTACAATCAAAATGATTTTAACTTTCAATATTAACCCATTTTGTTTCCGTTAACGACATTAGTAAGTCTATCTTTAATCCTCATCTGCTTTCAATTTGTTCCCTATGTCATAAGAATTTTACAGTACCTCCAAACTCCAAAAATTATACACAACAAATAGTATATTTTGAATTACAAGCACATACATCCCAAATTCATTGTTGATTATTCAATTCATGACATTCATATCAGTGTAAAATAACATCCTATAAATTCAATTGAACCTCTTTGTGGATTAGAAAAGGGAAAATAGCAGTTATCTTTGAAAATTATCAACAAATTCATTTCGAAAAAAGTCAACACACACCAATCAAGGTTATTAAAGCCCCGCACAAAATCTGTTGTGCCATTGCTAGAAATATCATATCAATTTGGAAGCCTATTATAGTTTCTCTCAATGTCTCTACATTGTACTTACACAAACAAAACAAAAAGCCTCACAAAACCTGTCAAATTCAATCAATGCTAAAAATTCTACAAACACCAATATATATATCTCTAAAGAAAAACAAAAAAAAATCACAGCCTTATTTGACTTTGATAATTAATTTCTTGAATCTACATAACACAAAGAAAAAAAAAATAGTTCCAAAACAGAAACAAACAAATTTTAATTGTGGCAAAACTGCAATTGTATTCATATAACAGAGAGATAAACAGTTGAACGTCAATGAGACCAATCATTTCTCAAATGACGCTGAACTTTTCAATACCTAGAAAAAGAACAATTCACAAACATGATAACCCCTTCCTAAAAATTTGCATATACACAATTTATGCAAACATTTATATATTTATATATATATATATATATTTATGTATTTATATATATACTTGTAGTGACAGACGACTCAATGATGTGCGACAATAAGATATCTTTCAAACTACACCATCCAATGTGTACCCTCTAATTCTTCGCTCACACATATACAAGTCCAGGCACACATTCAATAAGATACTGAAAACACAGTTCTGATAACAGTTTACACTTTTCATAGATTTTAGCACCTCAAAAAAACTATCGACATGAATGAATATCATACAGGCAATATCCCGCATACCGGATATAGAGAAAAAATATATACTAAACGTCCAGCCATGATTATAAGAATGATGGTACAAGCTCAAATTTGTAAAAGAACTAAGAAATTCAATGGTGATGTAATACCATATCTTTTCCTACAGTGCTTAAAAGCTAAGAAAATGTTAATCTATGCATGAAATACAATCAAACCATTTCAAATCAAACAAATAAGTACACATTAGACTTTCAAAGTCACTAAAAGAAACACTCTGATAACTATTTGTATATGTACAACATCAGCTTGAAAACTGTTCAATTTGGAATGATAGTAAGGGGGCCATTGTCCATTTATTTCAGGTGGACATACACATTCAAAAAAGATCAAAATACGTTTCAAATTTTTGTATTTACAGGACGAATTAGTTGATAATTTAGAAAGTTTCATTTACAATTATATTCACAAGCAGGGAAAAGAAAAAATTTACAGTATTATTTTATTCACAGGTAGAATGAAGTGTCATATTAACAGTTTTCATAATATTCACAAATTGGGAAGAAATTAAAATTTATCCTAGGATTTTGACTATATGTCTTTTCCATTAAAAAAAAGGGACAGGAAAACTCTTCAAAAGTATGAACCTAATCCAATTAGTAAAATCTTTTTTGACTTAGTTTAAGTGGATAAAAAATTATAAACAAGCTTAACAATTGTGCTAAAATTGAAATAATTGGTCATAACTTGCAGAATTAAAAATGAATTTGCTTGGAATTGGTAAAAATTACTAAGTATGTGAAGAAGCATGTGTATTATAGCGCCAGTAATAATGCAGGTTACATATTAAAACCAAGGCTACGCTAAGACTAATAAAATTCTTTTCCAATCGAAAAAACACTGAAGATTGAGAACTATATTCTATTCGAGCTCAACTCAAATAACATCATTTCAAAGGGAAAAAGTTCCACTTATTTTCAGACAAACCTTCTGAGAAAGACATAACACAAGCTAGATATCCTATTGAAATTCAATTTCTATACTGGAACTCTCTAAGGACTACCAAACAAATTCAAAATTTAAAAATACTATTCCTACACACGTACAGCAAGATGATACCAGCAAAACATGCAATACCTCAAAAAAGGTTGAAAATTTTTCCTTTCCCAAATTCTCTAGCAAAAATAGTTATTCTCTATGTTTACAAACTTCATCCTCCACAAAATGTACAAATTTTATTCACAAAAATGGTTCATTTAGTTTCTTCACAAAATCCATCAAATTCACACAAAACCACTGAAATAATGACAGTATTATACCAATCACGAATCAAGAAATATGAAAAAACAATTCTTAGTTGACATATTTGGTAAACTACCAAAAAAAATCTTCACGTATGTACTGCATCTTTTGTACAACTTTGAGAACAAGAAAAAAAAGAAAGAAAAATATCACTTTTGGTATCAATACATGTCTTCTTTATATTTTGCATTCAAACATTCAAATGTAAATACTCCCAATTAGAACACACAAAAGAACAATAAAACGTTCAAATGCCCATGACAAAACTTCCATGCCACAATTTACAAAAATATTTAGATTATCTAAAATATCAAACACTTCTTAGCAAAAATGTTGAGTATATTCCCAATATCCAAATCCTACACACATACATGTAGCGAGCATATGACAATGATTATGAATAAATGACAAATATGCAAGTATTAAAACTACTCAATGACTTGAAGTAAATTTTGGATAATGCTATGCAAACTTGAAGACAGAAAATATCACAATTAGTTATGCTTTTAACCGTGTAGCACCTGGTAAATTCAAATTTATCAACATTTTTATCTTCTCTATAGAAATAACTTTTGTGACTTTCGTCCAAAGAAACACAACTATCCATGCCTAGCCTCAAAGTCGAGGATCAATTCAAACAATTTCATGACAAAAAAAAATCATGTTATCCTGATAATTCATTGCGGCAATTTCTACGATACGAGATCAAATAACGAAATCGATATCTGAATATCAGTGCATGAAATGTTAAATAAACATTTTTTCATACAATCCGCATCAATATATCTGAGGGAGACGAGACCTCACTCCGTAATTTCTATGTCTATAACACAAAAAAGACCATCTTAACTATGAAAGAACAAAATAAGAACAGCAGGAAAGTTTTTGCCTGTAAATACATGCTTTTAAAGCTTCTCAAATACATAGGGAGGAACACATATGTCACTATCATTTTATATACAGGCAATGAGGTATATGTTAAAAAGGCAAAAAAAATATATATATTGCAAAACGCATACTTTGATACAAAGATAGGGTTAAATAAAAACAATAAAGCTAAAGGGTTTAAAGTTTAAAAAGAAGTTATAATAAAATGTATGACTTTTCTTAGCCGCATAGCATATAAAAGCTTAAAACCGAGCTAAAATCTTCAAACACAGTAAGAACAAAAAAAAAGAGTGTCCATGCAAAATTTGAGAATAAAAGTAAGTGCAATGCATGGGCTCTAAGTAAAAACATGCAACAAAGTGTATATGCTTCAGTCACTTTACCGACTACACCAAACATTACCAAGAACGAGAAGAAATTAGTCAAATTTGGTGTAAAATGACTGAGACATAGCAGAGGCAATAAGCTCTGGCTTACTGAAAACTAGGCCCTGCTTTTTTTCCAGGGATATAATAAATGATGGTACGGCAAGACAAGCATCGGGTGAACCAGCTGCACTCTGCTTTATCATTGTTTGGTCTTTCCATGTGTAATAAACTTAATTCGGCAACTATGGGGAATTGGAACAGGATCACTATTAAACAATTTTCCTACCACATATTATCTAAAACAGCGCTCATATTACACGGGGTTTCGGAGATTCCTGAGCTAGTGAAATATCCCCTAAGGGTCCATTATTCTCATTCTGTAAGACATGTAGTTTACGTTTTGATTACTACCTATTATAATTTTAATACAAGTTTCAATTAGATATTAAATTTACTTCTGTATTTCATTACACCAAGTACCAATGTTGTCACACATCTAATTGTATCTTTTAATTACAATACTAAAAATATCAGCTTCACCACATTATCATGCCCTTCAGAATAGAATTTACAAATAAAAGAAGATCTTTGTTCCCTATTTCAAGTTTATGAGAACCCCCAACAATATAAAAAACTTCAAATCCCTTTTACATTTTAAAACTGATAAATATGATCGGTCAAAAACAAAGCCTGCTGCTCGTAGAAAAAAAAAATCAGCTATTACTCAAGCAGAGCAAAATGCAATTTCATATGCTTTAGGAAGCAGATGATGGCAATTAATTATGCTAAAGACAAGTATTCAAAACAAAATCACTTTCCTTGCAATATCATACTTTGGTATAATCGATTGAGCCTATGATGAGGCATAATAAATCAAACTCATTTCTTCCCTAGTCTCAAAAAAAGTTACTAATGTCAATAGACGTAACCACTCCCTCCTTGATCATGTTGATTTCGGTTAGTTTTATCAATGTTCTTTGCAATTGGTGAAGCGTTAGGCATCCCTTGTAAGGCATCACCCTGACCCGCCTGGAAGAAGCCCATCCATCCTGTCAGATATGCAGCTGGGACAGCTTGTCTTGCACCATCAGAAGTCAATCGCCCTGGTAGACGTACTGGTACGGTCGGGCCCTGGTTGGACTCAACGGGTAGGTACTGTAGATATTGCCAGAAGGAGACCGGACATACAGGGGCCGGTTGTATGGAGGATGATGGTGGTATTGATGCGGAGGTGGGCCAGGGATGGGCGAGGGATGGTAGACCTGGGGAGGGACAGTGGGCGAGTGCAACACCTGCGGGGGAATCGGGCCTGGAATGTTGGCAGGTCGGTAGTGGATCGGATGCTGCGCCAAGGTCGGCAACGCCCCTCCGGGTGAGCTGATGGGTGTGCTCCCGTAGGAGTAACTCACCAGCTGCGATGTTGACTGCAGGTGGTGCGCGGGTGGTTTGGGTTTGTGGGACGGGCTGCCCAGATGAACAGCAGATGTTCTTGAGTGTGCCGCACTGACCGCAGCATGCAGCTGTCTTTCCTGGACAGTTCCAAGATGTGATTGTGCGATCTGGTTGCTTGATCTTTGGGTCTGGGGTTGATTTGAACGTTTCCTGGATGCATCCGTTCTGGATGCTAGTACAGATGTCGACAAGTTGCTGTTATTGTTGTTAGGAAGGGACGGTAAGGTGCTGCTACTTGAGTTGTTGTTATTATTTGCCGCCGTCGATGACGGTTGGGGTGGTATTGAAGGCGTCTCCACGTTCGATCCTCCTGCACTTTCCGTTTGCAACAACGGGAGATTGATAAAAGCAATTCCTGTGTCTGACCGATGATTCAACGGTCGTTCTTTCTTGAGTCTCAATTCGCTGGCTTTCCCAAGCAGTGTACTCGAAGTCTGGCTACCCTGTATAGACCTATCCCCAAAATCATCTACATCAATTTCTTCCTTAATCCTATCAACACCTCTCCTAACTGTACTACCCCGAGCAACCTCATTCACAACCTTCACAGAACTCTCCTTAACATCACTAAATGATCTCTTCTTTCCTCCACTCCCACTCTTGGTCAGGTGTTGTTTCTCTGCGTCACCTCTGGGACCGGTCTTCCGCGTCGTCCTGGTGTCCGGGCTAGGATTCGGACTGTCAGGGATGGTAACGCAGCTCACCACGTTGGTCCTGCTGTTCTTAACGACATCCTCACCGGTCTTATTAATGGGGGACACACCCAGAGAGGAGTAGGAGGATCCGGGTGACGAAGGGATGTTATGCCGGCCATGGCCTGCCTCAGGGCTCGCACTAAGAATGCTGTTTGAGCTGCTTAGTGAACAACTGTGTGTGATGCTGTTATCGTTGCATGCTGTACAGGTCTTGTCTTCACACCTACAAACAAAAGAGAGAAATCAATAAAAAAAATTAACTTGTTAAGACTTTCTATCACTACTCAGACTATGACAAGTTATTCAAATATAGCCAAAAGCCCTCAGAATACTTTTGAAGCAGACAAAAGAATACCTTTAGTTAAAAGTCAAATAAAAATGCAACTTTTTTCTGAATTAAAGTTTCAAACCATTCAACTGCACAGAACCTTACCCTTTGGCTGGCCGAATAACCTCATCCTCACTGTCACTACTGATAGTGATAACACTCGGTGTTGGACTAGGTGAGTCTGGGATCACGATGGGTTCCCGTTTGTTAGCATAGGACGATGTCTGACCTCCTCTTCCTCCAGTCACAACCCCCTCTGCTTTGGTATCCTGGTCCCGTTCCTGCTTCAGTGCAGGGCTAAGCCGTAGCTCCGAGGCGGTGGTTGTGGTGGTGTTAAGTGTCCGCCGACCGTGGGGACGGGCTTCCGATGCATGTACCATTGGAGGAGTGTTGCCTTTGATGCGCTTGATCTTCTGCGGTGACAGACTGCTGCTGAATGCTGTATGGGTCCTAGAATGATTAAATCAATTAAATTTAAGTTAATTGTCACCCCAATTAGAGCACTACTGTTTGCTTACATGTAGATATACTTAGTTTTGGAATATCCATATTTCATACACGTAATCGAGCCCTCCATAGAAGACTGAATAGTTTTCTTCAACTTCATAAGTATTCTCCCCAATAAATAGGAGCTAGTCTTCTTTCTACTGGCCATCAAATAAAATCATTGCAGGAAGCCCCATACACAATGTAGTATAATTACCTCTTGAATGCTTCACATGGCCAGTTGAGTTGAATTGGATTGAATTGAACATAATTTACTTGTTCATAGCTAAACAGTAAACTTCAGGGCCATGTTGCATAAAACTTCCCACTAATGGTAACTTTGCAACCAACGGTAAACAACCATTGTAACACTGCTCAAAATTTAATCAAAACCAGGTGTTACATCAACGTTACCATTAATGGTAAAGATTACTGGTTAGTTTTATACAATGGAGTCCTCATCTATCTTAACATCATCTCAATGAAACCACAAAAACATGATCTGCTGACTGTCTTTACTTACTTCTTATCTCCCTGCTTCCTAGCCAGCCTGTGCTGTGATCCTCCCCTGTTGTTCCCTGCCGATGCATGGGGTAGGTTGGTGGTGGTACCCCATGTCTGTGAATGCTGCAGTGAGTGCTGTGGAGTCACCGGGATCATCGGATGGAAGTGATGCCCAGCTGAGAACTGAGCCCTCTGCAATGATATAAATGTAGAAAGAGAGTGAAGTAGGTTACTAGTATTCCTTCGGTAACATGACAATTGTTCCGCAGACAATTGCTTCTGGCTTTATTTCATCTAAGATGTAGAGTTTGGGGTGTTACAGGGTTTTGTGTTTGCATTAGTGGAGGGTATAATGTTAAGTCCATGGTTGAAGTTGGTCATTTTAGTAGCGTATCTGGAATCTATTCCATCAGAAGTACATAGAGTTAAAATTCCAAGTCATAAATATCACTTTTTTCTTTACAAAGATGTAATATTTTGCCAGCATAAATTAAAATGCTGAATAGAAGTATAAGTTTTTGATGACATAACTGGAAATCAGGTGGAGAGGTAAACATAGGTTCATCCCTGACATTTAAGTCTAAATTTACATTCTAATTGTATTTTAGAGGTAGTGGGGTTTCAAGGAAATCCATCCATTACATTTCAGACACTTCCTAGATTCATTGTCATATCTCAGGGTAAAAGAACTCACCTCAATGCCGTGATCATAGAAGGTGCCTTCACCTACGTCCATGTGAAAGAGGGCTGGGCTGGGTTCCGTTGTGATGAAGCCTGATTCATCAGAGCTGCGCCATGATACAGGGGCTGCAGAAACATACTGCCGTCTACATAGACACAGAAGGAAAGGGTGTAAAGTGTGACAGATTGCACTTCATTATCATTCCTGGGTCAACTTTGTAGTCTGAACGTAATCAAGTACAAAGTGACATTGTTCATAAGATGATTTGCTTTATATGACAAACCTGTTTGAATTGTTCTTTTGATGGTTATGATATTGGATGTTTGAAGAGTCTATTTCAGAGCTTTTTATAGCAGTGCTCAGCATTTCTTTTTGATATGACTTTTTTTTTTCCTTTTCAAATACATGTAGGCACATGGGACTATAAGACACGTTACAACAAAATTCTGTCCAAAGTTATGAGATATTCACAATATAATGGCATTTTGAGAGTAATCCTATTTCTATATTTTTCAACATGACTTTAATGAAATCAAAAAGTTAATTCATTATTTTTGTCTAAATTGGGAAGAATCTTAGCCCAAACCATCTTGGGCTCATTCCAAACCAGAGCTGGTTAGCGTATTTGGGTCAAATAACTCAATAAACCAATATACACCCAATCCAATCATGTCCAAGCACGATCATAAAGCTAAATCTCTAACTGATGTAGCATCCACATCGCACTGAAACCGACTTTGTATTTTTTTTTACTCGGCTCAACCTAATGAAGCAATATTTCTTGTACATATTTGTGTTTGTTTGTCTCACCTCCAAGTCTCAGTCAAGGTTTGTGCCTCTGGAATGACTGGCTGCTGTGTCACTGCTGCTGCCCCTTGTTGCCATGGTGACAGGAATACCTGACCTCCATTAGGCGGCCATGATTGGACTGGACCATTCTGTAAAACACAAAAAAAAAGAAAAGTTTTGCAACCATTGTAAAATAAAGAAACAAACCAACCAAAAACAGAGTCGTTAACGCAGGTATTTTGGCACAGACCCTGTAAAGTCAAATGTTTATATTCACATTTGTGTCAGGATTACAAACGCTTTGAAATCATTTTATGTAATTTCTCATCATTTATGAATGTCCTCTGAATATTTGCCATATAACATATTTTCCATATCAGGAAAACTACCCCCTGGACAATTACCCCAAGACAACTACCCCCCCCCCAAAAAAAAAAAAAATAGGGTTAGATGTAGGGTCAGGTGGTAGATTGTTTGGTGTGGGGGTAGTTGTCAGGGGGTATTTGTCCAGGGGGTAGTTGTCCTAGAACCAATATTTTCATCATTAAATATCTGAAGATTATTAATACTATTGTCTTTAAAAGGATCCGGCAAATATGAGCCCCTAAATTCAACTTTCCAATGTCATCAATACTTTATAAGCTTACCGGTAAGAAAACCGTCTGTCCTTGCCCGCCCGGCCTAGGTGGCCATCCCTGCTGTGCCCCTGAGCTGCCCACAGCCATGGGTAATGCAACATGCTGGATAGAGTGATTAGCTCCATGCCCTCGCTGTCCTATCGGTGCAACAACAGTGGTTGTGTGTCTTGAACTTAATGATGAACTCTGAAATCGAACAGAAAAAAAATCATTGAACTCTATAATCAGAAGTGAACAATAAAATGTACCATATCAGCTGATAAAAAAAAGGAGGTTTTGTTTTCTATACAATGTAGCATGCAGGATTTTTTTTTATGGGTGCTCTTTTCAACCCTTTTGGGGCAAAATCACACTCATGTTCATCTTTCAATTCGTAATAATTTGGTTGACTGCGGGTCTTTTTAGCCTTACAGGGGAGGGGGGGGGGGGAATCGCCTTGAGCCCCTATGATATTTTTTTCCCTGGAAGCATGCAAACAATTCTATGTAAAGTTTACAATGATGTCAGCACACTGCATAACGGTGTAGAGGCAAATATTTTTCATTTCTTTGTGTTTAAAGATTAAACACAAATAAAATTTGGATTTGTAAGGTAGGAGTGAACATTAGAAATCTTGGCAGAAATGTATTTGTTAAACGTGGTGTATAGTTTTGGTAACAAAAAAGGAATTGGCACAAAACTGATCAAATGTAGTTACATGTTGTCCACATTGCACTAAAAGATATGTGTGAGAGATCTTGTGACATTCCTTTCCTTATTTCCGATGAATTTCATTGAATTTGTTTGAATGAAGCGTAATTAACGGCCGTTTAGACCTCTGCTGACAGATTCGCACGCCGAAGGTTACGGCGTGAATTAGTGCGAACGATCTGTGTGTAACACCCACACAAGAGAATCCCCATTGGTTTTCCACGTGAGCGCTAACCTGTGACGGGTCCCCGACTTATCTTTTTTATCCTTATATTATGAAATAAAGACACTAAAACAAGATTTCAAGTACTATAATTTGCTTTATTATAGTTCTTGGATTCAATCTTTCATAATTTATCTTAGTGTGAATCAAAATTAATTTTTCCTTCTCCCGAAACTATACACCAGCTTTAAGAGAAATTGTATCCACTATTTTGTGTTGAGGGAAAAATGATCTTATTCATAGTAGAGAGACAATGGACACTTTGGCATTAGTTTATGGACAAAAATTGAAGCCATCATTCATTTTCTTGACCATTATATAAAAACTAATCCATGATACATTCTTTACATAAAAATAAACATTTTAAGGAAGAGGAAACAATGAGAGGGCGACAGTGAAAAAACTTGGCAGGAACATACTTGCAATCGTAAACAAAACAATTATATCCATTATTGCTTTGTCTGCAAAGCCATATGGCATACAATAGGTTTGCCTCAGTGTTCTAGAGATTTGCCATGTACAATGTATGCATGCTTGTCTGTTTGCCTGTTAGAGCTATTAATAGCACATACGGAGGATTTAGGAAGATGAGTCAGTGAAAGTTGGAGGAAACAAGGGACAAAGAGAGAGAGACAGACAGACAGACAGACAGAGAAAGAGATGGAGAGAGACAGAGAAAGAGAGAGAGGGGAAGATTTTGGGAAACAGAAAGGGAGATATAGAGAGAGCAAAGCACAGAGAGGTGAGAAAGAAGGATAGAGAGAGTCAGAGATAGGGAAGAGAGATGAAAAGATGGATAGATAGTGTCAGATTTAGGGAAGGGAGACAAGTCGAAAAGATGGATTTGAGAGAGGAAGCTACTGGCGAAAGACAGAGAGAGAGGGGGGGGGGGGAACAAAGAGGTATAGAAAGGAAGAGATGCAGAAATAGAGTGGCAAGAGAAACAACAGGATGAACAGAAATGACAGACAGAGACAAAGATATAATGTAGGGAATATAATGTAGAATAAGCAAAGAAAAGTTGAGAGAGTGAAAGGGGTGAGAGAGGAGAAAGAGAGCAAATTTGACAATGATACAGACTTAGAAATGTGCAACAACAAAAAAAGAATGAATAAGAACAGAGTTTTTATATAAAGAAACATTGATCAACAACACAGAGCCAATGAATGAGGAAGACTGATAAAAAGGAACAGGGAAGGAGAGACAAAGAGAGAGAGAAAGAGAGAAACAGAAAGAGAAAAGGGGAGACAGTGTTAGGTGAAGATGATCCCCTCATTTCCCAAACCCATTTCCTATTGTCTATACACTAGGGCACAAAGTAATATGAGCCATAAGTACATGTGCCTCGCAATAGACTGACCTCAAACATGCCTTTCACTATAGTATATGTACAACTAACAGATCTTATATGACAACAGATATAGTTCCATACTAGCCAGAAAGCATAATATCTAATATCAAAATAATCACAATTCTAACAATGACTTCATTTAGAGAGAGCTTGCACATAAATTGATTCCATACATCTACACGAAAAGAATCAAAATGACCATATTGACCTCATTTAGAAAAAGCCTGCATAGATTTTATTCTCTTTAAAATTTACACATAAATCAAAAATAACCCTCACATTGTAACAATCATCTTATTTAGTTTGCATAGATTTTACTCCCTTTTAAAATCACTTCAAAGTAGTTAAAAGTAAGGACCATGTACTAAATGCAATAATCCTGCAACTAATAACGAGGCATGTGGATAAAAATCACTGCCATCACTCCCGTCAATCACTCCCATCTATAGTATGTCCCCTACTTCCTCTTTCTATATATTCCCATTCTTGTTTTCTCAACCCATATCTACAACTTGGCAAATAATAAGATATCTTCTTACAGACTGTCGTCGAAAACCCTCAAACAATGGCAGTACGTGGGACTAAAGAGCCCGATATAGTCATCACTAAGATCTTGGAGAGGAAAGCCTGCGCTTTGGCGATAAATACAGCATGCTCGCTTCCCTCTCAGTAGGTCATATAGCTCGCATGTTACTTCCTAAATCAGATATACGTGGGACTACATAATAAATGTTGTCCTGTTATTGTACTGTATTTTAAGCAAGTCTGCCCCCCGTATCGCTTTATCTTGACTTGTTGATGGCACCGATAGCAATGATTTCCTGTCTTTAAGACACTTCTTTTTCTTTCATTCCAGCCTAACTTTCCTCGTCAGTTAAACTTGACGTAGTAAAGTATATACTTAAAACCAATCAGCTGCCTATTCTTGTAAATTTCCTTTATATACACTCTCCTACAAAAGCAAAATGGAACATTTCAAAATTACACATTTAGATAGACAATGGGATATACCACGCAATGAAATAGGGGTTATGGAAGTAATCATACAGAGAGGGGATGAAAATACTGCAATAAGTAAGAAAAAAATCCTTCATAACCAATAAGAACTAGTCTTTTTTCTGCTTCTTTCTTTTTTTTTCTTTTTTTTTTTTGGGGGGGGGGCAATGCAAATGCTCAAGACACCCATTCAGCTGGTATAACAAATGAGTAAAAAAGAAATGAGGAGAAAGGTTTGGAGGAGATCGAGGAGAAAATACAGAGTGTTTGTAAACAAAAGTGACAAGGTAAATCATTCTGTCTAGGATAGAGCCTGTATAAGCCAGGTGTATGGCCTTGCTACAGTTTCAACTAATACTTTAAATTTCCTGCCTCTGACTAACTTCCCTTTGTGCATAAACAGCTTCACTCAGCCTTCCATTAACACAGTACTAGCTACTCTCCCGCATCAATTCGCTTCCCTCTTTTCCTCCTTTCTTCTCACTTTCTGTTCTTTTCCTTTCTCTCCATCAGACATGAAATTTTTTTCACCAATCTTTTCCATCTCTCCAATCACGTTTTATATTTTTATACATTCTGGACAACGTAAAAAAAAAACCTTATTTCTTCAGATGGTTAAAAATTTTATTCTATTGGAGACTGGGGAGCGAGTCTAATGGGGATATTCTTCCACACCTTGTTATTAGTAAGGGCATTAGTTGCATGTATTGTGAGTTCCTGCCTAGACTTTGACCAGGGTGATTAGAGGTATCCTGCAATAGAAAGTGTCTGGCTATTGATTACTGGTTGAACTTTGTGTCAAGGTGCGGTATATATCAACTTTTTTTTTCTTTTATCATGGGGGGGGGGGGTAAGCATTATGAATAGGTCAAGCTATGATTTACTCATTTTCCCAACAATTACAAATAAGACATTTTTCTCAGTCAGGGGACACTAATATAAAAATACACCCAAATAAAACCAATATATTAGGGCTACAAAAGCTTTGGTGAACTTCCAGGATCATTTATTGATAATCAAAGATATACAAATATTTGCCACACTCCCCCAACCTTATATACATCAAGATGGTAGTCAAAATTGTTTGTATTGTACTGTAATTGTAATAATAAGAAATTATCTATTTTGTAGTTGTACCCCCATCCTTTCAAACAATCTCTTCACCCCCTTCCATTGCCTCAATTAATCCCTAACCACCCCTCCCCCTCATTCGCAGAAGCACATGTGAGGTAGATAAAGCTTATGGTTGAGCCATAGGGAGATTAAGCCTGTACGCACAGGAGCACGATCCAGTCATGACCTGGAATAGAGCTTCATCACTGCAATGAGTCAGTGGATATTCTTAACCGCTTTAAACCTCAAGGGGTACCCAAAAGAGGAACCCAGAGGAGGAACTGCACAGATGATCTCCTCCGAGGAACTACCCAAAGGAACTTCTTGAAGGAATCTCAACTAACTCTGAACAGAATTCTCGATGGAACTCCTAAAATAAACACAGCTCCAGTGAAATCTTAAAAGGAATTCGAAAAAAATGCTATTTGAGGATATCCTCTGAGAAAAACTTCTTGCAGGAACCCAAACTAACACTGATGGAAATGGAACCTCTCAACAGAATTCTTGATGGAACTCCTAAAAATAAACAAAGCTCCAGTGAAATCTTACAGGAGTCTCAAGAAGAAATGCTATTTGAGGATATCCTCAAAGAAATTTCGAGCAGGAATCCAAACTAATCCCTCAAATTACCGCTTCACAGAATAATCAAAGATACTTATGAGAGGAGCTATCTTAAAGGAAATATTGGGAAGACTTTTTTAACAGGAAATATAGCCATCAAAAATCCCAAAGGAACCCTTCAATAAAGAAAAAAGAATTCTTATTCCATAAAATTACTCAACAGAATCTGTCAAAACAAAGCTTTAAAAAGTACATTTCTATGAGGAGAGGAAACACCACAAGGGACCTATCAAAGAATACCTCAAACAAATACTTAACTGGAAACCATTTAGTAGCTAGGTGGAAGTGATGATCCTACTTCCCATACGGAGTATGAGAGTAGTTCTATATCATTCCCTATCCTGAATCTAGCTGAGTAGCAGGCCTAAACAATCACTTTTGTCCTCCTATATATTGCTGATAATGACCCATGCCACATAAAAGTTTTTTATGTGTACATGATAAGATTTCAATATAATAATCTACTTTCAATCAGTGGCAATGAAATTAATATGGTTTTCAAAGTATTGGATTTCCAATGCTCCCCTAGGTGTCCAGAACGATTCATCCCAATGTGAATATTTTAAGTTATTTTTTACCATCATTTTAGCCACTGGCTAAAGAACTTGGATTTTACCTTGAATATTCAGCTTGACCCGCTTACCTTATAGGTGTGCTATAAAAAATAACATAACTGACAAGTCTTTGTCATCATTCATCAATTTTTAGTACAGGATTTACCCAGGTAGTCCAGATTTAGCTATTTCTGCAATATCAGCGTCATAGGGGATTGAAACCAAAAGATCCACTAAACCACAAAACGTTCGCTGAAGAGGAATACCCTCATCACATCCTCAAAATTATAAAAATACAAAATTAGAAAGCTGGAGTGATTGAGTGACAGAAAGACAGGGAGAGAGAAGTCAGTTAAAAAGTGGAGTGGAGAGAAAGACAGGGACTAAAACTAAGAATGATAAAAAGTTGCAAATGAGTAAATTGTAGAAATGAATGGGCAGAGAGGCATGATATCCACAACACAAACATAAAGGACACAATGAGGAATCATTGACCACTCTGAATTACTAATAATGAACCGGTAAGACCGAAGGTTGTAGGGACTGATTGTGGGAACATATTACTTACATGCAGACATGGACAAGCAGACAAACATACAAAAATACAAAGAGGAGTCATTGACATATATGAATGGCTCAGATGAATTTCCTGAGGTTGACAAGGGACTGATCATGAAAACATACAGGCACAGAGATGGACATACAAACAGAAATGTAACACTGACCTGTGTAAATAGCTGCGGTTGAATCTGTAAACTCTGTGGTTGAGGGGCCTGGCTGACCATTGCAACATGATTGTCCACTCGCACAGGGTATACCTGCAACGGCTGCTTCATCAAAGAACAAGAAAATTGATGAAATTTAAAAAGATGAAAAATTAAAAAAACTAACATATTAGTAATAGTTCTGTTTTTTAATCCAATGAGAGATCACAAAATGTGAATAGAGCCGTCTTTAATCAAATTCAAAACTTGATACTATATATTGTATAAGAGCCTGTTTCATCTGAGTTCACCTATAAAAAAAAACCTGCCATTATTATGGTTGTTGATGAAAGAAGTGACTAGTGCCCTGTGACATAGAGAGTTATGATCAATTGAAAAATTGAAAAAACCATTCTGATTGCTTCAAAGTAAATTATCTGAAAATTGCTTGCATCAAGGATCCCAATTACTATGAATTTGCAAATGATTGTAAATCGGATGTTACAGGGCCTAGATCTGATACAGAGGAATTTCCCTTTTTTCATCTCATTGATAATACAATTATCTTAGCACTGATAGTAGTACAGAGACAGGAAGTGAATTACAGAAATAAATTTGAATGGCTATGATTAGCCAAGTGGCACTTTTATAACCCATCATCTCAAGCTCATGAAATTAAATAGGTGGGACATATTAATTATAAACATATCCATAGACAATCAGTTCTTTAATCATATAATCAGATGCATCTAATCTGTCTCAAATTAAATCTATGTAAACTCATAATAGTGCACTGGTTACAGTGACCACCTGCTACAGAGTTCATTTGTCTATTTAAAAGAACCTTCGGTCATCTACCTACAACAAATGTAGATCAATTTCTGACTTGTCCTCAGCCTTGGTTTCTTTCTAATACTTTGACTACAAATAGGTGTGATAGCTCATTCGGCAGAGCAGTGGTCTCGTATCAGGGAGATCATGAGTTCCAAACCACATTGATGCGCGAGTGTACCTTGAAAACGCATGAATGCAAAATACCAAGTACCTGGGATCGAACTGAAAGCCATAGACCCCTGGCCGTCTACTTGGAAGCATTAAGTTGCTTCCTTGGCAGTCAGATAAAGTTAAACCAACCAATTAAAGCCTGAATTATGTCATTCCCGTAGGTTTATTGCAGGAAGCACCCAGAAATCAGGAAGTCTTTCTTAATGATGCTCTTTTAAAGGCAAGTCTTCATCAACAGGTGATCTTCATGGTTTAAGTGGTCTATCCATAAAGATACTCTTTGAAGGCAGGTTTCTATACACACATGTACCCTGCTGGATAAAACTTACCATTAATCGCAACTCTGACATCAATGGTAAAACTGTAGAATCCTGGCTTTGGTTTGGCTTTTGGGCTGTGTTACCATGGTAGTTACCACTAATGGCAGAAAGCTACCATTAATGGTAATCTTTATGCAAAATGAGTTAAGTAGACTTGGAATCGCTCTTAAATTCTTAGTTACGTATCACCTCTTTGGTCTTAACATGGTCTTTCCATAAAGATACTCTGTACAGATGTAGGTCTTTATAGACCGGCCATCTGATAAAAGATGTCTTTATAGAGAGGTGGCCAGGAGGACACACTGCACTTCCTTACCTGTTGGAATGGATCTGGTCTTGGGTACTGTGTGGTAGCAGGTTGCTGATTGTTGGTATTCTGAGACACCCTCTGTGCTATCTGAGGAGGCTGGTAGGGGATGTATGGACCCGACTGTAGGTGGTACTGAAGGAACGGGAACTCAGGAGCCTGGGATCGGATCGATGTACCCAAGGTCTGCGAATGTGCCTAAGAGAAGATAATCAGTTATTTAATAAACATACAAATAAACACACAAAGGGCAAGAGGGAACTTAACATATGTATGCGCAACCATGCAGGTGATTGTATGTTAAACACATGTACAGACACACATTAAACAAATTGTTTAGAGCTAGAATAAGATACAAACGGATTGATTATGTAATAATTATTATCATCGAAAAATGTGTGTATTATGAAGTTTGGAATTATTAAGATAATAACAAATTTGTTAAACCTTACTGATGTCTGTGCGTACCATAAAAACATTTGACAGACATTTAGTCTATTCAGATTAGTCATAGCAAGAGTAATATATTTGTCAGAGTTATTTATAGAGTTTGGGGCTTAATTATACTGCTGGATAAAAAAAAATTCTCCACACCAAAAATATCTATGACCCATTTCAACCATTGTTTTTAGCTTTATGAAGATTTAATTGTTTTGTTTATTTTTTAAAGAAGGTAAGAACTACATGTAGAAATGACTAATAAAACCAAAGCATAGAAAACATTACGGTCTGAAAAGAAGAAACGATTTTTGTGTGATCTTAATGATAAATTATTACACCTGCCAGTGAGTGTTAATCTACATAAATGCTTTTTATTTCAGCTCCTTCTCTTATAACAACTTAAAGTATGAGTTTACAATTGTTATCATTATTCTGCACACTCCTATATGTTTCAGTCCCAGCCCTGAGCATTTATAATTATGTATGTTCAATTCCCTCATTTTTTTTATTGGAATAGCCTTATAGGTACATATGCTTCACATAAATAATTATTTTGAATAAAGATGTTGTTTCAATTTCACATTGGGACAAATCTACTACGTAGATGTGCGTAATGTTTTTGCTCATATTTTGTTTTGATCCATACTTGCATTGTATGCACAGGGTCACAATAATAGACTATTTCTGTTGCTATAGCAATACATTTCATCAGATGAATGACATTCAAGTGTTTTCCAAGAAGTCATAAGGTGAATACAATGTCCAATTAATCCCAATTCAAAAATAATTTTTTTTTAATTAAATTGGGAGTCAGAGTATAGAGATAGTAAAGCCAATGGCAGTATGTGATTCATCAAAATGAGACATAAGTTGCCAAGCAAAGAGTAAAAAAGATACAAGAAAATCATCAAAATAATTAAAAAATGTCAATTTTGGAGGGGAAATGATTTTGATCTTCTGAATCTCTATTGTTTTATGTTTGCTCTGTTAAAAAAAAAAAGGTGAGAAAAACGATATTGGGAAAGTATTTAAAAAGTTATTATTTTGCCGATTTCCTTGACCTTTTGCTTGACCACTTGTGTCTTATTTTGATATGATGCATCACATATTGCATAGGTCTAGTTATGAAACAACAAAAATCACAAAGACCACTAATTTTCCTGGGTCTTGAAAAACAAATCACATGACTTATTGGCAGTGGTTTTGAGGTTTGCAGATCACAGGTCAGTCCATGAACATGTCCCTTTGTACATTGTGGAACAACTTACAAACAACATGCACTTTACACGCAAATTCTCGTAATTAAACCCAGCTACCATGATGAACTATATTAAAAGGAGACTGATCCCTAAATCCAATTTTGAGTCCTAATGGCAAAACATTTTCAGGCAATGTATACTTTCAATACACATGACAAACCGAAAATGTATTATTATATAGCATAATGATTAGGATTTAGTTGAAATTTTTCACTTTGTGCCCCAAATTACTCACTTTACACGTATATTATAGACTTGTGTGTTTTAGAAATTTTGGTGAAATATCAAAATGTAATTTGTCTTTGTTCGTTTACACAGCGCAGAAATCCACTTTAAATTTTCTTTACATTTGTATGTACAGTGTATGTTGTCATGCTTTTTAATCTCGGTGTACCAATGTATTTCTATACATGTGCTGTGTTAATGTATTTATACATGTGCTGTGTTAATGTATTATTTCTTGTAATTTGTAACGATTCATAATGATATTTATTTATCATATTATATTTGAAACTACAACTGCAAAGCAATTTTCAAGCTATGCATGACAATAAAAATCTTATCTTATATCATTTTATTTTATTTATTTTATTTTATTTATTTCATTTCCAGGCAACAAAAATACATTATAAAACAATCATGACAAAACAACAGATTGAAACATAACAAAATATAGAGAGAAAAGAAGTGCATCAGCCAATGCCTGGGGATAGCCTAAAAGAATTTAAAATCCTGTCTGGAGGTTCTCCCTAAATTGGCTGATGCACGTGAACACGATTACAAACATATATAACACACTTAAAACATAAAAAGAGGAACATTAAGTAAGATAGAATTTATATTAAATCATCATTAAATCATCTTGTACAGGCAAACTATCTCCCCTATCTTCGATACACCCTGATTGTTTTTCTCCTATCACCACTTCACTGATTACACGTGGGTGTAGTGGGCAAATCAACATGTCAGCCTTCAGGCTTCAATATGTGCCCGCTGCCTGCCCATCCATTAATAACTAATGTTTCTCCATGGTTACACGGGCATCCAATGCAGGTGTGGGCGAGCGGATGGGCAATCAAATGTCAGTGCGTCCATATCACGGATATTGCTGATAAGGGCACTTGATGGGTCACTGGCTGTGCAATTTCAATGGAGTTGGGGTGGAAGACTGAAGAGTATGGAGCAATCTCTTTTTTATGATTACCAACTAGTAATCATTCATTTATTAGCAGAACCAGAAGAGCCATTCGCTAGTCTATTAATGGATTGAAGAGCTGATAAATGTCAGTGCGGTTTACAGCAGTTATGGTAGATTTGTTTATGAGTTGCTGTTAATATCAACCAGAATATTTATGAGACAACTCCTGTTACAGCAGGTATGGATATACTAGCGATTCCGTTTTTACCAGACAATTCACCTGCTCTCATTGATCAGAGCTGAAATTTAGCAATTTATAAAATCAAGCCTTTACAAATTTAACTAATCAAGTCTTTACAAATTTAAATTTGTAAATCAAAAGCCTTTTAATACAAATTTACAAATCAATCAATGCCTTTTTTTTTTTTTATTATTATTATTGGTTAGTGATCATTACCTGGTTCTGTATAGCCGCATTGAGCTGGTTGTTGAATGCGATGTTGAGGTTACCCGCACTCGCCGAAGGGGTCATGACCCCACCGAAGCTGGCGGGCACACTGGGCAAATTGCCCTCAAAGAGTTGGGTACCTCGCTTGCACACCTCCATAGCTCGTACAGATGCCTTGGTACTAAAGATTGGAGAATAGCACAACAGAATCAAATTTAATGAATGTATACAATGGAAAACAGCACAGAAGAGATGGAACTTATCATAATTATGTAATTTGACTTTACCTGAGTTCTTTATTGGTAGAGAGAATGTTTAAAACTAAACCTACATGATTAAACCTATAGTAATGGGGAGCTTCTTTTTTCTTTTCAATGTTAATCCTAATGCTGAATATCTTACCTTTTTACTCCTTTGACTTAATACAAAATATGTTTTAATTTGAATTATAATTTCTGAAAACTCATTACACATTTCTTGTCTTTATATATTTTCATAAAAATATTTCTAACAAAGAGGAAAAGAAAGTGACAGAGAGAGATAGACAGAGAGAGAGAGAGAGTCAGAGTGACAGATGCAGTAATAGATATATTGACAGTGCCACAGAGAAAGGGACAGATAAAAGACAGAGAAAAAGATCAAGACATAAAGAGAGAGAGAGAGCGATAGAGACGGAGAAATAAAAAGTGACAAATAAAAAGAGACAAGAGGAGAAAGAGATGGAGAAATAAAGAGTCAGAGATAAAGATACAGAGAGATAGATACAGAGAGATAAAACAGAGAGATAGATAAAAAGAGACAGAGAGAAATAGATGAAAACATAAAGAGACAGAGATATGGAGACAAAAAAGGAGACAGATAAAAACAGAGAGAGAGAAAAGGACAGAAAAGTAAAAGAGACAGAGAAATAGACAGACAGACAGAAAGACATTGATGGAGGGGAGAGGTACTTACTTTCTACAGTGAGCATACTCAGCTAGATGAGAGAGAAAGGGATGGAGACAAAGAAACCGAGAAATAGAGACAGAGAAATAGACAGATAAGAAACGAATGAGAAAAAGACATAGGGAGAAAGAGACAGAGACATTGATGGAGGGGGAGATGTACTTACTTTCTACAGTGAGCATACTCAGCTAGATGTGACAGACTGACAAACGGATGGTTAAGAGCTTCTAGAGGAGTGATCCTCTTGTCGGGATCGATGGTCAACATCTTCTTCAGAAGTTCAACAAACTCTCTCCTGCATGGACAATACCAAACACATGAGATTGAATAAGAGACCTTACAGAAATCGCAATCTACATGTACATGTATGTAAGATCTGTCATTGTGTTCAAGTTTATACAAGTATACTTGACATTTTCATAACAAAAACAATAAACTGTTGGACTTATGAGTACATGTACATGTACATGTATATCTACTCTTCATTTCTAGCTACTCATGGAAATTCTCAATAGCTTTCATGGTTAAACAATAAAAGCATGCATTGCGACATCTAGAGTAATACTGCAAATACTTATTGATTGATTGATGTTTGTAGTTTTACTCCAGTATGCACACACAGAACATACATTTGTTATATTTATACTGAAGTTTATACAAAGTTTCTGCTTTTGTTCATTCTATATGTTATAACAGACTTTTGAGGTTGACTTAGAAATCAAGTTATCAAGTAAAAACAAAGACCTTCAGGTAACAAGCTGTAAATCATTTAGATTCAAATTTACATCCCAAACATCTCTCTCTGGTGTTTTGCAACATGTTATGAACTTTTTATCTCTCTCATGAGGTCAAGAACATGAAGTGCTAGTACTTGATGTTTGGCACTAGATGAAGACCTAATTGTAAGGTCAAAAACAGGAAGTATATGTTACTTGTCAGCCACCTTGGCCAGGTATTACTTCCTTCCATGTCACTTGATGTCATTTTAACCATCCACCTCTTCTCCTCATCAAAACAACACCATCTAAGCCATGGGAAAATATGTCATGTTTGCATAGCACGACCTAAAATAAGGTAAAAAACAGGAAGTATGTATAACCTGTCAGCCTTCTCAGACAGGTATTCACTTTCTTCCAGGTCATTTGATGATGTCACAATTAAACTACAATTACATGTACCTCAACCCTACCTATTCTCTTTAACAAAACTATTTGAGGAATACATCTAAGCCATGGGAAATCATCTCAGTGTTGTTTAATTTGAGTCAGTACATCGCGACTTCAAATAAGGTCAAAAACAGGAAGTGTGTGTTACCTGTCAGCCTTCTCCGCCAGGTATTCACTTCCTTCCAGGTCGGTGGGCAGGTTGACCCCTGCGATGTCATCCAGGCAGTTAAAGATGTACTTCCTGGCCTCCTTGGATTTGACGCTTGTCTCCGTCTCATGCTCCTCCGGGTTCTGTCAGAACGGAAACAAAACAAGGAGTTCTCCGTTCAACTGTCACTTCCTATTACCCAGCCCAAACCGATAACATCATAATTCACACTGCTAAATCTGTACAGGGGGTGCTTGTTTACCTAAAGAGCTTCTGAAATAAATCTGAAGACCACAAAAAGTGAGAGATAGTGTCTTCCTCTCAATGACATGCTTTTTTTTTGTTCTTGATGAATGTTTTGTTTTTGCTTTTTGTTTCTTAATTCTCATTTGTTTTTTTCCCCTATTCAAATTCATGGTCACAGGTTTATTCAACGAGACTCTAGGATATGTTTTGCCCAAGCAAACAACAACTATGTACAAGTAATATTCATATCGTTCTGAAGAAGCTGAACAGGGATGTATTGAATAGGTACAATTTTCACAAACTTTCATATCGGTAATGTGAACAATGGGCATTCATGTAGAAATCTAACAGATTTACAGATTCCCAGTGGGTTTTTTTTTTCTCTTAAACTGATGGGAGGGCTCTGGTTTCATGACTCTGTCATCACAAGAAATATGTAAACCTTGCCAATTCTTTTCGCTTTTGTCTTTCATAACCACCATCCCAAAAGACCAATCCTGGAAAACAACTAAAGTCACTCGAACTTGGCACTCCAAATTGGTTTACTGTAGCTGTGTGAAATCCAGGGAGTTTAAGGTAAATTAATCTTCTTATCTTTCCCCAGAACCAGAGAAAATTAAACTTTCACAAATAGTTATCGATGGTCATTTTTAGGGGAATTTTCTAAGTAACCTTCATAATATTAATTGTCCTGATCAAAGTCTCAATGCAGATTTGGATACTCATATTCATTGTCTTTGTATTCCATGTCTGTAAGTGTTTCAAGAATTTTTAACGAGGGTTGTTAACAGGGGGAGAGATCCAGTGCATAGTTTTACCATTCAGACCTTAATAATTACACACCATGATTGACTGGGGATTGAGTCCACACACTCAATGAAACCATTCAAAGAGCACTTCTTTTTTCTTTTCTTTTTTTTTTTTTGCTGAAGAAAAGATAACATTGTCAACAGACGGTTCAATAAACATAAAGCACTTCCTCCAGTACAATTTATTATGACCTTTAAGATGTTTGAATACCTCCTCTACTGAGGGAAGCCTACCTGAACGAGCTGGAATTTGTCCAAGCTATAATAGTTTACAGGCACAAACCTTTGGAAGTCATGGTGCGTATAACAGGGTCTGGACCGTAGAACTACATGTATACACTGCACCTCAAAGGCCCAGTGCTAGATTTACTCCTTCAGTTACATGTTAAATATTAGGAAGCTGTCTAGGCTTTACTTCAGACAAAATGAATTACTTATTAGTAGCAAATTAGAATCTATCTGCTCACAGACTATTGGAGGGAGCATCAAATCTAGGCTTCTTCTATATTTCCTATCCAAATGATTCATGTCTTGGTTCTATTCCAGCAGCAAGACAGACAGGGTAGAGTGAGAATGTTTTGTTTTGGAAGTTTCTAGCAGGTTACATTAAGGTAGGGCTACACCAAGGTAGTTTAGGGGGTGGGAAATTCCCATCGTCCCCTTTTCCCCCAACAGACTGCCACCCCCCCCCACCCCCCCCCCCCCCCCAGCTGTCCCCTTCTTACACCATCAACACCTTGATACCACTTATAGTGGCCTCTCATACCAAGAATTCAGCTCATATCTTTGCCAGAAAAATCGCCCTCGGGGGTCCCCATTTTTTTGTTCACAATCTGCCCCCCCCCCAACACCGCCAAATCCCCACCCTTTGAATGTTCACAATCAACACCTTGATACACAGTCTATAGTGCACCCTCATACCAAGAATTCAGCTCATATCTGTGCCAGGTACACCTCCCCAACTCAACCAGGCTGACATTTTGGCATCCCTCGCGGATCGACCCAACACCACCACCGCGACATGAAGAAAACATTGTTTGTGTCGTTGACATTTGAATGCGATATGAATCATGTGCACATATATCATGTCTGCCAGAGATAGCAGGGAGATACAATATACCCTTGTCTGATGTATGACACCAATATGGATAGGGGGAGGGTGGGTATTATGTGTATGAATGTGAGGGGCAGTTCACATAATATAATTATTCTTTAGCATCATGACAGCTAATTTTTGCACATTATATCTTGGTTGGAAATATAATTCATGGCCATCATATTATAGGCCTTCACTGCAGCCTCTCAACATTTATTCCCTACAAAGCCCGCCCCCCCCCCCCACCCCCGGATAATTTACTGGGGTTTCTTTTTACCAGGATCGGAAGAAAACACAAAACAAATTGATAAGTAATTCAGAAAAAAGACCCCCCTCCCCTCCCCTCAAAAATTGAGTTTACATGTAGTTAGACCTGTGTAAAAAGTGCATGTTCAACTTGTGCTATTTGTATGTTAACTTTTGCCTGAATGATTATCTTTTACATGTGAACAGGCTTCATGACACATGCTACAGCTCTGTGTTAGAATGCTAACAAAGATTTCTTGAACTATGTTAATTAGTCGCGCGTTCTCCTTACTGCTAGATGGAGTACTAACATGGGTATAGCATAGATACAACAGGTGCAGACTCATTAGTCTGTGACATCAGACCCCACTGAGAGTGTGAACTTCCACCCTTCGGTAGACAATGATGGCAAGTATGTTGATAGTACCTATAAAGACTTACTGCTAATCGTACGTGTACACGTATATGAGTGTGAACTGAGACCCTTTTATAAATTTCATCTCACCTGTACTGTATGTATCTGTTATTCACATATTAAGCAATGTTGTTTTTGTCCTTGGATTGGTTTTACATGCAATTGTGTATGTCATCAGTTATGAATGTTCGAAATAATATCAAAGTTGGACTAGGTTCAGGCTATCAGAAAATATTGTTAAAAATCAAAATAGAGTGATTTTAATAGTATTCTTAAATTTGTGCATGCCGACTTCATGCAGAAATCCACTAAATTTAAAATACAGTGAATGTTTTGATGAGTACAAAAACCTGATTCATAAGTATGCCTATATCTAAATACAGAAAAAACAGATTAATTAGATATCGTCCTTCGGTGATTGTAGTGCTTCATACCAGTACTGATTTGCAATAAAACCCTCAATGGTTCAAACAAATTGGCAAATTTTGTTTATTCACTTCTGAGCCTTGTCTGGAAAATTTGCCGTATTTTTTTAATTTACAAGTCAAGAAGTTTTAACTTAAAATGGTCAGTTTTATATTTCCTGTATTCAAAACTTCATGTACACTGTACTGTCTGTGTAGGTGTGATTAGCTCTTCCAAATTAATGGTGTACAAAAAATAGATAATTATTTTATTTAACAAAGATGTTGTGACTCAAGCAAATTAACCCCCTCCCCCTTAAAAATAAAAAATATATTTGAGATTTACCAGGCTTTTTAATCTATCAGTAATTAAATCCATAAAATTGGTTCCTGGCAGTCAGGCTGTGGCAAAGACTACACTTCTCAATGTGTTGTGTGGGAAGACGAGTAGGGGTTGCAATGTGTTATGAACATGGCCAGTCTTCCATTAGCTTTCCCTGTATAACAGTTTGAACAATGCAGCTTTACGCTATGGCCATTGATTTTATCACCTTACTTCCACTGACGTAAACTTTATATTTCATGCTTGATATAAATATGAATATTTTAATCACTTATCTTTTGAATGTACTCAGGTCTAATAAAGACATATTTGCAACTGAAATATTTTATCATTCATCAATTCTATTGAATAGATTTGGAATTTAATTGGATATCCACATCAATTGGTTATAAAGAAACTTTATCCAGTTTAGAAATTCATTGCTGTCTGACACTTTTATGATAAATCAAAATGGGTTGTAAATGAATTGCAAGGCTTATGAATTCGAAAAGAATTGTGTTCTTTTTTTAATTATAATTTTGATTATGAAAGATATTTTGAAATTAATACACCATCTGGTGCTGCTGTCTGTGGTAATTATTATGTGCTCCTGGTAGTGAATTAATGGTGGATTCCAAAAGTTCACATCCTTTGCAAAAGTAGACTCAATTCAAGCATTTAAATTTTCCTACTTTTGGCTGTCATATGATAGAAGAGACTTTTAGCTATCCACATATATTTTCAAAAATCCCCAAATCTGATGAAAATGCGATTGGGGAGCATGTGAAATGATTTTTTTTTTTCTTTTTTTTTTTTTTTTGGGGGGGGGAACACTCATTTTCTGTGCCTGTAACATAAAGAGTTACCATTAATTGCAAATCTGACAAAACCATTTTCATTTGCTCACAGTGAAGCCTTTGTATGCAACAAGGATCCTGATTGGTTACTATTGATTTGCAATTGATAATAACCCTTTATGTTACAGGGTCCAGAAGAAGAATAAAGCAGCCTTATCTTTACCTTCAGTCTCCATAGAGGAAAGGTGGACTCAATATCCCTCTGAAGAAGCGTGTTGTCTTGGTTGCATTGCTCAGTAGATGTTCCGCAGGCAATCCTTGCGTTTGTGAGATATACCGGATCTAAGGAAGATCAAAGAAGAAAAGAGAAATTAGAGACGGTTTGATTAATCCAGCTTACTCCTTAACCCTAATAAGGCCTTGATGCCCCCCCCCCCCAAGATCTCGGCTGCAGATCGCGCGACCCCGCCGAAAATTTGCACAATGGTAGTGAGTCATGTGATCTAAAAGACAGCTCTGTTAATTTTTCCAAAATAATATCGATCTTTTTTTATACAAATTAATTATGCTAATTTATGCATGAAATCATACTTTTTGCTCTAATTGTTAAAAAAAAAAACTCCTAGAATGCTACTTTTATATATTCCTAACAATTGCAATTTAGGAAAAAATTCTGGCTTCGAAATTAATTTCTTATGTATTTTATTGTTTTATGAATTTCTTTGTTTTTTTTACCTTTTGTTTTTTATTGTTTTTTTCTCAAAAATTATTCAAGAACCATTTTCAAGCATAATTATGCTAAAATAAATTGATTTCAGCCAATGAAAGTAAAACTCCATTTACATTGACTTTGTACACAAAATCATGTTTTTGAGCCGTTTTCGGTCTGACGGATATTTTTGAAAATCGTGCAGCGTCGTAACGGTATGTCTAATTTTCGCAAAAATGGTTTCAAAAGATGCGCAAGACTTGAAAGTAAAGAGTCAGCAAGCGGCGTGATCAAAAAATTTCGCTCGGCGGAGTGGTCGCGGAAAATGTTGAGGGGGCCATGATGCCCCCCCCCCCAGTCTTTTGAGGGTTAAACAGGTCATAACCAATTTTGGCTCACAATAGCACTTAAAAAGCCTCATCCCACCTTTTTGCTTTGTCCTCAAAAGGCCTGTATCCACCCATCATTTTTTTTTCCTCATTTTGTAAATACATGTAATAACGAATTTTTATTTGATCTGTAGTTATGAAGCTACAATGTGTGACTCACAGTTAAATCAACAACATATTTCTGATACATCTTACATTTAGCATGTCTTTTAAAGGGTTTTGTACTTCCTTTATGTAAGACCGGTGTAAAGGTCACTCAATGTAGCTCTGAGAAAAACTGGTTGTTATAAAGCAGGTTGTATTCATATGATGTCTTGTACTATTTTGCCTAGAGGTATTTACTCAAAACAAAATCTTGGGCCATATTCTGAACCGGAGGCTGAGCTGGTATGAGTTGAAGTTTATGTGATGCTATTGTTGTGATCCTTTTGTCGGATGCTCAGGGAAAAAAAAGGATCGCACAATAGCACCACACCGACTTCAACTCACAAACTCAGTCTTCGGTCTAGAATACGGGCCATAAGGCCTACAGGCTGAACCTAATATGACCTTTCATGTGTTCAATCAGAAAATGACCATTGCCAAAACGACAACTCCAAAAGGTTATCAAATTACAAAGTCCTCGTTGGTTCTATAATTACATCTTCCCTTTCCCTATCAGACACACGTTTTGTCATTCTCATGTAAGGTTGTGAAGTGACATACATGTACATGTACATGTACAGTCTGTGTCAAATAAAATGGTACAGTTGGAAAACATTTTTTTATAGTGTGAAGATTAATATCAACGTGGTATTGTCTTGTTATGTTTCATAAAGCAGGAATATCACTCTTTCTTCTGCAATTTTTTTCATCACATTTTGGTGCGTATTTTTTTAGATATGCTAATTTTTCTGACAATCAAGAGAAAATCCATTTTGTTTCGCACGCCGTCCCGTGCTTTGGTACGATTTAGCATAATGAACGTGGGAATTCAGCGCTCCAGAAAATAGAAGTGTGCTAATTTCGATTTTTCCTCGTCGCACAAAAACTTAGCATAACTTTTGTTTTACGAAAGCAAATTAATACAGGACAAAGCGCATCGCAAGAAAAATCTTTTGGCTTTAAAGTTGGTACCAAAACACACATTATATGAAAAGATTTCACACCTAATGATTTTTTCTCCCGCTGGTAACATTTTTTTTTGACACAGACTGTATTCTTACACAGAAGTAAGGAGAGAGATATCATTTCTACATCTTACTTTTGAGATAAAATAAATTTCCCTCATCCTTTTGGTTCCTGAGTGATGCGATATTCTTGGTAATTCTACATGTGGTCCACAACATTCATGTCGGTTTCTTTTATAACACGGTTAATATGCTCCATAACTTGGTTCTAAAACCGAAGTAGCCGAGAAATATCCTCCACCGAATGTTAGTGTAATGTGCTATTATTGGACCAGGAAGACTGCAGTGTGCCCCAGAATTAGATTGGTGTGGGTTTACAGGATTTTAAATTACCTACTCTATTTTTTACTTCACGTTAAATCTGACTCTAATTAAAGGCTCTCGATAAAGAATGAGTACATGTAGCCGGCATTTTACTACACACACAAAATGGACTACATCCCTCCAAATTTACATTTGCATTGAACTCCATATGATATGATGAATTTAGTATTGAGAGATTCTTTATGATTGTTTCGTCCAACACTCATAGCTGTAACCTAAATATTCCATAAATCCCTTGCACTGTTCTAATCTTAGCTAAACTACCAGTCCCACGCTAGCATATCGTGTTTAGTTCCTCTGAAGTCATCTGACGCAATCTAAATATAAGTCGCCCCTTCCCCCTTGAGCCCAACGGTCACATTGTAATGTTCCTGCTCTTCAGACAAGTCCCTTACTAAGTTTTCACGTCTGTGCTGCCCTAAATATTCGGTGCCAATGAAACACTCACTTGATTCCTATAGAGTTAATAGTTATAACGGCAACCAGAACTGAGACAGATCTCAATATAGAAGAAAGGGTATTTCTTTGGGGAAAACAATTTTGACATAAGTTTGAAATGTTTGCTGCTCTCGAAGGCTGTTTGCATGTTTAAAGCTGGTGTATAGTGTTGGGAGAAGGAAAAATTTAATTTGGATTCACAGTTTAGATAATATGAAGAGCCTGAATCCTGTAACTGTAACAAAGAAAAGTTATATTACATGGAATCTCGTTTTAAACGTCTTTTATTTCACGATATTATAGTATAAAAGATAAGACGGGACCCGACACAGCTTTGTGTGCATAGCATTCACATGGAAACAATGGGATTCTCTTGTGTGGGTGATACACACAGATCGCTACGGTCCATTCATAGCGGGAAGCTTCGGGGACAGGACAACCCAGCAAAGGTCTCAAAAGCCGTTACAAATTGTGTTTGGATTCAAACATTTCACTGAATATTCTACCGAAATCACGTGAAAGGAATATCAAAAATCTCTCACACAATGTCTTTTAGCGCAATGTGAACAACATGAGACTATACTTTAATCGGTTTATGCGCGGATTTTTTTTTTGTTTACCAAAACTATAAACACCAGGGTTTAATCTTTCTTTAAAAATCCATCAAGATACAACCATGACAAAATGGAAGCTCAAAAGTTAATTTGTTTCTTTCACCAGGAAATCTCCCCGTTCTACTAATTTTAAGGCATTGTTAAGGAATGGGGGTTTTATCTTTTTCATATTGTCTCTTTTCTTTTTCTGGGAAAAGTGATTGGATGTGTCACTTTTGGGACACAGAAAAACTCGTAACAAAAGTTGAGAAGTATGGAATATCATTTCTCCAGAACTCTTTATCATGTTGACAACCCCTGGGCAATAAGTGCTAGGACTGGCATGAATAAACAGGCCCTGGACCCATGTATGATATAAAACCATTACTATGCAAGCTCTAGCAATTGCAAATACTGGATTAACAATTTCACATAAGCCTATACAGCTTACATGAATACAGAACGTGGTGATTATTTCAGCTATTTATCAAACTTGGAAGCCTGCTACAAGGGCAAATACAGTTCAACCTTCACACATCCTAGGTGTGTGTGTGTATGTATAATCTACGACTGAGCACCAAAAGGGCATTACCCCTTTGTTGAATGATACAATTTACCGCCCTTCTTGCACACAACGGACGATGTATACTCAGCGATTGATATGACATGATTACATGATTAAATTTTCTGCATGCCTTATGGTTGTTATTTCCTGGGCTGTTTATATTTCTAGGGTGCCAGGCGCCCAATGCTTCCATGTGTTAGGACTGGGATCTGATTACCTTATTACATTACAACGTAAATCCAGGTGGGGAGGTAACTATTCCCTGAAATTCATTAAAGACTTCCTCTCAAAAGCAGAGTTACTGGTATATGGGAAACCTGCCAGCTTTTGGTTTGGTTTAATAATCAATATTCCTTCTTGTATCATAAAACAATGTCTATATGCGCTTTCCATGAGATTTTGAAGATTACCTATTACCTTAACCTGGGTGGAGTAAAGGAAATGTAGAAAAATGTCAAAATGGATTGTACAAATGCTAAAGAATAGGTCAAATGCAAAATTGATAATTTCCTAGATCATGCAATTTGGCAAATCTTTGGATAGAAAAATATATACTACTTCTTTGAACAATGAGACTTTATTATTGCGAATCACTGCAACACTGAAACTGACTGTAAATGTTGCCAATTTCAGGAAGACATCCGATCTCAAACCCTTACCTGATCATACTCCGAAGCTCCAGGATAGAGCGGCCAGCCGAGGAAAAGCTCTGCTACCACGCACCCTAGGGACCACATATCGATGGCTTCACAAAACGGTAGTCCCAAGATGATTTCCGGAGCCCTGCAGTCAGTCATAACAGGAATCGGAAAGAAAGAAAAAACAAGAGGAAAAGGCATGATCAACATTGTATTACAATTCAGTATTTTTACTGCATACAAAGTCAAAATTGATACAACTCATGTTTTCCTGTATGATGTACTTTATATCCCCTCTGATTGATAACATGTATTAAAGGAAAGAACATTTCATGAGCAAAGTAGAGCCAAAAGGTGTTAGTGTATACAGTATGTGAAGTTTGGATAAAGGTAGACAGACAGCCAGTCTTAGAAGGAAAAAAAAAATTAAAATAAGGGAAGAGATAAACACAGAAATATAAAAAGATAATTTTGCAAAACGACAACACAATAATAACTTCCAAATAAGAATAACGTCTAAAAAATACCTCCATCATTAACAAAAGCTTCCGTAGAATCCCTTTAATTCTTATCAATTGTACACCTATGGTTCTATGATCTGTACACCCTAGGACGACACCTTCGGATCTAACCGTGGAATGACATCACCTAGTGGGGCACCAAATTCCAGACAATATCAGTCACCTTGTCATGGTCAAACGAGAGATAATCATTCTGTAGGCCTACATGTACATCTCTCTCTGGGGCTCTTTCACACTAGAGAAAAATAGTTGTAAAAACACTGAAACCTTACTCAAAACACTCAAGTGGTCATTTGTTCAGAATGGTAAAACAAAGATGTTCATGGTCAAATATAAAGATGATCATGAATTTCTCTGGGGCTCTTCAGCACAAGACAATATCTCTAGTGAATATTTAGGGGCCTCATGGATGTTTGACCCCTATAGTGATAACCATAGCTCTTTCCCAGTTACATAATTTGTCCGGTATGAAAGGGGGAGATAATAATAGACTGATATCTCTATCAGTCCGCATCTCATCAAAGAATTTATAGGAAGTGTTGACGATGGAATGTTTGCTTGGTTACGAGGTTAGAGGCATTAATTTCATTTTCATACTCCTTTCCTCTTCCCCCCCCCCCACCACCCCTTTCCCGCTTACTTAAGTTTCCCCTTAGACCTAGCCTTTGGATTTCATTCCTTTCAACTCTATTCTCTCTAATTTCTTCACTGTTTCACTCTCACAACTTCTCGTATCACATCTGCTTTTGCCCCCCCCCCACTCCTCCTTCTGAATACTCCCCCCCCCTTCATGCTGCAGTAAAGGCCCAACCAGATGATTGAAATAAACTGCCATTTAAATTAACTCTTCATCTTACATTAGCATGCACCTTCCCCGTCAATTTCATTTTACTATGCTAAAAATGCGGGCCGCTGTGCTCACTCCATCATTTGATACTGGACATGGTAATGTACTTAGTAATAAATTAGTATAATCATAAATGCCTTTCTACCCAAAATGTCCATAGTGTCGTCCTTGCCATCAATAAATCTACAGATTGGAATAGAAGTATGGCATCAATGTGGCCAAGGAGGGGCCCCAATAAATCTCTTTCCCCTCCATTATTTGAGTTGAAAGAAAATGAAAGCAATGGATGGTAGAGGTGGGGGGGGGGGACGTTTTCCGATTGTAAAATCAGAGGAAAATTGATGAAAGTTAACAGAGAAAAAGGAGTTATAGAATGAGGGAAAGAAGACACAGACAGAGATGGGAGTGATGACATAGAATACAGACAAAATAAAGATGTGAAGAAAACAAAAACTCCATGTACAAGCTAGCACAAGAAGCATGGCAATAAAGAGAGAGAGAAGAAAGATTTTTTTTTTTTTTAGTTAAATAGAAAAAAAATAGACTAAATAACAAACATCACTGTTATTGTTGCAAAATTTAAGAAAAAGAAAAGCATTCCTTTGTTGCCTCTAAACTTCATATTATCACCTGATATTATATTCAGGACTTTTGATCTGTTTTAATGACAGGCAACATTAGAAAGTATATTTACATTGTACCATCATTAATCACATTCTCTTAGGACAATGGAAGTGTAGTACATGTAGACTCTCAGTATGAACCAGCAGATGTGAGTTTTGATTTGAACTACATGTAAACGTTATTCAACGAGACTATTTGTACAGACATGAATCACATAATTAACTTCTCAACTGAGTAGGACTCTCATAACCAGCTAGAACCAGCTGATTGTGGTTAGCTTCAAAATATTGGTAAAGTGGTCTTTAAAATTCAACAGCCAGTACAGTCCAATGTGTTCATAATTAATTCAGTTCTTGCTCATGTACACACATTCCATTAGACCAAAACTTTATTTGTGCTTTCTTCTCAGATATATGATATGTCTTTCATAAGCACGTGTTTCTGATTATTCTCAACTGTTACCTCAAAGACTTTTTTCTTTGGCTGTAAAATCATACACTAAATATCAAACGATTCTGAACACTAACCCTTTGCAATGACCACCCCCCCCCCCACCCCGAAAACCTGGCCACTCCCCTCTCTCCATTCCCTGTGGGACACCACACACCATGTTGCCCTGTACCCTAAGGCCCCTCCAGTCACCTGCCTCCTCTCCACCCCCGCCCCCCCAACCTCCTCACTCTACCCACCCAGCCACCTCCCACCCTCTCTGAACCCACCGCCTCCCCCTCCAAAACCCTCACCACTCCCCTTCCCCTATTTCCTTCCAACACATATACATCGCCCCTGTACCCCAACTGAGCGGGAATGCTATTTGGCGTATGGAACAGACATAGGAATGCTTGGCTGTGTATCAAGAATTTCTTCAACTCACACTTCAACTGTACAGCCAGGTGAACTTTGTGATATGCATGTACTTCAATCTACATTTTCAAATGGGATTTGACTTGTACCCTCTTCTAAAACAAGACATTTTTCCTGGCAATTTTGATCGACAAACTCATTTATAAAGTTAGTTTTTTGCCATCAGCACGGGTAACTTTGAAAACAACTTGCACAGAGCAGACCTTACATGTACACGAACCTCAACCATGCCAATTAGTACCATGTACTGCATTAAAAATACATACATGCTGAGGGAGGTTTAAGGAGCCCTTGTGTTTACATCATTATGCTAAAGTTTGTTCTTAAGTTACCAAATAAAATCAGAAGCTTCTGCCAAAAAATAAAAATTAATAAAAATGAAATATTGAGGGTAGTGTGAAGAGCTTAAATGCTAGGCAACTTTTCAGGTATTCTAAAAATCTAAATACCAACAGAATCAGCTTTATAAATTTGCTCATACATGTAATTATGGAAAGAATGCAAAGACCACATATTAGTGTGGTCAAACTTTATAATCCTACCTTATCCTGTAATACTCAGTGGTTCTTATTTCCAAGAATAGATTTGATATTAATCACAAGATACGTGTACTCTTCTTCTTTTTTTTAAAGATAAATGTAGTATGCCATCAACATAAACAGGCAATCAAATAATTTTAGAACATCAAATTTTCCTCTCAAAGTCCATGCAAACAATGTGTAAAAAACAAGTCCTAAACATCATGAAATCAAACTGTCATAACAACTACAATAGACTTAAAAATCGCACTTAACTCGTTATTTTTGTGCGTTATATTACGCTTCACGTCATTGGTCAGAGCATGCTCAGGGGATGTGCACCATTGTGAAATCTATCTATTAAATTGCGCGTTATAAAACAAGATGCGCGTAGAAATTAAGTGCGACTTTAAGTCTACTTAACTCTTTGTGATACACCCCCCAGGAATAGCAAATGTCAATAATTTTGAAGTTAATCACATTTGCCTTGAAAATTTCAGCTACATGTACATAACCAATAGCATGCCATTTATTTGAGTGTCAGTATTATGACAGCTGTATTTACATGTGAATAATGCCTCTGTAAATGCAGTTACAAGTGACTGCTAAAGCCATTTTCATCCAAATTAAAATTGAAATAAATTAAAATATTACTTAAAATCTTGTGTGGTGACTGCAAAGAAAACAATTCCCAATGCCATAAATATTTTTATTGACAAACTTTCTCATAAAACTTGAGGGCCATCGATCTTCCACGAATAGCTTTGGTGTAAGATACAAACATAGATGTAGTGCATTTCAGTTGGATAATACTTCTGGCATGCCATTCATTTAATAGGCAATCATATCTTGAAGAGCTGGAATGTAAACTTGGGCTTTCATCCTCATCATCTTTAATATTTCCCCTGGGACATGACAGTCATTCAAAACATGCACTGATATCATAACAAACCAATAACTCCTGATGGATAACGCATCAACACCCTTCTGACACAAAACAATATGTTTCTATATTACACAGCCAGCATATATAGTTTTACTGAGCTGGAAGACCCCCCCCCCCCCACAACCTAAACCAAATTACAGTAATTAACGAGGGCTCATTTGAAACTAGTTCTGCTATTATTTATTTTCAAATGACAATTTCTATTTTGTTTCACACTGTAAAGGGTAATGGGGGCGTTAATAAATTAACCGATTGTATTTTAAACATAATAATTACAAAGCGACTACTCATTAGATACAAAGCACATAAACGTCATACCTCAAGGTTGGGGGTATCAAACTAAAATTACATGGATACTAATGTACAAGCAGCAATCCATTTTGTACAATCCTATTCTAATTAATATTTTCATAAGCTGCAATTAGGATTTCCAGCCTGAATCTGGGGGAAAATTACTCCCGGAGCTTTATGCATTTCATGAAGAGGTTCCAAAATGAGGACTCAGAATCTTTTCTGACATGGTTGGGTGAATGAATTATTAGCACAGCTGCTGCACGACTCAAAACGGTTCATATTATTAGCACATACAAATATTACACAACAATCAAAGCAAAGAGTTAATCAATTTGCTATCCAAAGATGATCTAGACGAAGGAAATGAAAAAAATTGATTGCAAGAGCCCCAAGCCACAAACGTGACTTTGCAGCATTATAAAGGAACTATTAAAAGTATGCATGTAGATGGTGTCAATGTGGAAATGATATAAATGCTACAACTCCAAATTGGCTGCTCATTAAATTTGGCACAATGAAACAGGATGTTATTCCAATTTCTATTTTTAAAAGGTCTCTTTTCTCTTAAATATTAACCCTCTTAGGCCATCCTTCCTTTTTTATGTTGGAGTGAAGGTAATACAAAAGAAGAGAAAATAAAACAGAGGGTTGGAAAAAATATTATTTAACACCTTGAGCCAAGACTAAATCATCATGTAAATGCAGAAGAGAGATTGTGTAATCCTAGCACGTCAAGGGAGATCTTCACAATGAATCAGCGGGTTTCATCACGATCACAACATTAACATTAATACCCCCTGCCCAATCCCAAAGGATCACAACTAATTACGCATTCTCTTCTCAAAAACAATAGAATCCCCAAACAATGTTCAAACAGAACAGCTTCCACCACAAAGGAATATATTTAGTGTGCGTTGACAGTAGTCAAGACTTAGGCCTACACATTTGGATTGAAATGTTAACAAATTTAAGGACAGTTTGCAGTTTTAGGGGGTTACATGATCTACAAATGTACATACAAATGTAAATACACATAAATGCTGACGTTTGCACCAAATATAGATCGGAAAATATGCAATTTTTTTTTTTTTTTTTTAAATTCTTTCCAATGAATACTTTTTGCTTCTCTAGCACATTCAATGTGTACACAATAAGAAAGAAAAGATCAAGGAACGTCAGTCTGTTATAGCTACAGGCAACATACAATATGCCTGCCATGAGAAAGACCTTATTTTCCTCCTGAATTTTCTGACCCTGTTTTTCCCCAATTCAAATATCCTGCTTTAGATCCTATCTAACAGTACTTCAACTGAACATATATGTAAAATTTAACAAAATATTAGAGACTCTGCTGACAATAAATTGAATAAAATTAAACATGCAATCTGGGGTGGGCCGCCACTAGGACTCAAAGTTCACCTGTATTAGTTTCTCTCACTCTGATATTTACTTTCTAACAATGCAGTATTATTTATCCTACTCAATTCCACCCATCCATTGTCAAGACATGGAGACGAAAAAACAAAGGTTTTTTTTTTCCCCCTCAGGAATGGGCGTGCTGAAATTACAAGCACCCAATCTGTCCTGGAAAATAAAGTCTTCAGTTCTGGAGTTGTAGCGTATTGATCTACTTAACAGTTGCTAAAAATATTAAAGCAATTATTAATCCTGAAGAGAATATTCAGAGTATTTTTATGAATACCCAATGTAACAGAAGGCAAATTGCATACAACTCTATATGTATCGACTTCAATTTCATCAGTTCTCTATCTTGATGGAATTTATAAGCTCCATGAAATTAAATTTGTGACATATTGTACAAATTTCTACTTACTTCAGGCAATTAAAGTTTCTGTCTTTGTAAAAAGCCAAATGTTTGATAACTTCTACTTTTTAGAAAGAAACAGAGCCCTTCTGGCAATAAACAGACAATGCAATCAAGACCATGCCACTTGGGACCCTCACTCCCATACTATCACTAGGGGTCAATTAAGGTCATTCCAAGAAAAAGATTGGCTAGGTTCAGACACACAACAATAATGGAGGAACAGAGAAAAATCAAGAGACAAACTAGAAAGTGAGAGAGAGACACAGTGAGAAAAGGAGACATACAAACTGTAGGTTACACATTGAATGAAACAAGCAGATGAGATGAGATGGACGATGATAAAAGGCGAGGGGATTATTATGTGTTCTGTGTTTCAACTTCAAATACAAAAATTGAGGGGGGGGGGGTCTAGAGTTAAACTACATGTATAGGACCTGAGTACCAAACCATGCATTGACATAAGAAAGAGACAATTCACCAACTACCTCTCCCCCCCCCCCCCCCCCCAGAATCCTTAGGTTTAGGTGTGGAGTTAGAGGGAAGTTTTTTGGCAGTCGGGTAGTTGTTCAGGGTTAATTGTCCAGGGGGAGTTGTCCTACATGTACATGTAGAACCTAAAGGAGTATACTTAAAAATGGGGTTATACTAACGCTTTTACTTTGATGTAATCGACGAATGACCTGTTACGAGTAGGCCTACAATCTCTACCTCAAATTGATAACATCAACAACAATACCATTGACCTCTGAACACGGCATTTCCTAATCAGCTTCTATTTCAATGTTATTTTCCTCCTCTAGAATTAAATCGGGTCAATGGTATGGACAAACATGCAGGGTAAAAATCTTGTTCAGGGTTGTAATTGTTTATGGTTGTTTTTAAACACTACAAAATTTTGTGAAAGTGACATTATTCGAAATGCTGACACTTCATCAAACTAACAATCATAAACGAATGAAACTATCACCAATTGTGGATACAAATTGGTATAGTATTATATCTGCAAATTGGTATTGATAGGAAATGAGTAATTGACAAGTAGATTGCAAACAATCAAGACATAACCTACATGTAAGTTGCACGTTGACATATCCCACATGTGGTCATCAATGTTAGTGATTTTTTTTTTTAAGAATACAATTTCATGGTAGCCTTCACTAGTATTTCAAACTAAATGATTACATGATGATACATGTAGCATTGTTTTTGCAATAATTAAATCAAAGGCTTTCTCTCTAAATTGTCCACTGGAGGGTACTTAAAAGTTGGCTTCAAGCAAAATCCCTGATTATTGAAAACTAAAATAATCTTCCAGCCCGGGCAGTATCCTTCCACACAATGCCAGTAAACTTGGAATGACCTCCTTTTAGCTGAAGTTCAACTTTTATGGAGCACTGAACATGCTAGCAACAAGGTGTACGTACTGTACACTGTCAAGATAACATAGAGAATATGATGAAATACCCATCAGTTGGATGTCAGGCTTTTTAGAAACGGATAAATATCATATGCTCAAGAGGCAAAAGGGCAGTTAGAAGATTTTGATTTATGAACATGTTGGAAGGGTTGTTAACTCAGTGCATGTTCAATTGCTAAAGGCAGGTTTTCATGGGGTATGCCTACATGAACGTTTTAGAATGTCAAAGTCCAAAAGTTTTTTTTTTCTGTTTTTTTTTGGGGGGGTCTTTGTTTTTTATATCTATTATGCAGCAAAAGACTTTTGTAGCGCAATCAAAAAGTGGAGGATCTGTATAGAATAATTTTATGGTTTATTTTACTCCCCTCACTCTCCCCTCTACAGCCAACTACTAGTAAGCCAACCTTTAGCTTATAACTTACAAAATGTCTCATAGCGAGTTGCCAAGTTACTCTATAGTTAATCTCTTCTTAATTACTAGGTGTTTTGTTTTTCAGTCTTCCTCTTTGTCTCAATAACTAATAATATTCTGATTTACAATAACTTTTGATTCATTGGTAAGTGAATGTATTCATTGGAAAACAATATTGTTTGTAATCGATATATATTTGAAATTTGTTCTGTATTGTCTTCTAAATATTCATTGTCTTGAGCAGTATACCGTTTCTTCAGTGTGTTATTGTTGACATCATAGTCTGTTCTTAGTATAACAAACGTATAATATTTTGTAGTATTATACATCGTTCACTGTTTCACGAACAAACAAAAAAATTGTTTAAAACAAGCTTTTTTGGATATTGCAGTATTTTTAAGAAGTGTAACATTGCTTTATTGTCATACTACTTATCATACTACTTTCGACATATCAGCTCTTTTCAGTAAGCTAACTCCAAGCTGAAATAGCATGTGCATGTGCCGAGCTCGGTTCATTTGCATATCTCTAAATACTCAGAACTATCAGGCTGCATATGAATCCTTTTTGAATATGATCTGGCAGGTTATACAGCTCGCAGCTTATTGTGAGTACAAAAATGAAAAAAATATCATAAAATATTCTTAGCAGATGGACATAACATCGCTTAGTATGATGCGCATGTGGTTAATTTGCGGTATTTATGACAAAGTGGAACTACTAATGCAGTTAATGCCAGTGTTTAATACAGGGGATGTGGGACTAGAAGCGCTAGATTTTTTTGGAGGTATAATGATAAAAGAGGTATACAAGGATGAGCGTGGTCCGAGAGCTGGTTTTTCCATTTCTGCATTTTAAGGGATAGACAAAGGAAGTAACGTCAGCCATGCATGAATTAATATACAGAGGCAGGTGCTATCAAGCCTTTGTTATTCCCATAAATTCAGAAAAGAATATGGTCTGGTAAGTTATTTTTTGAAAGAGGTTATATTTATACACAACTTTTCAGTGCTGTTCATGTCAACTATTTAACAGACCTTTCTGGGCTTGAACATGTGTTTGCAGGTTAAGTTATAACCTTGCTCTAAGATTAGAACACGCCAATAACCACCAACAAGTGTGTTGTTCTGTCTGGTCTCTATCCATCTCATCAGGTACATAAACGTGAGCCAGTGGTACTATCAACTACTCATAAGTGTTATTAATGTTAATCGAAGTCATGTACGTTGATACAAATAAAGATAGAATTCTCTTTCAACTATCATTGAACCTGCTTTTTGACCTGCCAAGTTTGATCGTATAGTCACAATTGTTACTTATAATCTATACTAATTCATATATAATTGCATTTTCTTTGTACTGGCTGGGGCTAAAATATCTGGAAAATCACTGCATATATGCGTAGCAAACTGCGGCGTTTGCGGCAATCATTTTCTCTGTTGGTTCATCATAAGCAGAACTATAAGCTATCAGTGGTATACTATTATTCTTAATAATTAAAAAAAAGGTTTTTTTTTTATGCTTAAGAATTAATGTGGCATTATGCTAAGAGATTAAAGGAGGAGTCCGGGACTGAAATTTGTGTAAATTTTGTAAAGTAAAGTAAATTTAACAAGCACAACACATGAAATTGTATCAAAATCGGATGAAATATAACAGTTATGCATTTTTTTAGGTATTGAATTTCTTGTAAAACAGTTCTGGCATTGTTTCATTGTCTCATTTGAATATTTATGTTATAATATCTCAATGAGCTTGAATGTACTGAACTACTCGTTACAGTCCCCCGTATCTTCTTTGTGTATTTTAATTATATGAAATCTCTTTTTTAACCTGATACTATTTTGTTCATATATTGTGTATAGCAGAAATTATCATGCATCTGATAGGTATAGAGCATTAGTGATCTTCTTTTGAACAATCTCCTACAATAGGATTAATCCCTGTTTTTTTATTCGTCTTGGGCGCCGAGAAAATCTTTGTAATTCGCCTCATTTCTCTTACAATAACAGAATACTGAAAGAAGTTAGAGGGGACGTGGAAGACTGAGACTCATCCAGTTTGCGAATGAAGATGGCAAAAACTGTTTCCTAAAAAATTTACATAAATATGAAATTCATAACTTTGGCTTTTTTGTGATCCGATTTTGATGAAATTTTCAGTGTTGTGCTTTTTAGATTTTACTTTATTTTTCTAATAATGCAAATCTCCAGCCCGGATCAGTCCTTTAAATGCACTAGGGATGAAAAAATTAAAAACAGATTACAACATGACATTTTTATCATCATAAATGCCTTGGCCAACTTCCCTTTACAAAAGTACCTTCATACAGAAATAGAAGATATTGCTAATCATAACGAATATGCCAAGAATAACTGTACAAACACTGATTTGCAATTCATCCTTTTCTGTAGTACAGAGACTGAACTTGTGACGCTTTTGGCATTTCATTTTGGATTCATGATGGCAACACGCAGCATGAAAGATCGTTTCCTGCCATAATAATATCTTATCTTTCACGCTAATTGGAATTGTGAGTCCTTGATTCCTTCAAACCGAAGTATCTAAATGTATTTCCTGTTTAGTTGCTTGGTATTGCCATAGGAAATGAAATAATCTAGCAAGTCCATTCCAAGCATAAAAATAGATAAATGTTTTAAATAATTGCAAGAAGTTTGTGGTAAACAAATTGATTGTCGCTAGAGGGTATTCATTTGTCTCGCAATCTACTATGGTCAACAAGGAAATTCGTGATCACTCTCGCAAAAAGTGATCACTAGTTTACAAGTTCACGAGCTTTCGAATTGATTGTCTATGAGGAAATACAGAAGCCTTTTGGAAAGGAGAGAAAGTGTTCAACTAGGTTAAGACCGAAGAAAATAAAAACTGTGTCAGAAATGAAACTGATTAGTTGAAAATATAACAAAAATACATATCACAAACAATTACCACAATAAAGACAATTTAAATGTATATGCAGGGCTCGAATTAGCCCACGGCAACCCACGGCAATTGCCGTGGTGCCCTTGGTCATTGCCGTGATGCCCCTCACAATTAAGTGCATGACTTACGGCAACAACACTAAACATGCCACCTTTTTCTCCTTTGCCGTGTGCCTTATCTCCTCAAATGGGCCCTTCGCTGTGTAGTGCAGTGGTCCCTTTCTAACCAAATGATGATTTTGGGGATATTAAATTATTTCGCGCCAGTGTGCCTTTTGCATTCCCTCACTAAACTTAAGTCTTGGCCAACTCAACCACAGCGCGATCCATTCCCTCCGGCTCCGCACCGCGCCGCGCCGGCATGCACGGCCCGCAGGCTAGGCGCACCTGCAGCTCATTAGCTGGCAAAAAAATATATGCAGCTTTCAATTCAATACACATGGGCGAGATGCATGTGAGTGGTGTGTGTCATCAGTGGTGTGTGTATTTGTGCGATTCGATTCAGGCGCTGTCTGCATGTACGATGTTGTGTGGAATTAACCATATACGACAAACGTCGCATATATGCGACGTTTTATTCATTGTGAGAAAACTAGGGCTTCCCCTGACTCAGACAGGTACCAGAAGAAAGACGAAAATTGACGCAATCAAGGAGATACCTTTCATAATTGCCGAAAAAAAAATCCTCGCAAAGTTATTGAATTTAGAAGTGCTCTTATTGGACATTCATTCCAAGACGTACGAGCCTGCCATTATTTGTTTGTTACTAGCTACAAAGTATGCGCGCGCTGCAAAAGGGAACCCCCAGCTATCGATAGCGATATCGCGATCATGTTCTCACCACGCAGTCATTTTCCCTGCCGCGGCATATTCAAAAAAAGTGATCTGCACTTTAGTCTATTTTGACATGTTTTCCTCACAACAGTCGCGATTGAAATATTTTGAAAAGGATTTATTCAATTGTATTGTAATCCCAGGATATACATCGTATTTTTGCTCGTGATATTTTTTTGGTAAGTTTTTGATGATGTTTATCGTGCTGTCGCGTTGTTGATTGAGTTGTGATGTGCGAGCATCAATCAACTGCAGGCATCTCAAACATTTCTGTTGACAACAGAATTTGCTGTATATTGATTGTTAAATTCTCTTATTTCCAATCATAAAAAATATAATTTAGATGACCCTAGATCTAGGTGAATTATTTTTTTGTACGGAATTATTTACTGTCTGGTCAGGGATTTTTCTTTTTATAAGAAAAATTCGGCGAAACCAAGGCCTTTTTTTCGTTTGCCATTTCATGTTCTTTGCACACGCAACGTCTTTTTTCATATTTTATGTAGCCAAACCGATTTCAAATCCATCCGAATCTTTGCAAATCCTGTCATGAAACATCAAAATACCACTTAGACAGCTAAAGAAAGGACTATGTCCCGATTTTCTTTGATTTATTCTTTTTGTTATAAGATTTTCATGAAATCTTAGACTCTGTTACGCGAGACATGTACATACTTTTCCAACATATAAGAGTCATCCCCACGTATGCCTTTTGTGTATGTGGAGCTATCCATGCGAGACTTGTGAGGATATCATTGTCAATAAGGCCTTAAATTTTCCTCGAATGATGAAACAAAAGTCAAATCCCCTTCTACATATAATGAAACAAAGAAATTCATTCACATCAGAACATTAAAAACAACTTACATTTTATTTCTCACGTGTCAAACCATGTTTTGTTTTTTTTTGCCATTTTCTCTGGCAGGCCATTACTAGTCTTGATTTTCAGACCCTAAAAGTTATTTGAATTTTTTTATTCATTCTTATCTTCAAAATTTATACAAAATGAATCTACAATTTAGTTTAGTCAATCATAGAATTTAAATTTATTTCATTTTCCAATATTATTATTATTATTTTATCAACAGAATATTAAAACTGGTTTTCCAAAATGTTCATAAATTTTGGGGTTACCGTGAAAAGACTACCGTAGATATCGATAACAACAAGCTTCCCATAGGCCCAGTAAGCGTATTGGGTGTCATAAATATTCATACGTACGCGGTGAGTGGGCTATTCCACTGTGACTGAGGGGGTGTGGAGATAATATGTGAAGGTTTAACATTAATTTATGAGTAAAAATATGGTCAAATCTACCGATGGTGTAATTTTATAGGAACATGATATTATAAAAGAAAAAACAAAAAACATTTAAATGTTTTTAAAAGCTGGAATCATGTGTTTCAAGGCTTGTCAAAACATGTAGTCCCTATTTGTGAATGTGTAGTTCCTTAGGGGCTGGGGTGGGGTAGAAACATCGATGGGCTGTTCCATTTTACGGAGGGTTGAAGCATTCTGAACATGGGATTTAATTTAAATAAATTTCTTAAAGTAAAAATAAAGCACACCAATCGACAAAAATTTTATTACATCAATTTTTTTCTCACAGACATGAATAAAAACAAAGGAGGAAGACATATAAATATGTACTTCCATAATCTTGCCTTTTTTTGTTACACATGGCATTGGCAAGAGAAACAATGAAGTTCAAAGTCAAGTGAATTTAGAATTGTGAAGATATTTCCAGGAAATCAATGGTAGGTATTACAAAAGTATTTCATTAAAACTTCATGATTCACAGTCCTGGTACAAAATAAAGTTCCTAATTGGAAAAATTGGAAACGTTTTGCATTTTCTTACAGTTTCATCTGTGATCAAAACTATTGTTGAAATAGTAACTGCTAATGATTAATTAGCAATTACTAATTGCTAATTAATCGCTGATTGCGCGCTTCCGTGGAAATGACTAGTTTAATGACTTTTCCCCATTGCCTTGGTGCCTTTTTCCAGTTGCCTTGGTGCCTTTTTCAGTTGCCTTGGTGCCCTTAGAAATTTTTTTTATATAAGACCATTTACCCTTTTTTCACAGGTGCCCCTTTTCACAGTTGCCTTGACCCTAGAAATTCCTAATTCGAGCCCTGTATATGAATACAACTGTAAACATTATGCTTCATACAAAGTACATGTATTCTTTCCTCTTTTGACTGTTAAAATATGGAGAAAAAAATTTCAAACACTTTTTCCCAAATAAGGGTCAAACGTCCTAATGAATAAACTTCAATTTTAATGCAAGGTTCAAGGAGTAGACAAAGGCCAGAAAATTTATCTCAAAGATTTTCAATGCGAGACCCCTCAAAATTTTCTCTCGGCCCATGATTACAGGCATCCCCTCCCCACCCCTTAAAAACATCAATGAAAGAGGTTAATGTGGAACCTTGGTTAGAACATATAAAGTGAACAAAATTCCCAAATAAATCCAAAACCTACTCACCTGTAATATCTTGATTGAAGATACGTTGAACACACTGCTTTCGAGACGTGACTCGCTGACCCAAAGTCAATGACCTTGACACGGTAAGGCTGTCGTACAGGGTCGACAAGCATGATATTCTCTGGCTTCAAGTCTGCATGGATCAAACCCAGCGTCTTGAGCTTGAGGAGGGCTACGAGCACCTGCTGAAGGGTGGGGCGGATGTGTTTCAGAGGGAGGGGGCGGAACTTGCTCTGCTTGAGGAAGTCATAGAGGTTCTTCTCAAGGAGTTCAAACACAAGGCACGTGTGGTTCTTGTGCTGGAAGTACTCGTAGGCGCGCACCAAGTTGAAGTCGTCTGCGTTCTCTGCGCTGAGTCGCGCCAGGATGCTAACCTCGATCTGACCCTGCCGCGCATACGAGGGATGGTTCTTGAGGATCTTGATGGCCACGATCTCATTGGTCCCCCGCTTCCAGCACTTGACAACCTGCCCAAACGTCCCCCTCCCAAGGAATTCCAGAACTTCATAACTGTTTGTTAAAGAGCACAACACTTCGTGCTGCACTAACTGATAATCACCTTCTCCACCTGACGAACTCTTCTTAGAAGAGTTCGCATTCTTATTCGAGTTTGTCGCCGTGTTTGCGTTACTTGTTGTTGCTTTACTTGAATGATTAGATGTATGCGCTTTCTCGTGTTTCTCGCTACGTTCCGTCCGTTCTTTATAGTCATTCCGATTATTAGTTCGTTCCTGCCTGTCGTGTCGCTCATGCCTTGTGCTGCTGTACTGACGATGGTTATCCAAAGTTTCCTCTGTCTTTCGCTTCAACCCGCATTTCTGGTACGTATCCAACAGTCTAACGGTGGACGCCTGAATGACGTTCTGAGTTCTTCGGGATGATGAGGACCCGCTGCTCTTGGACGTTGATTCCAAGACCACCGGGTCCTGTGAATTTGAATCTGTAAGGGGGACTGTTCTTAGGGTACTGGTAGAGGTGGACACCCCTGTATGGGGGTTGGTGGTTACTATCACGTCATTGTTGTTGGATGCGCACTGACGCAACTGATGTGTTGCCGTGGTGATATGCTCAACATGGTTCTTCTTGAAGGAACAGAAGGCGCTGGATTGTGAACCAAAATTAGCGCTCCTGTTGAGGGATGACATACCTGCAGAAGAAAAAAAAAGACAGAAAGAAGAATTTTTTTTTTTAATGTTTACACGTATGCCATATACATAGAAACAGCAGGAATTTACCTTTATACTTGAATGCCTTACTGAATTTCAACAGGTATACATGTACATGTAGATGCTTGATATGTTTTCTCATTCAATGTATGTTCTTTAGCAGCAAAATTTAAGGTAAACAAGTACATTTGTACATACAAACCTGCCTACATTGTATCTATAATATCTGCATGCAAGGCATGAATACTTATGTGTACATGTACATATTCTGATACGACAATTTGAAAAATATTCTGCAAAAATTGTCAAAGTTACAAAACCTTATACATAGGCAAACTCATCTTGTTTTTGCAAACAAATATAAGGATGTATCTGGTGTCTTTCATTTAAAAATGCTTCAAAGTTGTACAGTAGATGTTATACATGTAGACTGAAAACACCCCCAACTACATGTATCTCCCGTCTCTTTAATGATTCATGCTTTTACGCATGTATATCGTACTTTCTCCAGCGCTTCCTGAGTACTGGCGTACTTGCCTTAGTATTATTTCTGTCACTCGAGCCAACCACAACACAATAGAGATCAAATTAGAAACTCTCTATCCCCTGATAAATCTATTCCCATGCTGTCCTTGTAGCTATTTTGGGTTTAGAATGGCTAAAATAGGTACTTTCAATGGAATTGTCGATTCTGAAATAGCTCCCACTCTCCATGATTTCCAAATGCATCATTATAATGAAAAATTTTGTATAAAGAAAGAGATCAAAATAGATTGACAAACAATGTTGTATTATGTGTACTGAATATGTGTAGGTTTCTAGAGATACTTTGGTTGCACATGGACATGTACATGTATGTCATATTGTGCACTTTCTCCATTTCTTAAAAAAAACTAAAATATTCCAACCATGAGGATATACTTTTGGATAAAAAGGGTACATTTGCTACATTTTTATGTTCAGTACTAGAAAATAGAAATACGCCTACATGTTAAAAAACATTATAGGCTAAACATTTGTTAACTTTTTACATGTACATGTTCACTGTACATGAACATGTAAGTGCAAACACAACTTTCTACCAGAATCCACTACAGATAGCATTTCAGTGAAAAACAATCTCATTGCTTCTTACAGTTATAGACAAATTCGGGCAGCATTTCATGGAAGTGAGCCCTCTACGTGCCTGCCATATAGCTGGGGGGCTTCCAATGTACTACGCATGCGCAATGTGCGCATATGTCTGCGCGTGTGTACACTTTCCTTTGTTACGCATACATACGCACACAAGGAGCATGCGTAGTACATTGGAAGCCCCCCAGCTATGGCTGCCACCATGACAAAACATCACCCAAACCGAATTTGTCTATACTTACCCTATACAATGTTATTCCAACCTTTTTTGCAATGCCTACCAGTACATGAAGTTTACAGAGTGTGAACTGAACAACTACAACACATACAGCAGTGTCCTACAGTGTCAGACCACTGTCTAGCTACAATGTGCTCAATGGTTGGACTTTAAATCACCAAACAGGACCTGGCCTCCTCGCTTAGTCTGTCCTTTTATAGAGGCTTACCCCTGCGGATCCTTATTCCACTGTAGGATAATCAATAAAGACTAGAACCCCAGGTAGACTGACAAAAGAGGTAAATAAAAGAACTATTGACCAGCCCCCTAGTACACCTACTCTTCCCAAGGAAGGGGTTAAAATGGATTGATGAAAGGGTCATCTGTTGGCCTATGCCTTTTGTTCTTGGTCTGGCCCCCTATGGACTAAAGAATAGGCAGGAGGAAGGCTGGACTGTTAATTGAACAATTGATTGGAAGGTCTCATTACTGCCAAAGTACAAGAGGAATTAAAAGGGGGTACGAGAGGGGGCGGATTAGTTAGGTATGATCAGTATTGGAAAGTGCATACACATACATAGGAGAGAATGAAAGGTAAGTCCACCATGTGAGTGACACTCCAAGTTACAATGCACATGAAGTGCCTAATCTTATATGAGGTCCAACAGAGGTACTACATTTGTATATCGGCCTGAATAGATCATGTAACCAGGTGAGATTACATTTACCTTGGATAAAGATAACACTAGGGATTACTCAGAAACCCAAGCTCTAAATGTTTTAATCTGGATAAATCTAATCTTTTCCTTCGCCAAAATGCTTTTCAAAATACATGAAAACAGGACAGATAATTAAAAACTTTATCCTAGTAATCCCCTACAAGTAAAAAAAAAAAAAAAAAGCACACTTTGGTTTAATAATCACTTGTTGCTAATTTGAATTATTTTCACATCAAAGTTCTCATTTTTATTTAAAAACTGAAAATACAAAATTACATTACCGTAAATTACTGTGTATAAGGCGCACTTTTTTCCCACCATTTGACAACGCAAGTCGGGGGTGCGCCTTATACACAGATACAAAGAAGTGTCAAAATAAAAATTCTGAACTTCTGAGCTTTAAATGTGTAAGTTATCTTCTAATAACTTTAGTACGATATTTGCCGGTTACTAAAATCAAAACATACATTTCTTGATTTTTTTAATAAAAATTCTTTAAGCAAACTAAAGTTTTTATTCTTTAACTATAATTATGAACAATTAAAATATTTTCCTCCCTGAATTTGGAAGAATTTTGATTAAAATACAGACTTTTATAGCTTTATTGTGCATGGAAAATGCTCTTGGATGACAGTAATTGTGATCGATCGTAATCGTAATCGATCGTAATCAATCGTAATCGTTTCTCCTTAAAATTAATTTTCTGGTTTTAATTTTCTTCTTAAATTTTTTCTTTTTTTTTAAACATTTTTTCTCACTATTTTGGCCTCTAAAAAATAGATTTTATAACCCCAAAATGCATTAACAATTTTTCTGCTATTTAAGAAGAAAAGGGGCCAAGTTATTTTTATTATTTTTTATAGTGTTATTATAATCGTTTTTAATCGGAATCGGAATCGGAATCGTTTCTACTTTTTTTTTTAATTCATTTTTTTTAGCTCTTTATGCCTTAAATCTCTATGATTTTTTGCTGTAATTTTTTCCCCAATATTAATTAATATACTATATAAAATTGAAACCTGATAAAACGTATTTCTTTGGAATGAAAATAATTAAATTATCTTTTTCTTTTACAAGAATAAATTTGTAACTATTAAAAAATAATTATAAATTAAAAATAAATCTGGTGACTTTTTCCCACAATTGGTAAGATGCGATGATGAAATAATTATTGGCACCTTCCATGAAACTTTTTTTTTTTTTGTTGTAAGACCCCAAAAATCGGGGTGCGCCTTATACACGAGTGCGCCTTATACACGGTAATTTACGGTATGTCCCTTGTAACACTTCCCCCTCCCCTTACATGTACATAATAATTATATTCCATCACTGGGCTAAATATTCAGCAGCCAGCAAACCCTGACATGAACGTAAGAGGATGAGCTACATGAATGATTCAACAAATTTATGTCAAAACTAGTGCAGTAACCAGAAAGACCATATTTCAGTTTTTCTAGAGTGGATTTTATATTCAGGTTCCACTTTTGTTCAATATTTATTTTCAGTGCACATAACATGTTCATTCTGTGCTGTACCAAAAGTTGAAACAAATTGGCAACTTGGTTCTGGTCAGAGGCTGATCTCATCGGGTTTCCCTTCGTCATGAAACAGTGTTTCACACTCACTCATCGTTCGATCATGCGACCTTTGTCAGATCGCACAGGAAATCGCTGCCTAGATCTCTATTAAACATACAGCAGTTCAAGGCTCAACAGGAATGCCCAAACCATCATGTGTAGTTGATAAATGGCAAAATGCCCATTGCAAGCATCAACAAATTTTATGTAGTATATGTTCAATGTATCAAGCCTACTCATACTGTAAAGAATTTGTAATGAAAGAAAGACATAATGTTTACACCAAGTAGAGCCTACCATGATAAGAAATTCAATCTTCATGACACAATAAAGTATGGTGAAAGTGCAAACAAATATGATGTATAAGAGTTTGGATACATGTAGGCCCCTACTAAATTCTTTAAAAGGTTACTTTGAAGGTGTGATTGATGACATGTAGGCCTACCTCTGAGTAGCTTAACCCACTGTTTTGTACCAAAAAAATATATAAAAAATAATATGAAACTGTACAATACATAATAATTTGTGCATCTGTGTCCTGTATGGGTTACAATCAATTGCATTCTGAATTCTGAATCAACTGTGAATCAACCATTCTGATTGGTTCAGAGTGGGATTTTAAAAAAGAAGTCGGATATAAAAATATGCAACATAAGGATCCTGATTGGACATACATGTAGCTTTAATACAGAGCCTGGTTTTTCAAACATTCTTCATGAAATATATTCTGTGATCAATAGAGTGTGTTGAAGAGTTCAAAAAGTCAGAATGGTTATAAATGACCCTACTTGTATATCTGGTGGGTGGGTTCTGTCTAGCATGGTGGCGAGTCATGCACACATTGAATTCTGTCCCATTTCTCTGGACGTCATCATGTTTTGAAGAGAGCGGATCTGAGTCCTGGCTAGAGGCGATCTATTTTTGGCGGCGCTCCTCACTCCTGAGTCCCCCCTTGCACTGGTAATCCGGCCAGAGGTAGGGGGAACAGGAAGCCAGCCATTTGCTAGATGTCCGCAGTCAGCTGTAGCTCAAATGCAATGGAGTCTACCGTTTGTAAACAAGATCTAAGGTGCATGTAATGTAGCAGGGAGTCCTGCACATACATGTAGACAGGCATAAAGAAAACTATACAGTACTACTGTATAGTTTTCTTCATGTTGCCATCATTGTTGTGAAACAGAAAACTCGAAGAGAGTACCGGTAGATCTTGTTCTGTGGATCATTACAGAAGAAAACTGAAACTTGTCTTCGGAGACAATTATCGTCTTATAAATAGGTTTTTGGTTTTGCTTTGATTTTATTCTAAAGCACAATCTTCCGGTGGATATAGTCTGTTCAGAACTAATGGCATTAATACCTCTGTAGGCCTACATAATACATTGTACCTTCCTGGCTCTCAACAGTGCAATGCAGTAAAGTTACAAAAAAAGACAACATTTTGCTCATCATTTAAATCATCTTCTGCATTTAAGAGGTTTTTTCTACATTATTTGAATGAAAAAACTCTTACCCACTTTTAGCCAACACTAGACTTGTTTTGAAAAGGTTAATCGCATTACCACTTATGCTTCCCACCTTCACATCATTAGGACTCAGATCCCACACCGTCCTACATGTACATCGAGCACAACGTGACAAACTTCCGGAAGATATTTTCTAGCAGGAAACAAGGAGCATCCCACTTTCTTCCACATGTGTCAAATTTCATGGGAAACACCTCAGAAACAGAGGTTCAGAGAGAAAGAGAGAGAGAGAGAGAGAGAGGGGGGGAGATGGAAAGACAGAACGAGAGACAACAGAGGGAAAATGATGGATACTTTTTAATACTGGGGGAAGAGGTCTGCAAGCACCTTTGTCCTCATCTTTCAAAAAATGTTGGGAAAATTAACTTCTGAAGCCTTTGCAAGACAAATTTCATGTCAAGAGACAGAGAGTTGATCAGATATCTCTATATTAATGGTATAAACATGTCCTCTCTGGACCGTATCTCAGGAAATTATCAAATCGAATCCAAGATTTTTATTTAGAGCAAATATCTAGTTTTCTAATCAGAGGCGCATCATACAGAAATAATGTCGTGATTTAATATATGTATCGTTGATGCTTGTAACTTGTACATACATGTACATGTACATGTACGTAGAGCCTTGTAACATAAAAAGGTACAATCAGTTACAGATTGACACAATTTGTTGATTTCATGATTGCAAATCAGAACAAAAGAACTATGCACGTTATTGAACATGTGTAGTAAGATGACCCTTGTTTGGAAACCCTACTTTTCATTTCAAAATGTTATTTCCATTTTCTCATCTAATTTATATTTTGCCAACAAAGTCACATGTCATAACAAATTCCATCCTCTTTACCTTATGACCCCTCCAGACAATGATTCTCTATCATATGGTTTGCCCTTTTGGAATCAGAATTCAATTGTTCTGTCAACCAGATCGTGATTAACGAAAAGAAATACAGGGAGGAAAGGACGATCTTTGGCCCGCACATCAAACAATTATATGCAAAATATTTACATGTACAACGTGCAAACTCTTTTAATGATAACTAGGCTTCCTGCAAGCTGTTGTTTACTTGCTTTAATCTCAAATGTCAAACTTCACAATTTGCAAAGCCATTTCAGCTGGTACAGTGTGCACTGTTCATAACACATTGTACATGTACATGTAGGTAGGCTTTACTATATGCCATAAAGGGCAGCGATTTATTATGTAGCCTGTATCATAACCTATATAACCTAGATAAAATGTTATTGAACTGCCTGATATTGATTTGTATCAAAAGAAACTGAAAGCAGGTGACATAACAAATGATGAAAATATAGAATCTACCTTCTGTGATACAAAAGTACTTTCTCTCGATTTGAAGAGGAAGGGAAAAAGAGGGTACACATAATAGAGAAAACAGATTTGATCAGATTTACATACTGTACAAGCCATTTCCTATCACAGAATTGAATGTTTCAGGGCTAAATCTAAATATCGTACATGGCAACAATCCCTCGCTCACTATCTACTAAATTATTGTCGCAAAAATCTGATAAAAAGATTGCTGAAAGTGATTTTTCTTTTTTTCTCCTCTCTCTCTCTCTGTCCGTGTGTAGTACCTTACTACTTTTACTTTCACGGTACCTTGCCCCCCCCCCCATCTCTCTCCCATTTTCTCATTGTTGTTTGATAATTCTCCCCCCCCCCCTTCCACCCTCCCTCCCCCCTCTCTCTCTCTCTCACTCTCTCTCTCTCTCTCTCTCTCTCTCTCTTTCTCTTTCTCTCCTCTCTCTTCTCTATCACTCTGATCTTAATTCTTCAAAGCGTTTTATAGTAATTTATTGTGAGAGCTAATTTTGAGTTGTCGTTTCATCGTCACGCTGTGAGTCAGCCATCAGATAAAAGAATACACATCCTCTCTCATTAGGTCCCACAGCTACAGCGACTTATAGCCTTATTTCTAAACGCCCATCATGTAACCAATGGCAGTACAAATTTCCAAAAGTTATGTTTAGTTTTCCTTCTCAAAATTGGCACCAGTTATGTTGCCAATTTAAAAAGTTTAATGATTACTTAAATTAACTCATGACTCACCATACACATAAATGAAGGCCTACATGTAGATACATTGTAATATCCAAAACCTGATCAGATCTTGTGGAGTGGTGCATTATATTCTTTACATCTAAAAAATAAAAGCAATTTCAGACTGAGAGATTTGAACACCTCTCAAAACATGATATGAAATCAATGCCAAGTGTCAATGGGAACAGCTTAGGCCGATCCAGGGCAATCTGGCTTCGGATCAACACCAGGTCCCCACTGGGGCAGCTGGCATGGCCCTTTGCCCCTGGGGCACCCACCAAAACAATGTGCACTGTCTGGTGGCAGTAGGACTCCTACCCTATCCATGTCTGCCTACATGTATGTGCACATGAACAGGCCTGCATACCAAACATGCAGTATGTCATTTCATTGGCAGTGTTTCAGTACTGTGGTATACTTTGATTTGTACATGTATGTGTACACGAAACTCATCCTCAGCTAGTACAAGTAAATGTTGGCCTACGTTTGTACAACTGTATAAAGTTAATCCCATTTAATACCAACAAATCCAATGCCAACCAATATCATGGTATTCATTACGTATAGCAAAGAAAGTAAGATATTGGAATTAGAGAACTGCAAGAAACTTCCAAACACAATGGAACCAAACAAACATTCTGTTCTCTTCAAAATAACAGCACTTCAGAAGTTCAGAATCACAGCCAGGAATAATCCAAGAATTGTAGAAAATAAATCAGCTATAAGTAGTGGCCTACATGTATTTAACTTAAACCTCCTACATGATTGTCGTCAATATGACTATGTACATTAAGTCAATGTCATCACTTTTTTTATTCATTAAAAAAAAAAAAAAATAGCCTTCTTTTTTGGTCAGCCTACATGATTTATTTAATAATTTTATTATGATATAATTAAATCAGTATGCAAAATTTACTGGATTCACATCATATGAATGGGTCAAGGATTGTAATGCATAAAGCATACAAGCATTGGATGTACTCATACTAAACACCCAATGCAAGAGGCAACTATAATTTGAAACACATGCAGATTCAGTTTTGTATGATTAATTTTATTACACATGTACATTTGTGTATTCTTTCATAGATGAAATTATGATTGACTGAATTTAATGCTGCACCGACATAATTCTACAATATACGTCAGCAAGCACACAAAGACATGAACACAAATTATGATTGTAATTTCTACGCTGTACACATCCTGCTATAAAAACACGCACACTGCTAGGCCATTCTTAATCCCTGACTCAATATCCTTGACTGCTAATCCCCTATACGTAGAGATTAAAAAAAGGATTGCTAATTATATGAAGGATTGAGAGGTTATAGTTGGATACATGTAAACCCCTCAAAAAATGTCTTGCAATTCAACTTTGAGCCCTCATATCTTTTTATTTGATTGTTTATGATGGTTAAATTTGATTTTTAAATATCATGAAAGTTCTTTTTTTATCCTCTTTACAGCTGAACCCATTTGTAAAGTGTGCAAATGCTTAATGCACAGTATTTTCACGAATAAAAATCAAAGTCCAGAAGTGGAAAGTTGCAAATGAAGGTATAGTTGAAGAGGCAGAGTTTCTACTGAGATATTAAATGGGTCAATACGCTATATTCCTCAATGTTTCACTATTCTGTTTGTGAAGAAGAAATGTGCCTGCCCAAAGTTTTCTCTGGCATGCTTTTAATTCATGAGTAGTGCGTTTGAATATAGCTGAGGAGTGGCACGCTTTAAAAATGTTGAGATACGCGTTTCAAGAACAGAAGAACGATTGTGTGCTGAAGTGGCAAAAAAAAGAAGTTTGTTTGATACTGCTTGCTTTGTTGGGAGATGGACTGAAAAAGAATCTACCAGCATGAGTTACTTGTTTTGTAGCGAATTTGTTATCCTGGAACTGCATTAACCTTATGTAACCACTACACAAGTAATGCTCAAACCACTCGCTGGTATTAAAACAGTTCTTTTTAACAAACAATTAACAACAAATAAATTTACTTACCTTAAATTTACCTGAGAAACATTTGACATTCAACAAGAGTTATCCAACATTGTATTGAGCGCTCTAACGCACAAACCAAACGAACCAAGAAGACACAAAACCTTTTATACAGTTGTAAAACTCGATGTAAGCAATAGCCATTCATTTGGCAACTTTCCTTTCTGAACTTTCATTTCGAGTTTGCGAGTACTGTGCATTCAAGCATAACATAACCATCACAAATGGGTATCAATGTGACAAGGAATAATCAACTTTCCAATGATAAATCAATTTACCATCATAAACAATCAAATAAAAGATATGAGGGCTCAAAGTTGAATTCAAGACATTTTTTGAGGGTTACATGTATCCAACTATAACTCTCAATCCTCATATAATTAGCAATCCTTTTTTAATCTCTACGTTAGGGAATTAGCAGTCAAGGATATGGAGTCAGGGATTAAGAATGGCCAGCAGTGTGCGTGTTTTCTATAGCAGGATTGTACAGCGTAAAATTACAATCATAATTTGTGTTCATGTCTTTGTGTGCTTGCTGACGTAATTAGAATTATGTCGGTGCAGCATTAAATCTAGTCACAATCATAATTTCATCTATGAAAGAATAACAAATGTACATGTGTAAAATTAATCATAATCAAAACTGAATCTGCATGTGTTTCAAATTATAGTTGCTCTTGCATTGGGTGTTTAAGTATGAGTACATCCATGCTTGTATGCTTATGCATTACAATCCTTGACCCATTCATATGATGTGAATCCAGTAAATTTTGCATACTGATTAATTATATCATATAAAATTAATTAACATAAATCATGTTAGGCTGACCAAAAAAGAAGGCTATTTTTTTTTTTTTAATGAATAAAAAAAGTGATGACATTGACTTAATGTCATAGTCATTATTGACGACAATCATGTAGGAGGTTTAAGTTAAATACATGTAGCCCACTTTAAGGATTTATTTTCTACAATCTTGGATTATCCTGGCTGCTGATCTGAATTCTGAAGTGCTGTTATTTGAAGAGAACGATGTTTGTTTGTTCCATTGTGTTTGGAAGTTTCTTGCAGTTCTCTAATTCCATATATCTTACTTTCTTTGCTATACGTAATGATTACCATGATATTGGTTGGCATTGGATTTGTGGTATTAATGGTGATTAACTTATACAGTTGTACAAACGTAGGCCAACATTTACTTGTACTAGCTGAGGATGAGTTTCGTGTACACATCATGTACAAATCAAAGTATACCACAGTACTGAAACACTGCCATGAAATGACATACTGCATGTTTGGTATGCAGGCCTTCTCGTGCACATACATGTAGGCAGACATGGATAGGGTAGGAGTCCTACTGCCACCAGACAGTGCCATTGTTTTGGTGGTGCCCAGGGCAAAGGGCCATGCCAGCTGCCCCAGTGGGACTGGTTGTTATCCGAAGCCAGATTGCCCTGGATCGGCCTAAGCTTTCCCATTGACACATTGGCATTGATTTCATATAATGTTTTGAGAGGTGTTCAAAATCTCTCCAGTCTGAAATTGTTTTATTTTTTAGATGTAGAATATAATGCACCACTCCACAAGATCTGAATCAGGTTTTGGATATTCACATGTATCTACATGTAGGCTTCATTATGTGTATGGTGAGTAGAGTTAATTAAGTAATCATTAAACTTTTAAATTGGCAACATAACTGGTGCCAATTGAGAAGGAAAACTAAAATAACTTTGGAAATTTGGTACTGCATTGGTTACATGATGGGCGTTTAGAAAATAAGGCTATAAGTCGCTGTAGCTGTGGGACCTAATGAGAGAGATGTTATTCTTTATCTGATGGCTGACTCACAGCGTGACGATGAAACGACAACTCAAAATTAGCTCTCACAATAAATTACTATAAAACGCTTTGAAGAATAAGATCAGAGTATGAGAGAGAGAGAGAGAGAGAAAGAGAGAGAGAGAGAGAGAGAGAAGAAGAGAGGAGAGAGAGAAGAGAGGGGGTGGAGGAGGGTAAAGGGGGGGGGGGAGAATATCAAACAACAATGAGAAAGGGAGAGAGCTATGGGGGGGGGGCAATAGGTAACCGGAAAGTACAAAGTAGTTAGGTAACTACACACGACAGAGCAGAGAGAGAGGAGAAAGAAAGAAAAAATTCACTTTCAGCAATCTTTTTATCAAGTTTGCGAACATAATTTAGTAGATAGTGAGCGAGGGATGTTGCAGTACCGATATTTATAGATTTAGCCTGAAACATCAAATGTCCTGGATAGGAAAGTGGCTCTGTACAGTATGTAAAGTCTGATCAAATCTGTTTCTCTATATGTGTACCCTCTTTTTCCTTCCTCTTCAATCGAGAGAAAGTACATTTTGTATCACAGATAGGTAGATTCTAATTTTCATCATTGTATGTCACCTGCTTCAGTTTCTTTGAAATATCAAATTAATATCAGCATTTCAATAACATTTTATCTAGTATATAGGTTATGATACAGGCTTACATAAAAATCGCTGCCTTTATGCCCATATAGTAAAGCCTAACCTACATGTAATGTACAATGTGTTATGCAACAGTTGCACACCTGTACCAGCTGAAATGGCTTTGCACAATTGTGAGTTTGACATTTGAGATTAAAGCACGTAACAAACAGCTTGCAGGAAGCCTAGTTAACATTAAAAGATTGCACGTTTGCTACCATGTAAATATTTATGCAATATAATTTGTTTGATGTGTCGGGCCAAAAGATCGTCCTTTCCTCCCTGCTATTTCTTTTCGTTAACTCACCAGATCTGCGTTGACAGAACAATTGAATTCTGATTCAAAAGGCCAAACCATATGATACGAGCAATCACTTGTCTGGAGGGGTCATAAGGTAGAGGATGGTAATTTGTTATGACATGTACTTTTGTTGGCAAAATAAAAATTCTAGATGAGAAAATGGAAATAACATTTTTGAAATGAATAAGTAGGGGTTTCCAAACAAGGCGTCATCTTACTACACATGTTCAATAACGTGCATAGTTCTTTTGTTCTGATTTGCAATCATGAATCAAAAATGTGTGTCCAATCTGTAACATGATTGTACCTTTTATGTTACAAAGGCTCTACGTACATGTAAATGTACATGTATGTACAAGTACAAGCATCAACGATACATTATATTAAATCACCGACATTATTTCTGTATGATGCGCCCTCTGATTTAAAAACTAGATTATGCTCTAATAAAAATTGGGATCTCGATTGATAATTCCTGAGATACGGTCCAGAAGAGGACATGTTTATACCATAATATAGCAGATATCTGACAATCTCTGTCCTTGACATGAAAATTGTCTTGCAAAGGCTTCAGAAGTTAATTTCCCAACATGGTTTGAAAAGATGAGGAAAAGGGTGCTTGCACGACCTCTTCCCCAGTATTAAAAGTAATCCATCATATTTCCCTACTGTTGATCTCTCGTTCTGGTCTTTCCATCTCCCCCCCTCGTCTCTCATCTCTCTCTCTCTTTCTCTCTGAACCCTGTTTCTGAGGTGTTTCCCATTGAAATTTGACACATGTGGAAGAAAGTGGGATGCTCCTTGTTTCCTGCTAAGAAAATATCTTCCGGAAGTTTGTCACGTTGTGCTCGATGTACTTAGGACGGTTGTGGGATCTGAGTCCTAATGATGTGAAGTGGAAGCATAAGTTGTAATGCCGATAAACCTTTGTCAAAACAGTCTAGTGCTTGGGCTAAAAAGTGTAGGGTAAGAGTTTTTCAATTCCAATAATGTAGAAAAAAACCTCTTAAATGCAGAAGATGATTTAAATGGATGACCAAAAGTGTTCTTTTTTGTAACTTTACTGCATTGCACTGTGGAGCCAGCGCAAGGTACAATGCTATTATTAGCCTAGCAGAGGTATAATGCCGATTAGTTCTGAACAGACTATATCCACCGAAGATTGTGCTTTAGAATAAACAAAGCAAAAAACCAAAACCTATTATAGACGATAATTGTCTCCGAAACAAAGTTCAGTTTCTCCTTCTGTAATGATCCACAAGAACAAGGATCTACCGGTACTCTCTTCGAGTTTTTCGTTTTCAAACATATGATGGCAACATGCAAGAAAACTTACAGTAGTAATGTTATAGTTTTCTTATATGCCTGATCTACAGTATGTGCAGACTCCCTGCTACATTACTAGCACCTTAACTGTTGTACCAAACGGACGACTCCATTGCATTTGAGCTAACAGCTGATGCGGACATCAGCAAAAATGGCTGTGCCTTTCTGTTCCCCTCTACCTCTGGCCGAGATTACCAGTGCAAGGGGGGACTCAGGACGTGAGAGCGCCCGCCGAAATAATAGATTCGCTACTAGCCAGGACTCAGATCCGCTCTCTTCTAAACATGATGACGTCCAGAGACAATGGGACAAAATGTCAATGTGTGCATGACTCGGCCAACCATGCTATGAGCAGAACCCACCCACCAGATTAACAAGTAGGCGTCATTTAAACCATTCTACTTTTGAACTCTTCAACACAGTCTCTATTGATCACAGAATAATTATTCCATGAAGAAATGTTTGAAAAACCAGGCTCTGTATTAAAAGCACATGTATGGTTCCAATTCAGGTATCTTATGTGCATATTTTTATATCCGATTCTTCTTATTTAAAAACCCACTCTGAACAATCAGAATGGTTGCATTCACAGTGATTCAGAATTCAGAATGTCAATTGATTTGTAATCCCATACAGGACACAATCATCATAATTATTAGTATTTGTACAGTTCATATTATTTTTATAATTTTTTGGCTACATAAACAGTGGGTTATAGCTCTCATAGCTAGTCGGCCTACATTCATTCAATCACAGCCTCATAAGTAACCTTTTTAAGAATTTATTAGGTGGACTACATGTTATCATAACTTCTTATACATCATGATTTGTTTGCCACTTTCATCCATACTTGTATTTGTTCATGAGAGATTGAATTCTTATCATCGTAGCTCACCTTGTGTATACATTATGTTTTCTTTCCATTTACAAAGTTTTATCAGTCATGAGTATGGCTTGATACATTGAACATATACTACATGTAAAATATTGTTGATTGCTTTGCATTCGGGTCATTTTGCCATTTATCAACTACACTATTAGATGTTGGGCATTCCTGTTGACTTGCTAACTGCTGTATGTTTAATAAGATCAGCAAGCGCATATTCCTGTGCGATCTGACAAGTCCGATGATCGAACGATTGATGATGTTGAACACTTCTTCATGACGAAGGGAAACCACCGCATGAAATCAGCCTTGACCAGAACCAAGTTGCCGAATTTGTTTCAATTTTGGTACAGCACAGAATGAACATGTTATGTGACTGAAAATAAATATTGAACAAAAGTGGAACCCTGAATATAAAAGTCCACTCTAGAACAAACTGAAATATGTCTTTCTGGTTATCTGCACTAGTTGTTGACCATAAATTTGTGTTGAATCATTCATTAGCTCAATCCTCTTACGTTCATGTCAGGGTTTGCCTGGCTGCTGGAATATTAGCCCAGTGATGAATACAATTTATTATGTACATTTAAGGGGAGGAAGTGTAGCAAGGGACAGTACCGTAAATTACCGTGTAAATAAGCGGCACTCGTGTATAAGGCCACCCCGATTTTTTGGGGGTCTTACACCAAAAAAAAAAAAAATTTCATGGGAAGGTGGCCAATAATATTTCATCATGCGCATCTTAACCAAATTGTGGGGAAAAAAGTCACAGATTTATTTTTAATTTTTATAATATTTTTTAATAGTTACAAATTTATTCTTGTAATAAGAAAAAGATAATTTAATTATTTTCATTCCAAAGAAATACGTTTTAATCCAGGTTTCAATTTTATATAGTATATTAATAATATTGGGCTGGAAAAAATTACAGCAAAAAAATCATAGAGAGTTTAAGGCATAAAGAGCGTAAAAAAAAATGAAAAAAAAAAAACGTAGAAACGCCATTCCGATCTCCAGATTCAGACTTAACAAAACGAATTATAATCAATCACTATAAAAAATTATAATAAAAAATAACTTGGCCCCATTTTCTTCTTAAATAGCCAGAAAAATTGTTAATTGCATTTTGGGGTTTATTAAAATCTATTTTTAGAGGCCAAAATAGTAGGAAAAAATTTAAAAAAAAAAGAAAAAAATTTAAGAAGAAAATTAAAACCAACAATTATTTTTAAAGGAGAAACGCATACGAGATTGTACGATCGAGTATGACGATTACGATCGATCACAATTACTGGTCATCCAAGACGCATTTTCCATGCACAATAAAGCTATAAAAGTCTGTATTTTAATCAAAAAATTCTTCCAATTCAGGATGGAAATATTTTTTAATTGTTCATAATTAATAGTTAAAGAATAACAACTTTGTTTGCTTAAAAGAATTTTTATTAAAATAAAAAACAAGAAATTGATGTTTTGATTTTAGTATACCCGCGAATATACGTACTAAAGTTATAGAAGATAACTTACACATTTAAAGCTCAGAAGTTCAGATTTTTATTTTGCACA
>CALNVZ010003426.1:33825904-33870517 GCA_940671915.1 Paracentrotus lividus
GATCTTCTTTAAGATGGGAGCGGAGATCCGTTGGATAAGTAATTCAGCGTTTAACGCGCGGACTGGCATTAATGTTTTTTCTCACTTTCAGCTACATGTACATGTCGTTGTTTGTAGTCCCTCATCTGTAATTTCCACCCCCTCCCCCCTTCACCATGGATTCTATTTTTCTTTATTTACAATTTATATCATATCTATTTTTTTCAACATTTGTTTCAGAATTAACTTCTAATCTAAACTTTGAATTCATTAATACCCTTTTCTCCCTTTCCTTTTTTTTTTTTTTTCTTAAATATATATAAATTGTTTATTTTTTTTTTTATTTAATGTTTGAATTTTCTTATCTTTGACTGAGAGGCTATAACAATTGTGTAAATTGTTATTAATCAAGAAGTAATTGAGTTTAGAAGAGGATTGTACACACGGTCCAGCATTAGCCACGAGCAACAGCCTTCATCCCTGTGTAGGAAACAAAAAAACTACATAGTTTCAATATCGAGTTTCCTCTCTTTAAAATTCTTGGCAAGTTCATTGAATGAAAAAAAGTAAAACCATATTGGAAAACGCAGTAGCTATCTAAAACTTGCCGCTTGCACATGTGCAACTATCTTACCATAAAGGACCTACCAGCAAATAAGTCCACTTAAATTCAATTCTGTGAGAGGCTATACCAAATTGTGTAAATTGTTTTTATCAAGAAGTAAATTGAGTAGAAGAGGAAATTGTACACCAGGTACCAGCATTAGCCACTGAGCAAACAGCCTTCATGTAGGAAACAAAAAACCTATCAAGTTTCAATATCGAGTTTCCCTCCTATTTAAAATATCCTTGCAAAGTTCTATTGAAGAAAAAAAGTAAAACCATATTGGAAAACGACAGTGGCCATCTAAAACTTGCCGCTTGCACATGTGCAAACTATTTCCAAAAAGCCTCCAGCAAATAAGCCACTATAAAATATCAAATTCTAGTAAAGTGAATCTAGGTTATACTGAAAAACACCTATGAAATGAAACAACGGCCATGAAGTTTCACTCCAAAAAGACTGTTGTGAATAAACAAGAAAAAGAATGAATGGCATGCACAAGCCATTAAAACCAATCTAACAACAACCATGGATACTAAAGCAAGAAATTTGCAACTGAAAAGGAAATCTAGGTTTTAGCAACTGTGCATCAATTTGTAAATGCAGCATATAACAAAATATCATCATCCTGTGTATTCAGGCAGGGATACAATTGATGACCTCTTCTAGTAAACGGGAGCAGAACACACTACTTTCACTGCCATCTCTGAATGCAGTTAACACATTAGCTCAGCATGCCTCCTCGTCCAGCATCGTCAATCAGCGATTCCAAACACAAAACCTTGTGACCAAAATTGACCTGAACATGTCAGTAAATGGCTGGGCATAGTCTACAAAAAAGACTTTGTAATTTGAATGGAACTAATAACCAGAGCGTACGTGCAAATTCATCATGAAGTATTTTTTTCATAATAATTGATGCACAGTACATAGGGCTACATTTCATTTTCGAGTACAAATTCATTAGGCCTAGATTATACAATGACACATGTATTACACTACAATGTCAAATTTTGTGGCTAGTATTGCACTATATCTACATGCCTGTAATTTTCTGTTATACACTGTATACAATGTATTTCGGCAGACAAGAATATGTTTGAAAGTTAATTCAAAAGAACTGTAATGTTAATTTTGCAAAGATTGCATTCATAATTAAGTATTAAAGCAAAGTATATAAATGTTGACACCCTTGACATAGCCTACACAAGTACTGAGCGATAATGCAATATCATCAGACTGGTGATATTGAGGACAGGAGTTTTCGACCTGCACAACTAAACCTGAGGTGACCCCCTTGATAAATATTGGCGGCTCTATTTTGATGCTGTTTCCTTGGAATGGTTGGAGCCCCCTAACCCTGGCTTCCTCTAACTCTCTCTCCAACTGGATGTACACACTGCACCCATCCCATGGCAAAAAGCCCATTCACTTGCATAGGCCTACATGTATACAAGTACAATGTAGCAGTCCCTGATGTTATGAAACAACATTTCTTGAATACTTGTGTGCGAATGTATGACAACCCTAAAAATATTAATTTCTTTCATTAATTTGACCATCTATACTTTAATACAGAGAATAATTTTCCTGGTATCACATTGCCATTTTCTATGCAGTTTTGTATGATTGCTACATTGTAGGCCTACACAAAATTTCTTTTGTGTAGCATTTTTTTATTTTGCATTGCCCCTGTAAATATTCTGTTGGAAGCATTTCCCAATAAACCAAAAACTGCTAATCATATTTGAGAAGTAAAATTATTCCCTGGCATACTTTTCATTCATTAGGGCCTTTCCAACAATTTGTACTTCTATATGTAGGCTTTAACATCATACAAATGTTCATGTACATATACACACCATTCTTCTTTACATTCTTCTGTCCTTGTCTACAGTAGGCCCATACTCCCTCCAGAATATGTAAAATAACCCCATTGGCCACCGCGTCACCATCGTGACCCTGTCTGGGTCACATTGTACAGACAAAAGGATAGTCTATAGACACAGACTCTATTACATTACAAAATATGTTACAAATTACATGAACCCTACAGGTACTTGTGGATCTGATAATCTGTAGGCCAATGTAGCCAATTTTTTTGTCAGTCTCTGGTAATGAACAAATAAATAGGCCTACAGGCAGGCCTCTACTGCAAATTGCTCTACTGTATTTGTTTTATTTTTAAAAGGAAAAAAAAACAGGACCTACATGTAGGCCTACATGTATGTTAAAACTAGGTCAGAGTCTGGATGTGTCAGACATGTAAGATACAGTATAACATACAGTAGGGCCATACACAATATTGTGTGTAATGTATAACAGTGAAAGATTTTAGCGTTTCACATGTTAAACTTTCTGAGAGACAAACTAGGGGTCTATACACAAGGGCATCCAGTAAGAACTCAAAGAACCCATGTAAAGGCATGCAAGGCACCGATTTTAAAACCATGTACATGTAGGTCTACCGGTAAATGCAGACAAGGCGCTGATTTGAAAACCATGTAAAGGCATGCAACTCACTGATTTTAAGCCCATGTAAAGGCATGCAAGGCGCTGATTAAACCCAGCACACTCTCTCATTGTCTGTCAACCCTGTGACCTTTCTGAGCATACACCTCCAGGGGTCAAACGAGGACTGGCGAGGTCAGACCACTCACCAACCCCCCTCAGAACGTCAACAAAGGAAACTACCTGCTGGTGTTTTTCGAGGAATACAGGTTGGTGTTTTAGTTTCACTTGCAGTGAACTCTCATGAGGTGTTAGTTTGCAGTGCTCTTTTATGTCAGGCCAAATTTGATTGTAAAGATTGGTTGTTGAATTTCCTAAACAGGCCATTGCCCTCACTACAAACCCATTAGCAGTTGGTTAAAAATGATTATTTTCGAGTGAAAGAAACAATACCCAAGTAGACCAAGTTGAAGTGGATTTCGAATAATGCCATGCCACCCTCCTGATTCACAAAAATTTTGACCTTGGTGGGGTTATGTTGAAACTGAGCTTTTATAATAATGTTTCATTAAAAATAAGTATGAAGGGCTATTGGTGTAGATGTACAAGCCTATATTTTGAATTTGAGAATAAATTTAAAATCATGTAATCAAATTCATTTTAAAAGGCAATAAGAGTACTCCAAATGGGGCTTGATTTTCAATAATACTTGGCCAAAACTAAGTCAGTCCATTCACAGACATGCAAGTAAACTATATTTTATTTAATTCCATCTTCTAACATATAATTTTTCACATTTCAATGCACTTGAGATCACCAGAGCTCCTACAGATGTTAAATTCATTGTGTGACTAAAAACTTTAAAATTTGGCCACATATGGGGTTTAGGGAGTACATGTACTGATTGGAAAGGGATGGATTTTTGAATAATGCCAAACCACATCTATTTAAGCCTCTCCATTCACAAACAAAACACACTGTGTAAAAGGGTCAGGTTAAGGGTCTTTCTATTCACAACCCAGACAATGGGCCCCCATTCCTATACACTCAGCTCACAGCCTTCCACCTGATTTCAATGGGTTCCTGTACATTAGGCAAACAGCTGCCACACGACTCATACCAACCACCTGCCCAATTTGATGACCACCTTTGTTGGATGAAGAGTGTTGAATGAATGGTAACCTGTGCAAATGACCACACTGATATTTTTCTCTCATTGTCACGTACAGATGAGATAATACAGATGAGATGGAATATTATCAATCAATTATGATTGTGGACTAAACAATAACCTGTGCAATGGACAGCATTTATTCCCCACTCCCCCTCCCCCAAAATGAATAAATCAAAATTAATTATGACAAACTCATTCTTCAAATGCCTTATAAAATGTTATCCTTATTTGAAATTACATTATAAAAAAATATGAATGAATAATTTTATTTTTTTTTCTAATGCCTTTATTTTCATCCCTATTTAAAATGAGCCCAGAAAAAGACAAAACATTTGCCTGCTCCCTCTGCTAAGTATTATGCAACAACTACATGAGAGTGATGAAGGAGATGATGCAATTTCTACCCAGTTAAGATTCATAAGGCAAGGAATCAAGACTGCGTTTCAGTTTTGCCAGTCAAAGGAATATTTTTGCTTACATGAAATTACAATAGACCAGTTTAGCCTACTAAGTTATTATAATCTATCCATGTTTCTTTCCCAGCGACACAGTAACAACATATTCAAACAACCTGTAATAAAACAATGAACTACAATACATGAAATCCAGTTTGCATACATTAGTTGTTGCTATGTCAGGCAAGCATTATGCAAGCTTCCAGGTTGTCAAGAACAACTTTGTATAAAAAGTACGCATAAAATTTGAAAATATGTTAGTAAACTGGTCTGTTGATTCAATTCATAACATACATAAAAAACAAAATGCCATCCTTGTCATGAGATGGGGCTCATGAAATATCCATGTTTCTCCAGAATGACAGAGTTGACCTTGATGGCCTCCATTCCATGATGGTGTTGCTCATGGGACGACATCGCGACAGCTCTTACAGCTTCTTTTGAGATCTGTAAAATGTTCTGTAGTCATCGCCATCATGTCGCTCTAGATCTATACGGTTCAGTGAATGGGGTTGGCATCGTTTGTGAGGCTTAAACAAGGGCGGGTCCCGTAGATCTAATTAAAGATGATCCGTTTTTAAACCGACACCTCTCCAAATTTAGTCCAACTACTTTCGGACGTACTTAGGCCTAGACCTCTCTACCTCAAAAATTGTAAAGTATCTTTCATACAACAAACAAGGAAACAAACAAAGGCAGCTAAAACTATATCTTGTACCTCACTGGAATCCCCATGCCCTCCACCACCATCCCCACCCCCCCCCCCCCCAATTTTTGGTTTAAAAAAAATTAGATCTAAAGTCAAGAAAAATCTGTTTCACAAAAAAAAGGGGGGGAAATGGTTGGATAGAATGGATACGAGATAGTGTTTGAAACTTTGATACTACTACATTACTACTACTTTTTACTAGATCTATTAAACGTTAGAGGGATCCAACGTTAGACCCGATTATGGCAAGTCAACTTTTCTAGATCTAGAGCTATAAATTATGTAAGAAGAAGAATGGTCATTACAATGTTAAACATGTTATGAAAATTTGTTGACGATTTTTATTTTTGATCATTCCGACATTTCTAACGATTAATTTTTTAATGACAATTGACATTTATTTCTGGCTAATGATAAACCTAGAAACAGAATTAACGTTAGAATCTACTGAAAACCTACAGAAGAAAATTCAGATTTCATAATTACCTTGCATATGGTGGTAATTTTTCGACAGTTTAATCCTGAAAACATCGCCCTGTTTGACGACACACGAACATTTACAATTCCGTTTCTATGAACCCGCGAAAGACAGAATGGCTTCGAACAATGGACTTTCGCGTGTGTTGCGTGCATTCCCCAGCGACGAATTCCTCACGATCCTCGAGCACGTTGCCAGCAAATGTTACCTTAATTTCCACTTTTACGGTATCCGTTTCGTCTACTTCCACTAAAAATCCAAATAGGCGTGCTGTTACAAATACTTTCGTGTCCTTTCAAGATGCTGAGTCCTTAATTCTTGCATTTTCAGGGCAATTTAGCCGAAAAATCATGTCTTATTTTGGCCCCGTGTTTTCTCCCTCAGCATTTCGCCATCTAATCAACATGTCTTCTTCAGAATCGATCAGCTGCCACAGGGTGACGTCACGGCGAGTTCATTCGGTAAATAGGAACTGAAGTGTGTTGTATTCAGGAGGGGTAATTACTATGCGCATTTTTGTTCAAAATAAACATCTTCCATTCACGGTTACGTCACTTCCAGACGATACTAAATATTTTTGTTTATTCCTTCTAAAAAAGAATGACAGCATTAACATTAGATGGCCATGATTTCACAAGGAACGTTTTTAATGAAGTTTTCCCAATCCACATGTGTAAGTTTGCAGCAACAATCAGTTTTTATTTCGTAAGCCGAATTAAATAATTATTGCAAGCATGATTAAGTATGTAATAAAATGTTAATATCCCCTCCATCCTCAGAACCGCATTTCACTTTGGGAATATGAGTTTCTATGGACACGTTTAGCATCTTTAAGTAGCACCCTCCCCTTACCCCAGGAAGACTGAAAAAGAAAAGCAAACTTATAAACCTTTATCATAAAATATTATAATGCAACCGTGTATGTCTTGAATATTGAAGCCCTGGATTGAATTCGCATATTTTAGATAACAAAACGAATAATTATGACACATACTTACATATAAATAGACCTGCGTTTAGGATTCAAAGGATTAAAAAAATTCAATTTCCTTAATCAGTGCACTCCTTAATAAAATAAATCAGGCATTAGGCCTCTATTGTCTTACTTTAGTCGTATAAAATGTGGATGAATATTGTTTAAAAAAAATTTCTTTTGCTTTATTCTACCTGCATAATCGGTTAGAAAGCAGTGGGGCCTGTATATTGAGGATAAGGCCCATTCCTTCCCACTACTCAAAAGAACTCCCATACTCCCAGCCCAGGCAACCAACTTAATGAAAAGACAAAGGAGACCCCCCCCCCCCGGACCACAACCACCACCACCACCACCACCCTCCCTCGCCTCGCCTGTGCGACAACTACATCACAGGACATCACCCTCAAACACTTTGGCTAGTACTAATATTGACCCAAGGTAGTTTTCCCACAGTAACTAGGGTCCACCCCCCCCCCGAATTACCAGGGGTATTTGCCTTAATAATAGTGGGGTAGTTGTCCTGTTGGCAGTTGTCCAGTCGTGATTGTCTGTAGAGTATTGTTCAGATACAAATTGAATTAATCAAGTTTTATGCCATTTATATTAATGTTTAAAGTTTCATAAGTCCTTGATTTGCACTTCAAGAGTTATCTTTTAAAAAAAAAACATGCTAGGACCCAGCTGAGAAAACGACCAGAGAAAAAAAAATCATATTGTTGATAGAAATTTTAGGCTATAAATTAGCATGCCTAGCCTTAGTGCAAGTTAAAATAGATCGTCTTCATTCATTCGCAAATGTAATTCCGAAGCGAATATTGTCCCTCTATGTTTAACAACTTTTACTACCCTAAAACGTAGTATAATCGCCCGGCAACCAGTCTAAAAATACCGCCAGATATATGTGCGTGGTGCGATCCATATGTTCCCGCGGCGGTATACAAATTCCATTAGCTTCGCGTGGACTGAGGAAATCATGAGGCCCATATATCCCTCAAATGGCGTCCCTCATAATGTAATCTAACATCCCTCGCCTCCTTTATCATTTGGTTCATTCCATTCTCATTACATAATGATAATGTGACGTAAATATTGTTACTTTTCTCCATATGTGTCTAATTCTCTCTAGAATTTTGTTATTTTATTGCTGATGAATTTCAACAAATTCGAAACAAATTACAAATCAAATCATTAACCTTTTAATTGCTTTCAAGGATATAATGCAATCAGAGCTTTGTGTTTGATCACATTGATCATGTTCCTAACGATTAGAATAGTACTATACCAGTAGTAGAGGCGGATCCAGGATTTGTTATAGAGCCACTCGAATTAATATAGGGGGAATCGGCCAAAACTGTTTGATTTCCACATAAGTCAATAAGGGATTATAGGGGGTCACGTCCTCTGAGCCCTTGCCTGGATCCGCCACTGGATGAGGATTAATTTTCTTTTTGAGTGGGAGCTTTTTGTTTATTTTTAAAATAATTATTAGGCAATTGCTTTCCAATAGGGCCTATAGTATGATGCACCAACAGGCATTGACATATCATAAAAAGTACGACACACACACACAAACACACACACACAAAAAAAAAAGGTTTATTAATTGCATCAAAAAATATATATATTATGTTGGGCCTTTCTTTTGATAATCATAACTAAAAATAATGAGTATACATGATCTTAGTCATGCGCGTATTCTGGGGGCCATCCTGGATATGCGCCTGATAAGTAGAAAAATTATATAGGCCTACCTTTCAAAAGGGACGGGCAGTGCATTTATTAAAATTCGGAGAGCCTGCAATAGTTACTGCTTTGTCTATGCAATGACAATTTTTGAAATGCATGTAGGCCCAAGATGCTATTATGCGCAAATGTAAAAATTAATATTAATGTTAATAGAAAATCTAATTTCTTTTGCAGTCTTGACCATGTTAAAAACGCCATCTACGACTAAATCATTAAAGTTTGATATTTTAAAAAAATTTAAAAATTTAAAAAAAGTCTCCCTGCATGAGATTCTGTAACCCCCGCTCCCCGTCCCCCCCCCCCGGGCCCCTCTCCCGGCTCTCTCTCTCCCTCTCTCTCTCCCTCTTTCTCTCTAACTCTCCATCTCTCCCTCTTATCATGCTCTTATGCAACGAGGATCCAAAAAATATAATTTTACTTTATGTCCTATTTTATTTCAATAAAATTTGATTTTATTTGATTTGTCCTACGATCAGCAGTTATCTTTTCTGAAAGTGAAATATCTATGTTCATCTTAGTTTTATTTGAAGTTCGATAATTAGGAATGCTTGTGCATAAAATGCCGAACTATATGCCTGCAGCATAGATATTGCATTGTAATCAGCCCCGGCTAAAATGCTCCCCCCCCCCCCCCCCCCCCTTTCTCCCAATCCAAGCTCGGCCCCGAGTTTACTTTATGTACTAAGCAGAGACCCGTGCACATACAATTATTTTAGATACACTTGGTTTTATTTCTTTAGTTCACATACCTTTTTTACCGTAAATATCAATTATCATACAAACGCAAAAGTAATAATTGATCGTTACTTCCCACTGAAAATGGTGAATATCCACGAAAGGGATAAGCCTTGGATGACACCGCACATCAAGTCCCTTATTCAGAGCGACAGTACCCTTCTCTGTCGGCCGGTCAAGTGAATGGAAGAAGTGCCGGGATAAACTACAACGCGCCATCAAAGATGCCAAGGAGGATTTCTACGAACACAGGGTTGAACGATTAAGAAGGACAACCCTGCTTCGTGGTACAAGCACATCAAGTTGATGCGTCATCGTCCCAGTCGTCTCAGATCATCGAAGTTCCTGGTAGAAACCAACTACCCAACGGCTGTTGCCAATATCATCATGAGAAATTGTCAGTGTTGCTGCTGACCTACCTCCTCTTGATCGTAGCCAATTACCAGCCTTCCTACCAGCGAGAGAACCACCTAGACTGCAGCCATGGAGGTCTACAATTGAACTGAAGAAGGTGGTTCCAGGAAAATCGGCTGCCCGATGTATACCTGCAAAGCTCATCAAGACTTTTGCACTTGAACTTAGCACTCCGCTGTGTGACATATGAACACCGTCATTTTCGGAAGGTTTGTTCCTACAATGTGGAAGAAGGCCACTGTTGTTCCAATACCAAAGGAACATCCACCAACACTAGCAAAACTGCGACCCATTGCATTGACAGATCATTTCTCTAAAATAGCGGAAAATTTCATTGTCAAGTGGTTGCTTGCCGACATCGAACCGTTCCTGATAAAAAACCAATATGGCAGTCGGAAGAGTCGATCAACTAACCACTATCTGGTTGAATCTCGTAAATTTCCTTGTATCTAATGCGGACATACTGTGAGAGAATAACATCACAAGTTGTAACTACAGACTTTTCGAAAGCATTCGATAGGGTAGACACACTATTGTACTCAGTAAACTGATTGACATGAACCCTAAGAAACATATTGTGCAGTGGAGTAGCTGACCTTCCTTACTGGGCGCACCCAGCGCACCCGGTACCATGGTCACATGTCTGATGACGTAGCATTGAAGGCAGGAGTGCCTCAGGGCACAAAAACTTGGCCCGAATATATTCCTAGTGCTTGCAATGATGCTTCTCAAACAGCAGCCTCAGGTGCTGGAAGTATGTTGACCGACATGTCGTTAGCAGAATCGAGAAAGCGGGTGCGGCCAGTGAAGTTCAGGCAACCTTAGATTCACTTGCAAATTGGTGAACTGATAACAACATGAATCTTACCGGAAAATGCTTTGTTATGCATGTAGACTTGGAAAATATGAGCATGTCCCCATGCAGATCTCGCTCGATAATCAAACGTTGCTGAGGTATCCATCATGAAAATCCTAGGTATCCTCATCCAGTCAGACTTGAAGTGATGGCCAAGTGAGCAGTATGATTAGCAAAGCTAATAGACGAATGTACATTCTGAGGTCATTGATTCCATTCAAGCTTCAGTCAAGCCATCGTGTTGATCTTTAAAGGATACATCCGTCCGTTGCTCGAATATAGGTGGTGCCGGTATGGCATCCAGGCCTAACCAAGTCACACACTGCTGCTATTGAAAGAGTCCAAAAACGAGTACTTAAGTTGATTCTGGGTCACTCTTATGAATCATATGAAAGTGCACTCCAGCAAACAAACCTTGAGACCTTAGAGACCAGGCACAATCAAACATGTCTCAAATTCGGTGAATCCCTCTTGAAGTCTGACACATTTCGACATTGGCTCCCTGAAAGAAGAGGAGAGACTAGATGGCAGTTGAGGACTGCTAACAGTAACATGTTGATCCCTGTAAAATGTCGCACTGAGAGATACAGATCAAGTCCTATTCCGTTTTTAGTGTCAATGCTAAATCAAAACCAGACCACCTGACAAGTATGATACAGTGGGCGAGGGGGAGGGGGGTGCTTTGAAATCTTGAAATCTTGAAGTAAACGCACTTGTTACCATTTGACTACTGTTGAATCTTTTGATCAAATATTTTTTGACTGTCAATAAACCGATAACATATATTAATGTTCTTATTATTGGTTTCATACGATTTTTTCAGTTGGAATAAAGAAAGAAAAATATACACTTTTCATAATTGTCTTCAGAATGAAATATCTACTTACACACTTTCTCGATGAAAAAGTCAATAATCATCTCACTTCTTAATAAAATGTGATCATTATTTTAAAGATTCTAAATTAGATTAATGTTAAATTTCCATAAATTACCTCAAATGAAATGCATGAAATGGTAAATCCATTATAGGAAGGTAAATCTGATGGCTTTATGTTGTACTTATTTCACTGAAACCCATATTTTCGCATTTGCATGTACATATTAATATGTTTGTAATTTTGTAATTGTATTCGGCTTTTCCATTCTCCTCTATCCTGGTCTCTCTCTCTCTCTCTCTCTCTCTCTCTCTCTCTCTCTCTCTCTCTCTCTCTCTCTCTCTCTGTCCCTCCCTCTTGGTATCCTTTCACTTTTACTCTTACTCTGTGTCTTCCTCCCTATCTCACTCTCTTCCTCCCATGTTATTTAAGTGTATTTTACCTCATAATAAATGTTTTAATCTCTTAGTACAGTAACTAGGCTATCTGTTATGTAAACATTATGACAACAATTCAGAATTTCTGCTATCGTGATAATGTTAACTATTATATGTTTTATCATTTACGTTATACTATGTAAAAATGAAGTTTTGTAATTTTGCATTTTGAGTTGACAATAAAGACCATTATTATTATTATTATTATTATTATTATAATACAAACGCTTATAGCAGCGTTCTACTATAAAAAGCTAATTTGGTATATAAAAATAACAAAGAACATAAAATCGATTTACAATGATTAGCTATATGATAAAAACTAATCATACAGATGGAAGAATATATTCAAAATAAAAAGGTACACGTTAAATGGTTATTCTGTCAAAAGTTTAATAAATATTGTCCATTTTCATTTCGGTCCACAGTCATACATTTTGGTCTGTGCATTATATTCACCCGAAATCTTATTAATAAACGGTTTGTTTTTATTAAAAAATTATCCAAAGACACCACACATTACTCATTGTTTTGTTCAGGGTATTATTTTACCACACTACATTATTTCAATATATTTTGTATAAGCATAATAATAATCAAAGACCGGTGAAATTTGTTTTGTTTTTTTTTGTTTTTTTTTGTTTTTTCAGACATTCACGCATTCATTGATTCGTCCAAAGTCACTGGTCCAATACGAATAATGGCTCTGCGAATGTTTACGATAGGGCGCCATCTCCGCCTGGAACATTATAGTTGTTGATTCTGGCTGCAGAGCTCAGTGGTTGCAGTACCTGCAAAAATTAATAAGAGAGATACAATACCGGTACATAAAAAGAGAGACAGATGGGGAGAGGGGAAGAGAGAGAGAACAAGAGATGGACTACATGTAATATCTTCAACATTATTTCCTTCTAGAGTATTATTTTACTTCCATATAGACCTATATACATCATAATAATTTATTCAGAATCTTTCATATGCATGGTTACATAAAGTATCAAAAGAAAAGTTTTCCAATGGATCGTCATAAGTAGAGCGTGGGTTGAAGTCTACATCATAAATGAACTGATCATAGTTTACTTACAAAATGTAATTCTATGTTTTCTAAATAAGTGACATAATAATGCATTAGATAATAAGCAAAGCGACCCGAATAAACATTTTGGTAGCTGGTTAGGTTTTATATTCCGGGCATCTCTCTCTCTCTCTCTCTCTCTCTCCCTCCCTCTTCATCATTAAGGAACTATTCTTTCTTTCTTTTTTTCTTCTTCTTCTTGTTCTTCTTCTTCTTCTTCTTCTTCTTCTTCTTCTTCTTCTTCTTCTTCTTCTTCTTCTTCTTTATTTTTTTTTTCTACTTTTAAATTTTATATTTGTGTGTTTTTGTTATTTTTTGTTTCTTGTTTGTTTTGTTTTGTTTAGTTTTGTTTGTTTAGTTATGTTTTTTTTTTTAGTGGGGGGGGGTTCAAAGAAAAAGTTATGGCATACCCTTTCATTCTATTTCGGATACCCAGAGCTCGGAATCCGGAGTTCGGTAACCGATCGGTGGGCGTTGAGGGTAACCCGAAGTTGGTGGCGGTTTGATAACCGGCGGGTGGCTGGGGCTGCGGATAACCGGCTGGTGGGAGGGGAAGCCGATGGGTACGGATATCCTGCTGTTGGGGGCGGCTGAGGGTAACCTTGCTGGGGTACGGGTAACCGGCCTGCTGAGCGGGCGGTGGAGCGGTCCCAGTCGGGTAAGAAGGCGGTGGAGGATTATTCACGTACTAAAGAAATAAATAAATAGATTTTAAAAATAACAATGAATTTATTTATATTGTATTGTACTGTACTGTACCTGTATTGTATTGTATTTATTGACCCTATTTATTACCATATATTTCAAAATTTACATATATGATAAGCATTTTTGGTAAATGGAGCCAACAAAATAGCTCAATCTAAATCGAAGTTGCCCCGTTTCAAAAAAAAGTTGAATATTAAATAAAGTTGGCTTTTCATCGCGAATTCGCAATTTTAACCCTTGGCCCAACATAATCCTAAACTGATAGATCATGCAGAAAATTTCTTCCAATGATGTCCAATTATCCTTCACTAACCGAGTTTATTATGGGTCCCCTTTTATAATATTATGTTATTACATGAAACAATAATTATTGGCAGAGCAGAAAAAAGAAACTTCATAAAATTTTATTTTGCGTTCGTCATGAGAAGCAATCCATCAATCTAACTCGCAAGTATATTCTAAAAAAATACCCTGTTAACTGTTCAGCTGCTCTTTGTTTTATACGATCTGGCATTATTAGCCACCAGAAGCCAACATTTTAAAAGTGGTTTGCAAAAATAATACTGGTAGGCTATACCGTTATGGTAACCAGAGTATATGTAATATAATGATAGAGCCATAAACAATTGGAGCGGGGCTGCACGCCCTCACTTTTTTTCTTTTCTTTTTTTTTTGTATACACGTACAATATCAAGCGTTCCACTGCCCCTGAAAAATTGAATTTTAAAAATATTTAATCTCAGAAGTTCTCCTCTCCTTATGCATTCCATCTACTTATTATCACATTTTTGCATTTTTTTTTTTTTTGCATTTTATTTTTCAATGAAGATTTTTCTCGCGTAAGGTCAGGGTGGCATGCATGGCATAATTTTGGGTAAAAATCATTTTTACTGGAATATGACCAATCCTCTAGAAAGCCTATAAGATTGCCCAGAAGTGGCGTCCCCACCCCCCCCCGCTAACAAAAAATAATAATCATCTTTATTATATCGATATCTAATTACTTTTGAAGCTTTGAAACATTATGAACTAAAAAAAACATAGCCATCTTTATTAATCAATTTCGTACTGTTTATAAACATATATAAAGCTAACAAGTCATATGCATGGTTTGTTTTAAAGTATTCACAACATATATTTCCATTTGTCATAAATTGTTTATTATATTTTCCATAAATACATGTACATAATTTCCAACAATTGATATTTTCTTTATAACCCATAGTCGTAAGCGGCTACTTTATGACACTTCAACAGAAAGAGACAAAAATTACTGACAATGTGCAATTATTTCTAATGAAGTATATCAAAATGATTTTGAATAGAGCAATTTGAATTAAAACAATCATTGCAATTCCCAAATTGGCAATACAAGGAAAAATACTTTTGTTTCATCACAATACCACAAACAGTTTTTTCCTCCTTGACAATGGTTCTTGGTGGGGCGGACGACTAGCAGCGGCTGCCCCAACAAGGGCGGCTCCAGCCACGAACCCCAGTCCAGGACCATGATGATGATGATGATGGGGAGGAGGATGATGGTGGTGTGGTGATGGTGATGGCGACCGTGTCCTAACTGAGAGGATGAAAATGTTGAGTGGGACAAGAAGATAACAATAATCACAATAAATCCAACTGATATGCCTTATCCATTTTGCACTTTCAAAATGTCTTGTTTACATTCAGATGCATAGTTTAACATGACTTGTACAAATTAGTAAAGCGAAATGTGTTAAATATGTTATATAAAAGCAAAACTGATATCTCGTTCCATTGAATGCACTTGATATGACGATTTCGTTAATGCAACAATTATTATTGTTTTGTTTTGTTTTTGTTTTTTTTTTTGTTGTTGTTTTTTTTTTTTTTTTTTTGACGTGATCATGTCACTATTTCTATAATACACTTTTGTTGGGCTGTAGTAATATTACTGCAATATATACAGTTTTACGTTTGAAAAAGAATGAGTCTGTATCATACTTTTATTCATACAATGGTGTTTTTTTTTTTTTTTTTTTTTTTATATAAAAGTTGTCGAAAAATTAATTTGGGGAAAAACGAAAACCTTCAGACTGATGATTGTGTATAATACTGTTTCATGCATGAAAAGCCAAACTACGCATTCAGTTGTAACCATTCGCATATTTTGACCATATATAATTTAGACAACTTTATAACTGCCATGTAGTCATATAGACATTACTGCCACCCATCAAACTTTATCTGAATGATAAATAAGGTAATGATTAAACGAACATAATAATGTCGCAATTCCTGTACATCCCCAAACACTAGCACCGTACTTCTTTCGGTATTTATATCAACATAACAAACTTAACATAACAAATCTACTAACATTTTTTTTCTTATACATTTTCAATGATAATGCCGGAATAAGAATAGACTTGAACTTTAGACTTTGTCATGCACATTATCATAGTATTGATTGAAAAGAGAGACGTTCCTTAACACTTATTTGCAGAGTGGGGGGGGGGGTGGCGTTCAAAAAGCATAGATAATATTATGGCCATGGCATATTTTTGATTTCACAGGTATCTAGAACAAAAAAGTGCAATTGTCATACTCATTTCAATGGATCTAGGATTTTAGGATTTTTGTAAAACCAAAATATTTGAAGTTCAAGTCGGTCAAAATAACTTTCAGTCGGGGGAGGGGGAGGCGTGAAAAAATCCAGCATTTTTGGAAGTCTTATATTTTGTTTTTATTCACATTTCATCCATGGGGAAGTCCTGTCAACCAGGTCGGCCATTTAAAAAAAAAAAAAAAAAAAAAAAAAACAGACACACACACACACACACCATGTTTTCCTTTTCCTTAAATCGACAGACTGCACAATCGTAATAAATGTTCCCAAGCTATTACAGAGAGAACAAAAATGTAACTTACCGGCATGGTTGATGATTATGTATTTCTTATTCTGTGTATATAGAATTCACCCACAAAGAAAACTTCGTCAGTATTGTAGTGGACGGACTGGTATCAAAGAAAGTCTATAAAAACGCACAGTAATGATTGCAGTATAAAATCATATGCAGTTTGTATTATTGCACATAACATAAACACAATAGTCCAATGGTTGTATTTGTATTGAGATAGTACACGTGATTTAAAGAGATACAGTCATACCACCAAACCGAAACCATTATTGTCAAGAAAATAATATGTCGCGCTCTATCATCTTAGTTTGGCGTCATTCACATCAGTGTGACATATCTTATCTGGATCTAACCCGTTCCTTATTGAACTATGACGTCACATCATAATGGGTCATAAATTTTAATGTTTTTAGTCAGGAGTATATCCTTATCATGATACATAAATCCTGTTTAATTTGCTCCTTCGGAATAGTGGCGTATCCAGTTTATGCGAGCCTCTTGCACTTTCGCAGAATGGACCCCCCTCAGCACTTTTTTTTTTAATCCCTTTTTTTTTTCCTTTTTTTTTTTTTTTTTTTTTTTTTTTTTTTTTTTTCCTTTTTTTTTATTCCAAGAATAAGATACAATAATGGGCTTTCTCTTGAAACAACATAATTCGAGCTGAAAGTTTTTGGCGATATTGACTTAACCCTATTCTGACTGGGCTTTTCAAGAGGAGATTTTGACGGGGAGGGTCCACGAGTCCTCGATCCCACGAGTCCTCGGTCCCACGAGGCCGATTATTTTCCCACGAGTCCTCGGTCCCACGAGTACTCGGTCCCACGAGGCCAAGTATTTTTCCCACGAGTCCTCAGTGCCACGAGTCCTCGGTCCCACGAGGCCTCGATCCCACGAGTCCTCGGTCCCACGAGGCCGAGTATTCTCTCATACCATATTTTCTCTAATCAGGATGTTTTTCAACATCGATGAAACATCTTGAAAAGTGTATTCGTCATTGTAAGCTGAATTATACTACATAAATTAATTTAGTTGTGGTTAATACAATAGGCACTAGCATGGCGAATAATGTTGGCATCTCATTTCGCGGAGACGGGTTTGAGACTGATTTGGGACTACGTCTAAAGTCGTCCCTAATTCTTCTCAGCAGAGTATAGGATATGGGGGGGGGGCGCCACAAAAAAATTTTGGTTTTAACATGTACGGTCAATGAGTGGTTTTGAAATTATAGGGGGTCGCGTCCCCTGCCACCCCCCCCCCCGGATTAGCCACTGCTTCTCAGAGACGTCGCCGCAACAATAAAAACAAAAAAAATATAGGAGGCTTCTCCGCGACGGAAAAGAATATCGGAGATGTCCCCGGGACAAGTGTCAAAACCTTCTCACAACTCGTCTAACATGTTTAAAAGTAGTCCCAATTCCGTCTCAAATCCAATGAGATACCACCATTAGTTGCGGATATATTTTTAAAGATTGCAATTTCTTTGGTTTTACATGAAAAATTAAGCTTTACATCCTTGAGAAATCCTAATTACATCCTTATCAAATGATTTACATTCAAATCTAATCTCGAGATCGAGAGATCATAATTCATGAACCCCAAACAGGGACGTAGACACCAGCGGGGCGGGCGGTGCATCCCTCAATTCAAATGGTGGGGGGGATGGCATGTACAATAACCCCCCCCCCAACTTTCGCGGGTGATATATATTTTTTTAAAGCTGAAATGGGCTTTCCACACTCCTTTTTCTTCCATGGAACTCTAACAATTTTCGCTCGCGCTTATTATTGTTATTATTATTATTATTATTATTAAAATCCAGATTAATTATTTAAATTATCTATTATATTTTTAAACAACATAGCGTTTCACCTATTGGCAGTCATCAAACAAAAACAAATAGTCGGGATAATGCATTAACGCCAATTTCTTATTCATTTCATGTCAAATTTTCGACGGACCTGCGTCTTCGTCAGGACTATAATTTTTGTCAATCATACAAGATTATGTTCATTGAGCCTCAAAACTTTCTGCTCGCATGTTATTTTAGTTTTGTGGAGACGGGCTCAGGCCCCCTTTTTTGTCTTCTTTTTTTTTTATTATATATATTATTTTTTTTTTTTAATTCTTCTCTCTCTCTCTCTCTTTCTCCCTATCCGGCTCTTTTTTCACCCTCCTTTTTTTTTTTTTTTTTTTTTTTTTGTTCTTTGTCTTTTGCCCTTTTTCCTCTTTGTCTTCTTACCCACCCCCTTTTTTTCCCTTTCTCTCCTTTCCCTCCTTCTCTCTCTCTCTCTCTCTCTCTCTCTCTCTCTCTTTCTCTCTCTTCTATTTCCTTTCATCCTTTGCGGAGCCCCTTTTCCCCTATCCGGGGCCAGTGCCCGGTGGGTCCCCCTCAGAGTAGCAAGATGCTACTCAAGTACAAATCATAATATTGCCCCTGGCCCTATTTACTAATGCTGCAGCAAACCAATGCCCGTTGTATTAATCACAACTTATGAGATCATGAATTTAGTATTTATTTGAGATTTTTCCATCATAAATCAGAAAATACTCGGCCTCGTGGGACCGAGGACTCGTGGGACCGACGGTACTCGTGGGATCGAGGACTCGTGGGACCGAGGACTCGTGGGAAAAATACTCGGCCTCGTGGGACCGAGGTCTCGTGGGACCGAGGACTCGTGGGAAAATATTCGGCCTCGTGGGACCGAGGACTCGTGGGAAGACCCCATTTTGACTGGGGGGGTCAATTTGACCCCCCCCCCTGAGATATCGGCCGCGGATGGTCCGATCGCCGCGAACGCCGCCGCACATGTAAAGGGTCTCGCTGGTAGGGTATACATGCAGGTAATATGGGCCAGCAGGTAATATGGGCCACCTGAAGCGAATCATGTCGTGACCGTCGACCGGTGACCGGTGACCGGTGTGAGCCCCATAATGTTGTTTATAATGAACTGTATATGAAAATCTATCATCGTGAGAGCATCTGATGCCGAAATTTCAAGGTAGGTAAAACTTACGGCAATTTTTTACCCTGATGTAAAATTTGATATTTCACAGAATGTGATGGTGAAAGAGTGTTTCAGGGGTTAACCGCAATTGATTGTATATTTAGTAAGCTTATAGTTTCATTTTGATCAACTAATGTGTACATGTTAATTTGTTGTAGTGAAGGGGTGCTATGTGGCATTGAATGCTTGCCTGACATAGCAACATCAGTGCAGGTAATATGGGTCGTCCAAAGTGGCGGAAATGATTCTGGGCCATTCTTTGAAAAGTGAACCTTTTTGGGACAAAATAATTTTTTTTCCTTTTTGATTTTAAGCTGCATATTCAAATAGAGCAATGTTTAAAGTTTCATGAACCAATGTTTTTTTCATGATTTTTGCAATTATTGTTCATGCTCATTTGCATAAATTATAAACATAAATGATAATGGACAAACGGTACATAAAATATCATTTTTTTAACCCTGGCTGGAATGGATATGCTGACTTCCTATCTTGGTTTACTGTCATTATATTATTATTTACCTCTATTCCTTTTAATCTAACCCTAAAAATAATGTTGTTAAATTGATTGTATTATAATCAACCCTGAAAAAATAATTGCCCTCAAATGTCACACACGTGACCAGAAAACACAAAAAGTTTATGCCCCGCCTTAACCGTGGCTCTGGTAATATTATAATTTTTTTCTCCAAAGCTAGATTTAATGTACCTTGCATCTCACCAAATATGAATCCATGACAAGTTTTAATTTGATTATTAATTAGCAAACAAATTGGTCACACACGTGACCCTCTGGGTGGGGGCGGTCATAAAGATCAGATTATTTTCACTTTCATTGGCTGAAATTAATTTATTTTAGCATTATTATGCTCCAAAATGGTTCTGCAATAATTTTGGGAAAAAAACAACGAAAAACAAAAGGTCGAAAAAACAAAGAAATACATAAGAAATTCATAAACAATGAAATACATAAGGAATTTTTTTCGATACCAAATTTTTTCCAAATTCAATTGTTAGGAATCCTATAAGGATTATGCAAACAAAAAAATAGCATTCCAGAAGCATTAGTTTATCAATTAGAACAAAAATTATGACTTCATGCAATGCATAACTTAGCATAATTAATTCACATAAAATAAATAAATATTATTTCAGGAAAATTAACAGTGCTTTCGTGTAGTTTACATCGCACACTACCATCGTGCAAATTTTCGGTGCGGTCGCGAGATCAACAGCCGAGATCTTATAGGGGGCATCATGACCCCCATCCCTCCCCGCCCAACCCCCAGTCTTGACAGCTACCAAAACACCCCAGTGACTGATTAGGGTTGAGTTCATAAAAGTTTTACCACAGTGGATATAGTAATTGCTCAAAATGTACATTTATTACATAATACATAATATATTCATTTTTCTGTACAATTTGCCATAGGTCACACACGTGACCTACTAAAATGTCACACACGTGACCCGACATCACGATATAAAATAATAGATAAAAAAATAAATTTAGGAGATGACTCCTATCCAGTGGTATTTTATGGTTAGCAGGTCCATAATGTATATCTCGCAGCAATAAGAACATTTCATCATTTTAAAACTCACAGGAATTTCAAAATGAAATTGAAATTTCAAAATCATGCCGTTCTGTGAAGTCACACACGTGACCCACTTCTTTTGACCTCTGACCTTGAACATGCATATTGTAAATATTTAAAAAAAATATTTCCAAATGATAGCCAACAAAATATGTTAGCATAATATAAACATTAAATCAGTATATCTTTAACATTGTTAAAGTAGCCAATTAAAGTCAAGATTTTGCATAATTTCGGTCACACACGTGACCAAGAATGGTCCTTCTGGTACTTAGTATTGGGATGAGGCATCAATCTCTTTGCTACGATTTTTTGGGGTATATTCACAGTATATAATCAATATAAATAACTTATTGTATGTCTATATTGATTTGTATAATGAAAATAATATTTAAATAATATTAAAAAAGAAATAATATACAAAATACAAAAACAATGAAATATATAGTCAAAGTATTTACTGAAGGGTCTTATAATTTCAAATAATATCTGAAAGTTAATGATTTTCAACATTTTAAGCAAATTCCAGACAAAGTAGTAGAGTCATTGTAGTTTTTAAAAAAATACATTAAATACATAAGCCCATATTACCTGCACATGCAGGTAATATGGGCGCTTTGGTGATGACGTCAACATTTGAATATTGAAGACAGGGGGGGGGGATGGTGATAATTGTTTTTCTTTACAATAAAAGTTAGAGCAGTATAGTTATTGATTCATATAAACAAAGATTAGACTGTGTGTCACTTTGTAATTTTATGCAAATTAGGCAAATGAGCTTAGGGGGCCCATGTTACCTGCATGTACCCTATGTTTTTTTATGAAAAAAAAATTCACGTATTTAATAAATATGCTAATTTATGCATACTCACGTATGCAAATTAGATGCTTTTTTATGAAATCGTTGATATTTCATTTAAAAATATAGTTATGAAGCCCAAATTTTTTCTTAAAGTTGCTGAGTATAGCAAAGACAACAGTATTGAATTGACAAATTCAGACATTTCAAATTAATTCTTTTGTATTCTATTGTTTTATGAATTTCTTATGTATTCTATTGTTTTTATTTCTTATGTATTTCTTTGTTTTTGTATTTTTTTATGCTTGAGAAATGTATTTTGATCAATGTAAAGACAAATTTAATCAATCAGAAGGCTCAGAAGGCACAATTATCAGTGTTATAAAGCAATTCAGAAAAAAGCAGTATTTTCGGTACACAAACGCATGCAAAATGACGATTTTCGTTCAATTTTGGCCTGACATGCGATTACATAATGTTGCGTAACGCGACAACGGAGTGTCCGATTTTTTCGAACTTGAAGTCAAAATTTGCGGGACACTTGTAAAAAAAAAGTCACAAAGCGCCGTGTTGCGATTCGCAGTGGTTGCGCGGCAGTCGCGGATTTCGTACGGGGGGGGGGGGTCAAATTGACCCCCCCCCCCCCAGTCAGAATAGGGTTAAGAACAGGACAATTTACGCAATGTTTGTAACCACCTTGATCTACCAGAATAGGCCTTCGCATGTCAATAAATTACAATCCAAGAGCTCAACTTTTTTGTTATATTGCTTATTGACCTGAAAACTGTAATTTCTTAATTTTTATTCAAATTCAAATTCGTATTAAACAGGAAGAAATGCAAAAGTATAGGACATACAGTGGCGCATCAAAGGGGGCACGTGCCCCAGGCGGCAGTTTAAGGGGTGCAAAAAAGGGGGGGAGGAAAAAATAAAACAAAAAAGAAGGAGAGAGAGAGAGAGAGAATCGGTAATCCACAGGGCAAGCGGGGCTCACGTTTCCTCTTGTGATCAATTTAGCGCCCCCCCCCCTTATTTTAAGAACGGTTTGGCGCCCCATACTAGTTGCGGGTCAATCTGATGAACCCTAATTTTAAGATGAAGGTGAAGTTTGCGCCCATCCCTAAGTTAAAGATCAATATAGTGCCCCTAAGATTAAAGTCGATTTGGCGCCCTAAAAGTTTCTATAGTCAATTTTGAGCCACCTAGGTTTAAGACCAATTTAATACCCTCTTGTTTCGGGGCAATTTGGCGCCCCTTGAATTTAAGATCAAATTTGTGCCCTTAAGTTTCTAGGTCAATAGACCTTCCCTCCAAGTTTAAGATCAATTTGGTGCCCTCCTGTAAAGTCTAATTTTTAGACCATCTTGGCGTCCCCTTAGCTTCAGTTCAGTTTGGAACCCCCTTAGTTTAAGATCAAATTTCAGATCAATTTGCCCCCCCCCTTCAAGTTAAACATCAAATAGTTGTCCCTCAATTAAAGATCGAATAAGCGCCCCTAGGGGCCTAGGTCAATTTTGCGCTACATAAGTTTAAGATAACTGCATTGGCTTGCAGATTGCTACTATATATTATGCATGTATGTACAATACAGGGGCGTACACAGTGGGGGGGGGGGGGGGGAGGGTGCGTCCCAAAACTCAAAAGGATGACAGTTTAATTACCCCCCCCCCCCCAATCAGGTTTCAGGGAATATCTTCTCTTTTTTTTTTCTTTTTTTTTTTAGTCTGATTATATTTTGTCATTTGCATTCGTTCTCTCGTTTTCTTCCTGTCTATATGCTTTTATCGCTCCTTTCATTGTTCCCCCCCCCTCCCCCTCATCATTTCCAAATTATAACCATTATTATCATTATTTAATTAGACCAGTGGCGGATCCAGGATTTGATTACAGAGGGACGGGGGGGGGCCAAAATTGGAATTTGAGATTTTGGTACATCCAATTTTTTTTCCTGTCAAACCAGGCGAGCAAAAGTACATCAAAAGTACGTCACGCTGGCCGAGCGATAAGCGGGGGTATTATAGGTGTAAAAATTTTTGGTCTTCGGCAGATCAAGTGAATAAGTCATCACATATCAACCATAGGGGTAGGTCAATGGTGTCAGTCGGTCAATTCCCCCACCCCGGTAAACAGGCTCCCGCGGCGTCCCCATGCTACAATTCAAAATTAGAGGATTCACTCCAAAAATGTAAGTTCTCTATACAATTACGCGTACGTGTTGTGTACGGTACCTTCTCTCCGTAGTGTAGCTGTTTGATTTGTTGCTATGCTGCCATTTTCATGCAGACGACATCGATGCAGTGGTATTTTTTTTTATATTTTCATATTTGAGGCTTTAATGCTAGAACTAAGTTTCCAAATTGGTGTATATAGTGAGTTTAGTGAGTGTTAGAATAACCCCATGGTATTTTGAAGAATAAGAATGGAGCATGATTGTACAGAAACAGGCAAACATCTAGCCTCGTGATCATGCTGGCGCGCGATAAAATTGCGAGTGGTTGAAGTAGATCTAACGGCTTGTTAGTCAATTGTTGCCCAAGTCCAACGGGGTAGCATGCTGTCAAATTCCCGCTTAAGTCAACCAGTGAAAAATGCGAATTGCAATTTTGGTTTGTTTGTTTATGTGGATTAATTGATTTGAAAGAGAGTGGATGAGATGTATTGAAAATGAAAATTGTATCTAATATAAGCTTCAGGCGAAGGTCTTCATTTCTCAAATTACTGATTCTGAATGATGTGATGAATTTATTGTGACTGTGACTGTGAGTCACTGAAATAAATGTGATGTCGGTTCAGGAATGTATGGTAAGACTGAGAGTGCCCAAGTCTGCGCAGTGCCTATGTCTGCGCACCCACGTAAATGTGCGATTTTCATAGAACAAAACATCAAACTGACACCAATTTTCAATCTTAAAGGAGGAGTCCGGGCTGAAATGAAAAAGTTTTGTAAAATTAAGTAAAATTCATCAAGCACAACACAGAAAATTTCATCAAAATTGGATGAAAAATAACAAAGTTATGCATTTTTTAGGTCATGATTTTTTTTTGTAAAACAGTTCTTGGCAATTTGAATTGTCTCATTTGAATATTTGAATATTCAAATGAGCAAACTGATGATGTCACAGTCCCCCTAAGTTACTTCTTGTGTATTTTATTAGGGTCTAACGTTAGGCCTAACGTTAGAATGATCTAGATTTCTATATGAAATCCTATTTATCTCATTTTTTTATTTATTGCGTATACAGAAAATCTGTCCCTCATACTGAAATAAGTAAAAGCAATTGTGACCGTGAACATTCCACAAGGATTAATCCGTGTTTTTATATCCTTGGGGCAGAAAATCTTGATAATTGGTATTTCATACAATAAAAAACAAAGAAAGTAGGGGGACTGAGACATCATCAGTTTGCCAATTTGAAAAACTGTTTCCTAAAAAATTCAAAACATAAAAAAAATTCATAACTCTGCTATTTCTTATCCGATTTTGATGAAATTATCAGTGTTGTGCTTTTTCGATTTTACTTTATTTTTCTTATAATGCAGACTCCAGCCCGGATGAGTCCTTTAACCTCAACAAGCCATTTTCATGATTTTGAAGCCCCCAAAATGCGAAAATAATTGATTAAAAATGAGTTCCAGCGAGTTTCATTTGCTACCCTGAAAATTTCAATCATTGTCAAAAAAGAAAAGTCCGAAACTTCACTGCGCTTGAATTGCGTGCAAAATGAGTGAGTGCGCAGACATGGGCACTAGATCTATTCAGTTTTGCTACACAAAATGACGAGCCCGTCTCAAAATCGTAAAAAACATTGTTCTTGTGAATAATTTCTTGAATTTTTTTGTTTCATTGATCATTAGAATATGAAGAACGAAATAACATTGATGATTCTCAAAATAATATTTTACTTTGTAATAAAATCGAGATTGAATTTTAGGTGCGCAGACTTGGGCACCGCCATCATAAATTGTACTTTGTAGTATGTTGGTGTGACCATAATTCGCATGTGACCTTACTTAGTTCATGCACGTCGGATATCTCATAAAGTATTCGATGGGAAAATCTGATGATACAAACAAAAAGAGGGACCCAAAATTACCTTAAAACCAAAAAAGGTCTAACTGTCATCACGCCAGGTGTAGAGTAAGAAGAAGATCACCAAATAGGTGCCTACCGAACACATGGTACTTGGTACTTGGTCCCTCCGGAATACTCCAAGAAGAGTTTTAACTGGAGGTGTGCCAGAGAGGTCTAGTTTTTGTGAATTGTTGGGTCTTTAATGAGGGCACCATTCCACTGGTTAATGGTTCGTATGAAGAAGGAATTGGCAAATGAGTCTGAGTTTGTGTGCTGCTGTTGGAATTGTCGGGTGTGTCCTCTTCTGCCTCTTGATGGCTTGGGCTTGATGTAGTTTTCATGATCATTGTCCAGTTGGCCATTCAGGATTTTGTAGAGGCAAGTTAGGCGATGACCCTTCCTTCTTTTACGGAGTGGTGCCCATTCTAAGTCCTTAAGAATGGCACTGATGCTAGTGTCCCGTCCGTAAACGTTGGAGACAAATCTAGCTGCTCTGTTCTGGACTCTCTCTATACTATCTATATTCTTCTTTGTGTAGGGGTCCCATGATGCAACAGCATGCTCTAGGTGGGGTCTAACAAGGGAAGTGTACAACTTTTCTTTGACGGAGGGGGCACAGTGGTAGAAATTTCTCCTTATGAAGTTCAGCACCCTGGTTGCTTTTGTCGTAGCATGTTGTGTTTGTTTGTTCCAACGAAGGTCATGTTGGAGCTGGATTCCCAAGTACTGGACGTTCTCTGTCTCTTCCAGTCTATGTAGTTCCCATCATTGTGTAGTTGGTAGGGTCAGGCTTCCTCTTACGAGTGATCCTCATGGTGTTACATTTCGATGGATTAAACCTCATCCCCTAAGCTTGGGACCAGTCGACCATCTTGTTCAAGTCTATTTGTAACTGCTGCTCATCGCCAAGAGACTTGATGGTATTTTACATGAGGCAATCATCGGCAAATAGACGAGTTGTACTGGAGATGTCTTCATGGATATCGTTGATGAACATCAGGAAAAGATGGCCTAGAACGGTGCCTTGCGGGGCTCCGCTCAGGACAGGTGTCCATTCAGAAGGGTTACCGTTGACGACCACTCGCTGAAAACGATTCATTAAGAAGGAGGCTATCCAGTCCTTGGATTAATTCCTGATTTCATAATATTCTAACTTGAGAAGAAGCCGATGGTGTGGCATGACATCAAAGGCTTTTGAGAAGTCAAGTACTCCATCCCACATCAGTAGTTTGTTGTCCACGCTCTAGAGCAAGTCGTGTGTGGTCAAAATAAGCTGTGTTTCACACGATCTACCTTTGCGGAATGTATGTTGGTTGTTTGCAATGATGTTGAACTTGCTCAAATGACTCATCACCTGGCTATCTACTATGTGTTCAAGAAGTTTGCAGCATGTGCATGTCAAGGACACAGGTCTATAGTTAGCGGGATCAGTGGTGGCTCCTTTCTTAAAGATTGGGCATATATTTGCTCTTCTCCAGTCAAGAGGCAGGATACCAGTATCCAAGGATTGTTGAAAGATGAATGTCAATATGGGTGCCAGTTCGTGGGCTGCTAATTTCAAGGCCTGGTTCTTGATCTCATCTGGCCCTATTGCCTTGGAGACCTTGATGGACGTAAGAAGTTTCTCTACGCCCTCGTTTTTAATCTGGATTTCCGGCATGTCTGGATATGGACTGTTTGGCAGAGTTGGCGTAGAGTCTGGGGCTGTATTTTCTCTTGTAAATATGCTGTGGAATTGACTTGCACTTATTAAGCATTTTTGGATTTTAGAAAAATTTACAATTACTTTTTTTTTTTTAAATTTAATTAATACTTCAATAGCCAGTGAAGCTACACACAGTGATGTTTCCAAATGAGCACAAAAAAAAGAGGCATAAGACCAGGAAGTGCAGTCATAATTGTCTTTTGTTTTATCTTCATACTTCAGAAATAGCATTTAATCTATCACGGAAGCTCTGTCTGGCTACAAGAGGTATGGACACCACTCCACAGCAGAGAGATAATAGAACAAACACCCTGTCTGAAGAGCATGTCCACACTGCTATAGAGGCAGTCCTGGCTAATAGGGTCCAGTCTTATGACGAGTTCATGAGTGCCTTCACAGTGTTAACACCAGGTGATCTTTCCTTGTTTATTTTTGTAGACGTCTTGGGATCTAGTGTGGACTGTGACCAAGTTTCTAGTCCCTCCAACTTTTTTTCTAAGGCATTAATCTGCTTTTGTCACAGTCCTCTCTGGCGACTTAATTGGTTGCAGGACTGAAGGACATTTGAATGCTTCAGCACATTATCAGAGCAAAAACACTGTTGAAGATAAATAATTTTGTGACAATATTAGATAATATCGTGGATGGGCAGAGGGACGTAGTTCGCTAATAATATTCCAAAATTTTCTTTACCACAAACGTCTATGAATCTTCAAACACGGCATCATGATGATCTTTATGTCAATATACGGGTGGCATTTTAATTTACGTGTACTGTATGCACTCAAAATAACTCCAGATCTGCTGATGTATAGATTTTTAATTCAGAGCCCCAATTTGGAAATAAGTTTTTTAAAGGAGCACTGTAATAGGATTCTATAATTGTGATTTATATTGCCTCCATTTTAGATGATGTGGATCAGTTTTCTGCCCGAAGGTCAAGTGAAAGGATCGAAGGTCAAATAATGACCTCTGAGGGGACAGAGCAGACTCCACAACTTTTCCAAATGTCTTCTACATCACCAAGAGCTTCAGATGAGCAAATAAGAGAAATAAAGCAAGTGGAGGAGATAGAAATTGAGGTGAGAGCAAAATTGTTCTTGGTATCTCACAGAAGATGTCTCCGACACAGAAAGATCTCATAGATATGAACAGACTCATGAGATGTCACAAAGACTCAGGACAGGTCTCTGTCTCACGTTCATTTTGGAAGCCTTGAGTTGTACTAAGTAAAAAAAAAAGAAGAAAAAAAAGAAGTGACACAAGACAACTGTGCTTCAATGTATAATTAATTAGCAGCCATTATGAAAATGTTCAATAATATGATTGTTATAGTTTCTGTACAAATGGATGAGATAATATTACATAATTTTTACTCAATTTTCTCACAATTTTTCCCTTTTTGTTCAGGAACTTGGTGAGGACTTTACTGATGCAAGAGAAAGCCTTGGATCTGATGGCAAGAAAAATTCTTCTAAATACCTCCAGGTACATAAACATCTATCTGAGTTGTGCTGAACAATATTGGAATTGAATGAATTAGATCATCAGTGTTCAGTTCATGATTAATATTGATAGTGGTATTTTGTACATCACAGTACTATGATGATATTCAAACATCCCTAGATGTTCTCGAGAGCATTGTTTGTTTTTTTCATATGTAGCTCTGGAAAATGTTGCATAGGAACAACAGTTTTAAAAAGTTTGTTAGCAGGAGAAGAGTACATTAAAGATTCCCTAACACCTTCCCTATGGGTGTTCAATATCCATTTAGAGATTAACCATTCGCCATACTCTGTTACCTTACAGGTCGATAATTATCTAGAAGAGCCTGACAGTGAAAGCGAGCTACTCAGCGATGACGAAGACATCAATTTTGATGACTCCAGCAGTAAATACGTGGCCTACTTTGATACAGAGACAGAAACTAAGATGGAAGCAGCAAATTCCAGAGTTTCTCCCCTTGTAACACCAGAGATGTTGGAAAGAGTGAACGAGATAGAAGAGAATATTGAGACGGGAATTGAAGGTTTGTTGTAATTAAATCTTTCAGACACTGCAAACCCAGAATATATGAATTTGCAATTTTGTTGATAACTGGCTCTTTCGCGACATAAAACTTTTATGAATTTCTAGAAATTACTTTATTGATCAATGCACATTTATGTAACTTACCGCATCAAACATTTAATTGCAATCTGTCAAGTTCGGTCACCACTTTGTTTTCCTTGTCCTAATTACAAACATGCACATGTGGCTATGTGCCTTTGTTTGCAGTGCAGCACAATTGCATTATGACAGGGTTATTAGCTTAGTCCCTCATTATAAGGGGAGTGCACCATATTAAATAGAAATGATTCCTCACCCCCTAATACAGAGGAGAGTATACCGGATCATTAACCTAGTCGGGTTTAGGATGATGAAGTGAGTGTGACTCGGTCACAATGACCACATTATAAGGGGAATGGACTGTATAAATAAATAAAATGTCATGTTGGTTCTTTTTTCCTCCAAATACTAGATAGCCTAGGAGCAGAGGAGTATGTCCCCGAAAATTATCCTGGTGAGGTTGAGGATGATAAAGTGAGTTCCAGTCTAGGTCGTACTGTACACATAACCCAGCTACCTAATGCTACAGGGACACACATACATTTAGGAGCAGACAAGATGGCTGAGGATAGCAACGAGGTAATTCCCTGTTTCTTTTTGTTCCTGTTTTTTTTTATCAAGAGCTTGTTTCTATTGATTCCATGACACTAGATCTGGTGACAATTGCCCTCCTGTAAATTCCAGAATGATTAATTTCAATTAACACTTTACCCTACTCTACCTTTTCCATAAATCTAAAAAAAACACATATCTTAGACAAAAAAAAACCTGGAGCAATTGTTGGCGGAGCAAAGTAATATCATGCAACCGTTTGTATCTAGTCATCTGTAAAATAGGGTCTGACTTGCAAGACCATATGCATGCGTGTGCTTTTGTTGAGGTGAAAAAGGGGTTTTTACAGATGTTTGGCCATCAGTTATGATTTCTTTGCATTTGGGGGAGGAGGGGTTGGTGTTGGGAAGGGGCTAGGGAACATCCATTGTCATCGCCAACTGCAAGATGCAACTGAAAAGAACTAGATTAGAACCGTACTTTAATGAAAGTTCAGGCTAGTTTCAGGACATAATGCAAATTGATCAGGATATAGTTTTAACACACTCTTATCAAGAGCATTGAGGGTGCTAACTTAGTATACAATGGAAATATATAATATATATAATTAAGAAAGTATTAACTTTTATCGACTACCTGTTCTGTATTAGAATGAAAATAAAGCAAGAAAACTGTTTGCACGACATTATAACTGTTCCAAGAGTCATGTGAACTGTAGCCTGATTGTCATCAGAGAAAAATTATATCTTATTACCATGTATTTTCAATAGGTGACTGACAGTGATGTCCAGCCATTCAGCATCGATCCAGACTTCGATTACGACAACGTGATTCTCACCCCCAAGTGGGAACCTGGTCTTGGACCTCCTTCGGGGACCTGATGACCGTTGCCTTTCTCTTCAAATGAGCCAAGATTGCTATGAGCTTAGGGCGAGGTGATGTGGTTTGGTGGTTAGTGAAGGTTCAGGGATCAAGTCCGAGCCACAGCATTGATAACCTGACACGTCAATCTACTGTGGCCTCTCTCCACTTACGTTTGGCAGTAAAGGGTACCAAATGTTAAGAAATTCCTATCGTGTATGAGCCTGGGTAGCATGGTTAATCCTTTATTATGATATCGTACATTTGTTGTGTATTAAACCTAAGGGAGACGTCTGAAAGAACTCATTTGTCAAAGTGCTAAGCACCTGATAAATGTGAGGATTACTACTCATTTCCATACATGTTATTGCTGCCTTACGTAGTTGAAGGGTCACCTTGCTAAAGCAACAAAATTCTTAGTACATACCAGGCTAGTTAGCTAAGAAGTGAAGTTGGCTACTTTAGGTGCATTGGGCAATTTTGAAGCTACATGACCCAGTATTGAAACCAATGTTCCTCTCATCCTCCAACCCCCCCCCCCCCCACCCTCAAGAAAAAAAAAATCTTAATTTCTTGTTGTTTAAGGGGGAAAAAGTGCCTTCTAGGTTAGCAAGTTTGTTTAGTCAAAAGGTAAGGCGCAGATAACTGCAATACATTTTGCCATAGAGAGGACGTAGATTGGCATCACTACACAAACGTCCTTATCTGCACTTTTGAAGAGGCATATCTGATGTGGGGACGATGCTCGTGTCATAAAATTGACTACTGTAATCGTGGAAATATTCGCGGTACATTAATTTTCACGGATTTGGCGCGAAGATCGGCAAATTAAAAAACCTACGAATATAGGAGCATGCGTTTTTATGCATGTATTGGGAGCATTCATTTGCGTGCTTACGAGCATGCAGCGTGAATTCAAGAACCTGTGAACATTCTTTTGGGGCGCTCAGCACGAAAAAAATTAATCACGCGAAAAGAACAGCGAATACAGAACTCTAAACTCCTTGAAACATGGCTTTTCCACTTCCTAGTGTGGGAAAACTAGAAAATTTGAGATTTTTTTTTATCTTGCCTGGAAAAATTGTCCCATTATTTTTTATTCTTATTTTCATTCTGACCCATAAAAAAAATTCAATGCAATTCCAATTGCCATAAAAACAATCTCAAAATGCTAGGTGTTGCCACTGCCCGACAAGTACTGTTGCAATAATTAGTGCTCTTGCTCTCTAGTCCACAACATTTATATTATGCACCTTGTACCTACACGTGAATATTAGAATCTTTTCGTTGGCAATGTCAGAATTAAAAAAAATACATAGGAAATTTTTACATCGATGGAATACAAAGAATATGACTCTTCAGTTATGGAGATGATGTCGTGGGTAACGCACGTGCCAATTTTAGGCGTGATCGCGCGCTCAACGGCCAAGATTTTAGGGGCGCAGAGTGACCCCTCCCCCCAGTCTTGAGGTATGTCAAAATAGCCCAGTCGTTTGAAGTTTAAAAATTAAAATAAAATTTAGGAGCAAACTTTAGTACAAGAATCTTGAGGTCTGGCATCTTCTTTGCATCTGCCTTCTGTAAGCGAAATAATGCAGTCAAATAAAAGTGTTAGGATTGTAATTTTTTACATACATGTACAAGTATGCAAAGCTACTTGTTAAACAATGCAAATGTTTTGTTCCAGAGCTTCCTGGACTTTTCTGAATGGTAAGGCTCACCTTTATAGTGTAGATCGTTAACATGCTTATATTTTTTTATTTTTGAGATCTCGATTTAGGCAAATGCATGCTATTATTGCAATTCTGCTCATGCTGTTGTGTGAGGACTCCATCCACTCAAGTCGTCGATGCCTGCGCTTGTAAAATAAAGGCGTACAAATAAGTGCACGCAATAGCGCGAAGGCCTACTCAAGGGGGCTGAAGTGATTGTGACGTAACAAAGGAATTAACAAAGGAATTGTAGAGTCTACTCACCCATATTAAACTGGCATCTGAAATATTCCATCCAAAATAATTATCTAAAAGTATGGTATCCTAAGTCACTGTACAAAACATAGTCTTGTTGAACTTGAAAATAAGAAGAATGCACTAAAACTAACAGCTAGAACTCTATAATTTTAACATGAAAACAACATGAACATATTTACAACATGTTGTGATCTTTAATTGTTGTAGATGTTAACGACACAGCTCGTGAATTGAAATGTGGCACTTTTATTCTGCTGCACGAGACCAACTTTTTTGTTTTCAATCGGTGGCTGAACTTAGGCGGAGGCTGAGCTAGCATACTGTAAACTATTTAATCTCCTCCTCCTCTTCTTCTCAGTTCACTCTCCAATATACAACTCTGCACTCTATTTACTCTTTAACTCTCCTCCTCCTCAAAAATATTCTTCGCTACAAGAGACACTACCAGAAGATGTCTACCAGACGAGTTCCTGGGTTGCACTGATTTAATACAATAGAAAATAAGGCTGTAACATGTCTTAAACATATCTGACATAAATCATTAACCAATAAGAAATAAGAGAATGGAAGGAGCAAGTAAATGGAAGAGTCTTATAGAGTAAAGGAACCAATAGACAGCATGGAGGGTGATCATGAGAGGGTTTGAATATAAATGAGTAAGAAACAAAAGGATCATGTGAGGTGGAAATGTACTGGAAACGGAATGGAAGAAATCAGGCATGACAATGAGAATGAAGAGGCATGGTAACAGGCAGAAGATAAGATGTAAATAAGATGCAAATCATGGAGGATGGGAAGCAAAGTGTAGATTAAACATTTGACAATATATACCTCTTACAATACGTTCGATTTGACTATTAGAAATTTTTAAGAAGTCATCAATGTCATTATCGAATTCACTGGTTGTGCCTGGTGTAACGTGAGACTTCGAGTTAGCTTCACATCGTCAATAGATCTAGATGTAGATGGCTGATGCACACCCTGATCAGATTTACTTTGTCTTTTTTGACCAAGACCTAACCCTGAGTGACAACGCACTTTTTTTTGTCCAGTTGGTCCAGTGTTTTCAAGTCTATGTCCGATAGAAATCCCTGTCTGTCGCTTCACAGAAATCCTGAAATACCTTGACACTGAAGTTTATCTGACGTTTTGTGTTTTTACTCTCACTATCTTCAAGAAATATTGCCATTTCCACGTCAGTCAGCAACTAAAATCTTACTGAATCAGCCATGATTCTATACTTTCACGAGTAGACTCTAAACAATTGGCAAAGTACTACTATTGTTATTCAAGGATACATACTCTCATATTCCTGCTTGTCCTGTCAAAGCCAGAGTTTTCCAAGTTGTTGCGGGTCGTTTCCATCAAGTGCGGCACATAACAAAAAAAAAATATATCTTCATTTACCTGTTGAAGGGATTAACCGTCCAAACCAGAATATCAAAATTAGGCACCATCTCATTAATTTGCTGATCGTACACCTTGGCGTATTCATGGTTCTTCGATAATCTTCTCTCTGTGGACTGAAGAACTTTCTCACCGGTATGCGGTTGTCTGGCAGTAGTTCAGGATTTTTTCTCCAGGGATAGGGCACCAGCCACTGGTTCCCTTTCTCCTCACATGACTTGTAGATGATATTGTACTCATGTATTTTACTCATTCTAGCTGGCTCACAGTCACAGTTATTCCAGACCCCCTTTTTCTCTGTGGTCCAGAAGTCTGACAAGTCCACTGCACTTATGAAACTTCCTAGATTGGGAAAAAAGCAACTGGCTGCTGAACATTCTCAAATATTCCTAGAAGGCATGGGAAGACGGCTGTATTTCGGCAACATGTCTATCTCTATTCTGCACCCTCCTTGCGAAATCCAGCACTTCATTATTAACTACTTCCATTAACATATCCATCTGTATCCAATCAGCTGTCCTGATGTTGACGAATAAACAAGTCCAGACTTGATCTTCATTTCGTCCAAGATGAGACACATTAGAATTGTGTGGTTTGCTCAGTTCTAAATCGCTGACCATAATCTCAAGCACATCATGTTGTATCCCGAAGGCAGCATCAGTGTAGTGTGTATATTTCTTTAAAGTACTTTCATGATCGAGTCTCAAAAAGCTAGCTTCCCTCAACACTTTATACCTCAGATAAAGACTTAGCCTGAATGGCAATGTGCCACGTAATCACTGCTAATTGCCATCTTATATTCTTTTTATTCCTCACAGATTTCATCTGTTCATCCAATAGAAGTCCCTCAGGGCTCTAATATAGGAAGTACTTATTCACTTGTAACACACTGAGAAACCTTAGATTGATGGTCTGTTACGGTATGGCCCACTTTCATTATTTTCAAAATGTTTATACTTCTTGAATTTGTAATATTTATTTCATATTCTTGATCGTCCGACTACCTTGAGACACTTGTGGACATGGTTGCCTTGAAAGCTTTTTCCATGGAAAGCCTGACGCTGCACATTCATTTTCTGTAATGACTCATCGAGTGCTCGTGTTATCGCCCTCCCCCATCTTGAGGTCTGGCATCTTCTTTGCATCTGCCTTCTGTAAGAGAAATAATGCAGTCACATAAAATTTTAGGATTGTAATTTTTTTTTAACATGAATGGGCATGCAAAGCTACTTGTTAAACAATGCAATTGTTTTGCTCCTCCGTGTTTCCTGGACTTTTCCTGAATGGTAAGGCTCACTTTATTGCGTAGGTCTTTAACATTCTTATTTTTTTATTTTTGAGATCTCGATTTAGGCAAATGCATGCTATCATTGAAATTCTGCTCATGCTGTTGTGTGAGGACTTTATCGTACCATCAATCTGATAACTTCTCAAATATTTAGTGTGGTTATTCGGACTATGGCAAAACATTCTTCACTATCATCAAAATGTTTGAAACATAGTAAAGCTTGCATCTACAACACGCGGCAAATGCCTCATCATCACAAAGCAGACTTTCGCAGGCATGGCCGAACTGTTACAGTGGATTGGAGAGCGATCGTCAACGATGGTATCTGTTTAATAAAACAAAGAATAATTTATTTTTTGTGTTCTTCGGCAAATGCCAAAATTTATTCTGCATCCTCTTTGCGAAATCCAAGCACTTCATTATTAACACTTCCCACACATGTAAATCCGATCAGCTGTCCATATGTTATGAAACTCAGTCCAGACTTGATCTTCATTTCGTCTAAGATGAGACACACATTAGAATTGTTTGGTTTGCTCAGTTCTAATCGCTGACCATAATCTCAAGCACATCATGTTGTATCCCGAAGGCAGCATCAGTGTAGTGTGTATATTTCTTTAAAGTACTTTCATGATTGAGTCTCAAAAAGCTAGCTTCTTCAACACTTTATTACATGTCGTTTTTATTTTATTTTTTCTTGTATATTTCTTCAAAGTACTTTCATAATGAGTCTCAAAAAGCATAAACAAGCACTCCCAGAATCATGTTTGTGATCGCGTTCTAAAACATCGTTTGATTCTGTCTTTGCAATGGAAGCAAACACCCTTTTTATAGAAAAGTGTACCAAAATTTATGATCGGCCTTAATATTTGTGAATTTTCTGTTTATCTGGTCATTGACATCAGTTTGCTGGTGAACACATAATTACAACTCATTACATCAACATCTTCCAAACCTATACCCCACAATATAGAGGGAGGTGTTGGCATGGCTAACATTTGGTATTTGTAGGACTTCTTTATATGTTGCGAAATGGCTAGGATGGAGGGACTTGGACTGGAGAGGGGAATGATCTGAGGGTTGAACATCGTAGTTCGAGAGGACTTGATGGGTTTGGGTACAGTGTGGGCATGTAGAACACTTGGCAAAGATTGTCGTGCCTATGCGTCGGTCCATTGTGTTGGGTATTTCGCTTATTTTCTGGAGGAGATCTGGATGCTGGCGGACATTGACGGCGGACTTCCCCCAGGATCTTTCTTTCTTTTTTTTTTTTTTTTTTTTTTTTTTTTTCCCCCAATATCTTCTTGACTGTCTAGTAAGTCTTCACCATATGGCTGGGGTGGTGGTGGTTCAGTATCTTTTGTAAAAGGAGATAAAATGAAGACTTAGCCTGAATGGCAATGGCACCCTTTAATCACTGCGCGAAGCCATCTCTCAGATTTTTCTTGTTCTTCAAAGATTTATACTAGCTCTCTTCCACAGCAGTCTTCAAGGGCTCTCATTGGGAAGTGCTTCTTCCAACTTGTCAGCACACTGTAGCATAACCTTTGATTGATGGTCTGTTAGGGCTATCGCCTCCTCTTTCATCATTTCCACCACATGTTTCTTTAAAGCACTGGCTGTACGAGTCAGGTACTGCCTGTCCTCCTGCAAATCCCTGCAGCGCTGGGTCAGTTCTTCTCGCTGCAAGGATGACAACCTCGTATGCAAATTTACCTTTACTTTCGCTGTTGAGTCTCTGTTTTTCATTGAGGAGATGTCCAACCTGTACAAGTGGCATGGCTCGCACACTTCTCCGCTGTTGTTTAACAGCTTGCACAAATTCTGCCTTACTAGCTGCACACCCCAACCTTCTAATGATGAATGTCCAATATTAAATGATTTATAAGGTTCCTTCAAGATTATTTTCATTTTGTTTTATACATGTATAGATGTGCATATAAAAAAAAAATAATAAAAATTCTAATTGACCTGCAGCGTCTTAATTTCCATGGACAGAGTTTCTTTTTAATATGATGTTTTTTCTTTTATAAAAATCTTTTATAAAGATCAAGATTACCTTCATTAATTTTCCAATTTTAAATTCCACAAACTTCTACTTTTTATATAATAATTTTTGAGCTTCTTTGTTAATTATATTTTGTTGTGTCTTGTAACTTTGCTTTAAAAAGGGAATTATAACATGAATATTTAGAACTTGATTTCGGTTGTTTATCGGCTCATGTGTTTTATGGTTATGTTGTCGATGTGAAATGTGCAATGTGCAGATTGTAACGTGAGACCCTCTAAACAGATAGTAATGCTGCCACCACATACAATAAGGGAGTATGAACCCAGACAGACGATCCAAAAGTCAGAACGACTATCTAATTAATAACTGGAAATAATACCTGGGCACACCAAGATTCTGAATCAAGACTAGCACACCTCCAACTCAAACGCACTACAACTGCCGAATGATTGGCTAACCCACTAAAATGACGTAATTTAGCACGTCTTTCCTAGTACAAGATCGACCGTCAGATTCTAGAACTCCGACGATCTACCTAATTTTGTCAGCTTATCAATACCTCGATAGTTCCAACTACGGGGTTGATCAGACTCCGAAAAAGGTGAGTTTTAATAACTAATAAGCTTAACATGTCAATCAGTAATTAACCGCTAAATGGCAATTTACCTCGACAAAGTACTGGCATACTGTATCTCACGTGTGCACTGCTACACATAGGCTTACATGCATTAGCTCCTTCGCTCAGCTATCCCTCACTGCTCATACGCACAACGTACATACACTTTTGAACCATGTCATACCGCATACACACACGCATGCATACACAGTCAAGCAGTGCCGCTGCAATCAATCGGTCACACATACCTCGCATCAGTACACTGTACGCTATGTACGACAATTATGCATGACATTCATGCATACACGCACACATGACATCTACACTGGTCGTCTACAAATGTCGTCTACACTGGTCGTCTACAAATGTCGTCTACACTGGTCGTCTACACTGGTCGTCTACACTTGCATTCTACACATGCATTCTATAGTTACACTGTACATTTTTGTACATGTCACTCATGCGCGACAACATGCACACTGAACCTCTTTCTCACTTGCCTTTTATACCTGACTAGAATCTCTAAGTGATATGAGTACCCAGTGTATAATTAAACATTCCAACACAATCAATCATTCACTCTCACGAGTAGCATGGACATGCTAAGAATAATTTATTTTCGAGGGTGATGACGGGAACGTTTGTTCAAAGTATACGAACGCTCAGTTTTGTATATTTTGCCATAACCAAATTATTCAACAGACTATAAATTATTCTTCCAAGTCTCTCATTCATTCATTATAACTAAAGTTAAGCTAACCAGGCGTACTATGATTAAGTTCTTGTTTGAAACAAAATATTCGAGGTGTTCTCGATTCAACATTATTTATTATAACTCTAAAACATTATAACTCTTTTAAAACGATGAAAACTGAATTCATTTGACTTCGTAACGATACAAATAGAAAACTTCATGACGTACATGTGTAAGAATTGCTATCCATTACCTGATAAGGTATTTACAATAAGACATACAATAGGGACTCTAAGATACTTGACAATTACAAAGACATGTAGTATTTAATACACATTTATACCTACTCGACTCTTTTTCAAAAGTAGATGGGGAAAATATATACTTACGTTTATCCGAGCTATAAAATTTTCTAGTACCTATCACAATTTCCGTAATATAGCATTTATCAAGCTGTAAGAGGGTCTTTTGTTCTGTTTCATTAGCTACTTCTGTTCAACTCTTTTTGACCATAACTTCCCGCTCTAGGCCTATCTAGCCATCCCTGTTTTCCGGCTTTCCACCCAGCTTCTTAATACTCTGCACCATTATCCCTATAACATAGCCTCGAGACTTAAAATTTCTAATGTTATATTCACAAATTCTCTTCACAGATACTTTGTGGTTAAATTCGAGATCTTTTGGCATGAGTTCATATTTTATAGTATCTTAGAGGACATACGCCTGATGGGCATAGCTGATTGGCTACGACACAGACATTTTCCATTGCGCTTCAAGCCGAATTATTTCGGGCTCAGTCCCCAACAGGTTAATAGGGGGATAGACTATACGTGCTACTATCATTATTCATTAAGTGTTGTGGCAACTGTAAAGGAAAGGGGGGGCTCAAAGTGTCGGTCGCATCTGGAGTCTTGCTCCTAATCAGGGTACGTGTAATGTAGTCGTATCCTATCGGATGAGCCTAGATAAGGCGTCCCGACTATCAACAATTGCTCGGTCCTTCTTCGGTGCTAGGTCCTCTTTTATGCAAGATTGCTACTGTGATTGTATCCAAGGCTAGCATCCAAGAGGAAAGAGGCGAAGGAAAGAAGGGGGGGGAACCTTGCACAGTATACTCAACGTTCTAATCGTAAATACTAAGTTTAATGCGTATAGTCTAAGTTTATGGTCATGTTTCCTAAATTACATGGATTACACTCTCACTATTTACAATGTCTTTATGGTATTTACAGTATCATGTCAACTACCATTGCGCGGTTAACGCAGAACTACTTCGCTACTATTAACTCTTGATTACGTGTTCACAAATATACGTACTACGTTGTTCTATTTACTCTCACTATAGTCCTACTTCGTACAAATACTGTACTACATTGTAGCTGATTTACAATGGTCTGCCCATATATTTAACCTTGAACTACCGGAGGTACATCTGTATTGACAATTATACAGTTACATTAGACTACTGAAAGGTCCCTTGGTTTTTAAGTTACACCAACCCTTGTTTGTTTCTCCATGGTGTATTTGTATTTGTTGTTCTGTAATATGTGCAAACAAGTTTCTCCTAGTTTTGGTATAGACAAAACAGGAGATAAGAAACAAAACGAAAAAATTGCATAGTCTTTTTTCTATATGTCAACCGCATGTAACTAAAGATTCTTGTAAGTCTCTTAGTCATAATGCATGGGACTTCCCCTGCTAATTGATTTAACGTTTGTATCTTAAACTACTGTCACAGAAATTAGATTGGAATTGGTAGACATTTTTCTACAGTGTCTTTGCAAGGAATCAGTTTTGTCAGACAGCCAGTGACGCTGGAAGCATCACTATCTTCTTCTGAGCAGCTAACAGACTCATTATCTAGCTGCGGAGGGTAAAACCTTTGGTCAAATAATGAAGAACTCAAACTTATATAAATCATTTCACCATCCAAACTCTTTCGTACAACTGACTACAATAATATAACATTTTATTAATAATATCAGCACAATATTTGTTTTTCAGAATAAAGAGCATTTAAAAAAACATCTTCCATTATTTCACATCAGGGCCCTCAGCAAATATATTGATCAGATGCACATCAATCATCCAAAGCCCATCAACAACTAACGGGACGCGCGGACGATACCGACATGCGCCAAGGAGCAGCGAGAGAGCGTCACCGCGACCACTACGGGACAACTAAGTCCCTCCCACGCCAGACCCGCCAATCGCCGCAGAGGAGAACCCGGCCACGGGCCGACTCGCCAACACCCTCACCACTTGGTGGTGATCTTGGACCTTTCGTTCGAATGTATCTTCGATGAGGCTTACTCTTTTCCCTTTGGCTTACACGCTCCGCGCCCAGACAGCGGGAGATTACGAAGCTGGTGACACAGAGAAAGGCATCAGATTTTACCCCTCCGCAGCTATATGAATTGTTTGTGCACAAGAGATAAGTGTGGCTTCAGGCTCATGAGTTGACCCAATGGATGCGGCCAACCAAAGGATGCAGCCAGGACAGTAGGATGGCGAAGAACGAAAGACGAGGAATATCAAACTTGCATAAAAACTTTTCGACCAATTTCCAAACTCCTGTTCGTACAGAGTGACTCAATAAAGTATAACATAGTTGATTAATAACTATCAGCACAGATATGACCGAACTGTTCAGGAATACAAAGAGCAATTAAAAAGGAAACATTCATTCCCAATTATTTCCAAGTTCAGGCACAAGCCCAAAAATATTTATCAAAGTTATATTTCAGGTGCATCAATATATAATCCATGGAAAGATCAGAATATAAATCATAAATATTACATCAAGTAACAAGGATGACACATATGTCTACGTCACTGTCTAGTTTGAAGTGTACTAAGAAGATCGCGGACGCGCAGAAATCTAGAACAGAATTTGTTCAGAGAGTTTGGATCAGCTGCTAAGTCTCAGCTAGCTCGGGACCAAAAATGACAAGTGATCAAAATTTCGATCCCGCTGCCGCTTTTTTATAACCCTCGGGCCAGCATGGCCCCGATCGTCGTCTGCCAAAATTGGTTGTTTCATATAACGTGATTGGTTAAAAGTGTATCTACGTCATCACGACGCCGGAAAAACTGAACCTTGGACTCCTCTATTCGGTAGGGAAGTTGCTTATTTCTGTCTAAAATAAACATTCAGGACATGATATTTAAAGAAAAAGGGGAAAATAGAGCACCAGGCTGCTAAATTCGAAGACCTTTACAAGGTAAGTGACAATTTAAAAGAGTAAACTACCTTTGTCCGTCGCCAATTACGCAACTAGCCTAACCCTGTCCCACATACTGAATTCCGTGTATTGCCGGGGTTCTAAAAATAGCCTAAATCTGCCTCCGTTGCTGGGCTCATACATAGCAGTGTTAAATGCCAACAGCTGATCATACGATGTCACTCTTGCTTAAAAAAAAATAAACACTGAGATCTTTACACTCAGCTTTCCTATAATAACATTGCTAATAAATCAGCAAATTTAAGATTTAAAAAATAAAAATAGGGAATAGCAACAAGGCTTTTTCTTCACACTGCTCCCCCTCTTTTCAGTCGCTGTCCCAGCGATAAAATACAAACAATGTCATGTATTTATATTGAGAATACAAAGTAAATTTTGGTTACATTTTAGGTACCAATTAATGGCATTACAAGTTATTAATTATTATTTAGTATATACAATTCATTTCAAAAACGTTACCCATTCTTATGGATACTACATGTATGTAAGTACATATTTATGATTAACAGTTAAGAGTCTACTCTTCAACAGAGTCATCTACTTCGAGATAGTGAACGTTTCGGCGTTCCTCATATAACTTCGATTCACCATGCACATGAACGTAGGTCTTGGAGAAAACCTCCACCCGAGTCACTCGTGTCACGCCCAACTCTGGAACTCTTACGCGAACACTAATCTCTATTTCTTCCTTCTTTTCACTATTAACAGGGTCGACCTTGGTTGAAGTCTTGGAGGCTTCGTCTTCAATGTCATCTTCACTGACGAGGCTATACTCTTCATCTTTCCTTGTCTTTTTACACACCTTCCGCACATCTTTACTAGGACTAGGGGTCTTCAACTCTTCCAGTTCTTCTTCATACTCGTAATCAGTCATGACAGTCAAGGTAGGGGCCGTCTCTGCTACTATCTCCTCTTGCTTCTTCTTCTTTTTCGTTTCCTCCTCTGCTTTTGCCTGGCGTCTCGCTTCCTCCTCTTCGTCTTCCTTCCTCTTCCTCTTTAGCCTTTTCTCCTCCCTCCTTTTTCTTCGCTCCTCCTCCCTTTCCTCCTCCTTTTTCCTCTCCTGATCTTTTCTCTCTCTTTCACGTCGTTCCCAGGTCCTCTTCTCATCCTCTTCCTTCTGATCCTTACGACGTTTCTCATCTCTTTTCTTCTCCATGTAGGATTTGGATGCGGTCTTGAAAGTGAGGTACCGAACTTCTCCCCTATGGTTGGCGTGTAATCGAGTGTAATGACGGCTCATTTCAGGTCTCCCCCCTGATTCATACTTGCATCTTTTGCACGTGAGGGTGAACTCGGTGTCATGCATGTTTTGTAGATGGTCTTCCAGATCTTGTGCGCGGTCCTCTGTCTTATTACAAATCTCGCAGGTATACATTATCTTGGCTTGCTTTTCGGCTGCCAACTCTAGCTTATTTCTAGCCCTTTCATGTTAGTCCGGCATCCCAGAAGATTTATTCAAGCGAAAAGCGCCGGAACAACTGACCCCATAGGGGGTTGGGATGGACCCTGGGCCTCACAAAAATGAATTGCTGCCGGGTCTGAGCTGTGGCCTTCCCGCCAAAATCACACATTTTGTGACGTCACTACCGGAAGTTACTTTTGAGACAATGCACAGGGAGATGCACTTGACACTATCACACAAAACGTGTCCCCAACATATTTTTAGGGCTTCATTTTTTATTTTATTTTTTGAGTTTGATTAACCGATAGTATACGATGCACCACAATGAGTTTTCTTGGCATTTTCGTCCCTGAGATCGATGATAGCGACGTTAACATCGCGGAGCGACGTCGTCGATTTGCGACCAATTTGTCTGTTTTTTTACTCGTTTTCGGTTTCAAATTTTGAAGTTTTGTTTAGATTGTGTTTAAAATATTCAATTGCTCTGAAACTTTGCAAACGTCTAAAGCAAGTCCTCCGCTTTCTGGAAAATCTTTGGTTTTATAAGTTATATGTATTTTTATCCTATTTGGGGGCCATTTAAGTAACATGGTTTTAAGGAAAATCGGTCAAAAAGAGAGACTTTTTGAGGGTAATATTTCCGAGCTATTCATAATACACGTGTTGTATGGGGATTAATACCGAACTCATTATAATCTCACAAACATACT
>CALNVZ010003426.1:33896630-33973833 GCA_940671915.1 Paracentrotus lividus
GCATGAATGAAGTTTGGACCTACAATGCTTCTTGTGGTGACCTTTTGGAACCCATGCTGAGTGGCACGACAGTTGGCGTACACGCCAGGGCCATTGCCTGAAAGTCCCATTGGAATCCATGAAAGAATTAGGAGTCGAGGGCCACGTTAACATTAGTTGTTACACAGGTCGCCGGACTGGAGGGACCGGACGATCGACGAACGGGCCCGTTTTAAGTGCCCTTCGAACGTGTTTGGTAGGGACAATATTTGGAATGATATGATTGCTCAACCGGATTCCATAAATGCTCGTGTAGACGAATTGATGTTAAACGCGCTACTTTATTGGTGTAGAATTGTAATCTCTGTCACCTGATTATCTAAGCTTTGAGTATGGTGGTTATGTTCAGATTCAGTGTTGAAAAAGGTTAGCGATCGCACGAATGATAATAAAATACTTTGGAACGGAAAATTATTTGGTTAATTGACAAGATGATCGGATCGTCTTCGGGTCACGTGGAAACTTTCTGAAAGCACCCACCCCATAGTTTAGTAGCTATTCTTCCTTTAAATTTCATCTCCCATGGGCTCTAAGCCCCCTTTAAATTGTTGAAACTCATTGGATTCAATAAAACAAGTCTTTCTCTACGGGGTCTGACAATTTCAGCTCAATTACTTAACGCAAAGTCACGTGGGAGCCATTTAAACAGACACCCCCCCCCACCTCCAACCCCTAGATCCATCGGCCATGCCACTCTAACGCTCTAAATAATTTATCCCCTAAAATCCCAGGAGGTACATACTAAGTGGATGATATGAATTATCCCCTGCCATTCATCCCTCACCCCCCCCTCGATCATGTCGGGGCCCTCATATCCTTCCCTCATTTTCATTTCATTTCATTTATTTTTCCACAAACATAATACAAAACAAACATATGAATACATTCATGAAATTTGCTCAGAATAATTATTTTTCATACTAACAAAATTATACAATGCTCATAGTTAAGAATAGGTAATAATAATGTCAAATGATGTTGTTATAGGGTAAAAGAAGGCACAAATAATGACATGCTTCATATTTAATCACTATACTGATAATGTGGATGAACCTACTAAAAGGGCAAAATGCTTTTCCCCAAAGAAAAAGTTAAAATATTGCTACATGTACATAAACACGCATAACACACCATTCCCACACAAACGAAAACACACACACACACACACACACGCACACATATTATACATACACAAATACGAACACATTTTATACACAAACGCTGTTAAAACAACAACATACAATAAGAAACAAACAAAACCACAAACTGACAAAACTCACCCACAAAACGGACCCTTGTCAATAAATGCCTAGATCCCACCGGCCATTCCACTTGAACGCCTTAAATAATTCATCCCTCAAACCCAGGAGGCATATTCTATAGGGTTGATATGAATATTATCCCCCCCCCCCCTCCCGATCATGTCGGGGCCCTCACATCCCCTCCCCTATATGGGACCCTTGTCAATAATATATTAGATCCCACCGGCCATGCCACTTTAACGCTCTAAATAATTAATCCCCTAAAACCCAGGAGGTACATACTATAGCGGGATAATATGAATTATCCCCTGCCCTCTCCCCCCCCCCCCTCGATCATGTCGGGGCACTCACATCCCTTCCCCACTTGTCATTAATGCCTAGATATCCACCGGCCATGCCACTTTACACTCTAAATAATTTATTCCCTAAAACCCAGGAAGTACATACTATACGGCTAATATGAATTATCCCCTGCCCCTCCCCCCCCCCCCAATCATGTCGTGGCCCTCATATCCTTCCCTTATGGGACCTTGTCATAAATGAGTAGATCCACCGGCCATGCCACTTTAACGCTCTAAATAATTTAACCCCTAAAACCCAGGAGGTTACAACTATACGGCTAATATGAGTATTGATCCCCTGCCCCTCCCCCTACCCCCGATTATGTCCAGGCCCTCACATCCCCTTCCCCTTATGGGACCCTTGTCACAATAAATGCCTAGATCCACGGCCATGCCACTTTAACGCTCTAAATAATTAACCCCTAAAACCCAGGAGGTACGTACTACAGGCGGGATAATATGAATTATCCCTGCCCCCCCCCCCCTCTCGATCATATCGAGCAGTCACAGCCCCTTCCCCCCCTTGTCAATTAAATGCCTTATCCACTGGCCATGCCACTTTAACACTCTAAATAATTTATTCCCCTAAAACCAAGGAGGTACCTACTATACGGCTAATATGAATTATCCCCTGCCCCTCCCCCTATCCCCGATCATGTCCAGGCCCTCACATCCCCTTCCCCCTATGGGACCCTTGTCAATAAATGCCTAGGATCCCATGGCCATGACTTTAAGGCTCTAAATATTTAACCCCCAAACCCGAGGTACGTACTATAGGCGGAAATATGAATTATCCCCTACCCCGCCCCCCCCCCCTCTCGATCATATCGAGGAGGCGCTCACACGCCCCTTCCCCCTTGTCAACTAAATGCCTAGATCACACACCATGCCGAGCTCATTTGACACTCTAAATAATTTTGTAGTATACCAGCTATCCCCACGTAGAGGTACATACTGATAACCGGCCTAAGTATGAATTTCCGCCTCAAGTAATGTGAATTTCAAATCTGACTTTGTTGGCTTCCATAGTGCAATACTCCGTGTTGACATTAGGTCACGCTGAAGTTAGCGATCAAAAAAAACCAACCAATAATTATACCCCTAAAACCAGGATTAAAGTTTGTGACTGGAGGTGAAATTATTACATTGCGAAAACCTTTTAGGTCGCGATGTGTGGCCATGGCCGTATGGGTCGACACAGACTGAAGCCATTGGTCTAAGTTTATCATGGTACTCGTCGTTAGGCATTGAATAGCTATATTTCATCTATCTAAGGTATCCTTGAGGTAAAAAAAGTTCCATAATCGATTTTTTTTAAAACAAATTTACCATAATTTTAGAGGAATTACTACACATTATTTGGCTCGCATTTGGTGGCTACGTTGAAACTTTCAATTTCAGTATTTGGTCAGTCCGCGTACATTCTGTGAGTTACGCTATTTTATATAGTGCGCAGCGCGACTCAGATGAACGTCATTGCAGGAAGGCTGCCCTAGCATAGCTACGGATGCACTCTGTGGAATAGCTTTTCATAAGCTAATTTAGGGTCAGCCTGACATGGAGAGGCAAAACGCAATTCAAGTGGATATGACTCTAGACTTATATAATACAAAGAGAAATTCACCTTATCTGACTCTCTTGAGACGAGTGACCTTGTCGTAACTTCGTTGATTGTCAAAATGAAGACGATTCAGTTCGGCGACATGCGTGAAATCCGATGATAAGCCTTTGTCAAAGACTTATGTTACACGCGGCACAGACAAGCAATAGTATGATGGAGACGCGTCTAAGGTCTGTGCGCACCTGAAAAAAGGTCTTCAGCTTGAAGAAGATCACTGACAATTGTACAAATGTAGCATGAATATTATCAATAGCATATCTGCACTCGTGATACTGAACAGAGAATTGCATATAAAAGGTCATGATCGTTGAATATTTGAGATTGAAAGTATGCTGCGGAAAGCAGCCTCCATACGCAAAACGCTTTAAATTTATGAATATTGAAATATAAACCTACAATATTATAGATACCAACACAGATATGGTCTACCCTACTAATCATAAAAAGAACGCCCCACACAAAAAAACACCCCTCGCATCCCATTCACTTTGCACGCAGTTGGTGTGATTCAGGAAAAAGACTTCATCTTCACCGAGCACGCGATGTTACCGCGTCTGTCAATGATGTGCGCAGAGGAGCTCCCGGCGCAGAGAAGGTCTGCCCCTACATTACAGTTGTTGTACTGGAACAATAATTTGTTCAAATTGCATAGGTGCTTCTCAGAGGAAAAGGGGTAATGGGGTTTGACTATAGGTGGCGGTTCCTATTAACTCAGATGCGTAGCGAGTGGGCGGAGGGGGGGGCACACCCCCGCTAAAATCGCCAAAAGAAATATAAAATTAAAGTAAAACTTGAAGGGGGGGAAAATGTGAAAACATTATTTTTTGGTTATTTTTTTTTGCTTGTCAGCTCTACGACTGGAATGTTATGTACAATTTTTTTTCTCTCTCTCTTTTTATTCTATTTTTTTTTTTTGGTGGGGGGTGAGGCTTGTCAGCCGACGGTACGGGAATGGAAGACCTTTCTTTTCTTTCTTTTTATCACAATTGATATTCTTCGTTAACGACGTGTGAGAACATAATTTCGGGAACATAATTTGGTCAAAATGCTAGGAGCTTCTTCGGAGGAAAAATGGGGGGGGGGGGGTCTGTGGTGCCCATCTCTATTAAAGCATAGGATGTTAAATCTCTGTCGAGTGTTTTATAATCCAGAGAGGACTATATAATGGTTGCTTAAAAATTCTTAACTAAAGCAGTCTATGGAGCTAGTGCAAGATTTTTAATGATGATTCACAGTTAGCACGGACTCCATGATTTTTTTCCGAGTTGGAGCAAGAAATTCTCTATATTTATAACATCGGTTTAAATACACTGTGGCACAAGACCATTCTGTATAAAAGAGGGAAAACAACAAAGAAAATCCGATTGGTACCCTTTATCATTACGTACAAATGTTTTCTTCATGTTGTTTGACTGTTCAAACTTGATTTCTGTCTGGTTTGTCCGACTTGTTAAGTTCAGCCAGTTGTCGCGGGGCGTTCCGTGACGCTCATCCTTATCTATATGATTAACCTTGGGTTTGCCTCTCTTAGATTCTTGGATCCTGTACTACCACATGCCGTTTACTTGCACCCCTGTGAATGGTCCCTTCCATTCATTTCGGGCAGATTCTCTCTTCGTAGCATCACCCGATGGTGGCACACTGTTGAAAGTTCTGTTAACCAAGTAATAGATCAAACTTTTGCCTCATTAGTTCTCCTCTAGCGAGCAAAGGAGAGCTTGTACCGGAGGATTGCGATTTGGAGATGCCGAGATATGAGATCTCAAAGCCCCTCTCCATGCACCATCAACGTGCGAGTACACAACAGCTCTTACTATGATCGCTTATGTGTGAACACAGTATTCCAAGCATTACAGAACTGCTCAGCATCATATTAATTCCTTTTATATTGTGTATGGACCCGTTTGTTTCATTTCCCCTTTCTAGCTTTGATCAAACAATGGAACAAGTGGTCCGGTATGAACTGCGTCAGTCAGTCAGGACACTTGTGTATCCTTCAGTTGCTGTGAACCTTTCGTTATTATATACTTTTACGACTATGATGGAAGCCTCTACATACATTGTGGGTGTTGATGATGAGCAGCACACCTGTAGCATCCAACCCATTTGAGTCTTCTGTTCTGCATTCTTCATTCCTATCTTCTGTGAGAGAAGCAGCCATTGTGGCCTTATTATTATCATTCTTTGTATGGTTCCCTTCCTATGGCGGCCTTTTATTCGGTGTGCATCGAGATGGGATAGTTTGTTGTTCATTCCTTGTTAAGTATCCGTGCCGTTCTGCATTCTTCATCCTATCTTCTGTGAAGAGCAGCAGAGAAGCAGCCATTGTGAGCCTTATTTTATCATTCTTGTCTGGTTCCCTTCCTATGGCAGCCTTAATCGTTTGCATCAGAGATGGATAGTTTGCGTTGCATTCCTTGTAAGTATCCGTCCAGTAATATTTCTCTATGGAAGATAGCTTCTTTGATCCAAGTTTGATAGGACTCTTGTTTTTCTTGATGACTTCTTTTTTTACCCTTTTGCTCACAGTTTCAACTGTCTTCATTGCCTCCATTTCTTGGCCATAGTTGCCTCGATGATGCAGTTGGCCACTCTTGGCAGGAAGGAATATTGCTGCAGAAGACATTAGATTTCCATATTTAATGATATTTGCTTTTTGCAACTTCGTAATTCAAGTTTATTCTTTTTAAGCACTTAAACCTTATACATGTAGCTACTAGAATGTGACAGTCATACACATGTATGGGCCTATTGTATTGATATGAATATTTGCCTACATGAAATCGTAAATGTGACATGAATAATACTCTTTATTTTAAGGGCCATGGCCCTCAAGAAATCTAAAATTTCTCTTTGGTGATAATTCATCACCAGCCTGACAAGCCTCCTGGTAACATCATGATAGACCCTCCTACAAGGTGGTGGTGGCATCCCCGCCTGGATTTGGCCGATCTGGACTTCCTTTACTGTCTGCTCCTGTTTTAGTGAGGTTAAAAACCTCCAAAATGAAGGATGGTGATCAAAACAAACCAAAGTGTGCCTAAGCTTAACACCCTATCTAGCAGGCGCCACTGTGCATCTCAAGTATTGGAATCATACGAATGATGTAATCCGACCTCACTAATATCGGATACACCCTGCGATGACAATACTTGCTCCAAAGACGCCCAATCATTCGCAGTGTAAGTGCCCACATACTGTGGATGGATCCCTACTGCCAAATGCCAGGGATGACGCAACGTACGAGGCATCGACCGAAAGTTTGCGGGATTGCAGTAGTTTAATACCCCCCCCCCCATTACAGTAATCGGTACCTGAGGGCATTAGTAGGGCAATGTCGCAATTGAGCATCCATCCTATCTTGATGAAAATGCGCATCAACCACCGCAAACGTGTGTGTGAGTCGATTGCAAATTCGCTGGACGATCAACCCTGCTTGCCTGTGCCATTGGTCCTTGCTGAGTTATAATAGATGGGTCATGGCTTCTCAAAGGAGTTTTATTCACAAGGGTGTGCATGTGCAATTACGAACTCCATGGTTCAGAGCTACTATGAATATTCAGCCCTTCCACAGTCAATAAATTTCTATTCTTGATTAGAGCTTGGAGAGTTTTCCTTCCTTGATTGATTTCACATTCACAATTACAACATAAATGTGCCATTTTGGTCAGATTTGATGTACATGTATTACGATAAAAATATATTGATTCTTGATTTATATTAATGTTATTATTAATGCATCAAAGATATTTTTATATTCACTTTTTGCAGATGACACTAGTTTATTGCTATCCGATAGCAATTGTGTTACATTGATGGCAACTGCAAACAACGAAATTCAAAAGTTACCGTATACACATGGTTCTGCTGTAATAAGTTGTTATTGAATGTGCAGAAAACAAAATGTGTCATCTTTCGCTCCAGGGGTAAATTAAAAAAAATAGGGACTATTAATAATTAGTCCCTCCTGAATGTTGGAGGGACTGCTATAATTTGTAGTGAGCAAGTTAAATTCCTAGGTGTTATTTTGGACGATCATTTGACCTGGAAATCGCATGTACAAAGTGTTTGCACTAAAGTTTCTCAAAGTATCGGTATTATATGTAGATTACGTTATATTTTACCTGAAAAGGTCTTAATTACTTTGTATAATAGCATGGTACTCCCATACTTGAGTTATTGTAATGTTGCATGGGGTAACACTTTCAGAACACATACTGATAAATTAAAAATTCTGCAAAAGAAAGTACTGAGGCTTATAATGAAATCAAACTTCAGGTCTCCAAGCAAACCATTATTCCTTAGACTGAAGTTGCTTCCTTTTGATGAACTCATATCATTCAATAGTTTGATTTTTATGTTTAAACTTCAGTTGGGTCCTCAAACCTCTCTATTGAAAGATCTGTTTGCCTCAAATTCGCAGATACATAATTATAATACTTAACAAAGAAATCTCATACACCGTCCTCATGTTAGAACTCATGTCTCCTTAAACTCCTTTCGGATTTTTTGTATAAAAGAATGGAATAGGCTACTGCTTGATATTAAAAACAGTACAACATTCTCAAGGTTTAAAATCCTTTGTAAATCATTATGTCAAAGAATATAAATGTTAAATTCAAACTAAATTTTATTTGACTATACAGCCAACCTGTGTATGCCTGCTGTGTGTTGCTTGTGTTTTTGGATGTGTTTGGGTGTGCGTGCATGTGTACCAGACATTGTAAATACGTTCCATATTATTCCTGTATTATGTATTCTTGTACATTATAATGATATATCTCATGTATATTTTAAGTGGGGCCCCTCTCACAAGCCTAGCTTCTCTTGGGGTCGTAAAACCACTCATGTTGTTATTCAAAACTCCTGTAAATGTATTTTAATTGCAATCAATGTATGATATGTTTGGTTTTGAATAAATTCATTCATTCATTCATTCATTTGCAATTATAAAGATCCATTAGCATTTAGGGTCCTATCTTCTTGGCACTACCCTGGTCCCCTAAAATGAATAACAGATGTAGCAAAATGAGTCTTGTTCTGCTGCTTCTTCCACTCTATCTTAGCAATGTAGATGGAAAAAATATCAAATTTAATTTCTTATATATTTTATTGTTTTCTGCAAATACGGGTAGCTGGCCTGTACATATTACACGTTTTGACAGGTTCTATAGATCAAGATCAAAAAGGCAAGAAGCATCATTTGATTTTTGTCAATTAATGCAGGTTTCCACTCCCTAATAATGAGATCTGAGCACTAGTGATATGACTTCTGGCAGGGTATCTTTTTTATTAGGTCGTATGAACAGAAACCAAAAAAGAACTCCTCAGATGACAATAATGATGTTGTAGTTGAGGTGATGAAAAAGACGTAAATTGCATTCTTTGTGTGGACTATTTCATACATGTATATATTAAGTAGATAAATAAGAACCACATAGTAGAGATTGTTTTTGAAATCTATTATTTTCCAGTAATGAGATTAATTATACATGTATCATCTGCCATATTTCATTAAGGGAATTATATTCATGTTATTGGCATGGTTGGCATGGACTTGAAGTTGAAATGGAATTGCATTGGGAATTTGATCCAATACCCTTTCAAGCTGGCTGTCAGTGAAGATCATTTCCAGTTCATCGTCATCAGTTGATTTGTCATTTACCTGATCATTGTGATTGACGTTGGTACTAAAATGTACAATCAGTATTTAAATACCATGTTAATTGGTGATTTTAAGATTGAATATCGAGTCTCAGTTTACCTCTTTAATCTCCTTAGTTTCTTCCAGCTCAAACCGAAGAATGATTTGAGCTGGAGGATGTCGCTTGTTGGGATTTTAACCCCCGTCTCCCCCAGGATGTCTCGCAGTTCGTCCCTCTTTTGTGTTTCTTCATCATTTTTTGATACATGACATTGCACAGACTAGAAAACATTTGAACGTTTTCATAGTGCTGCAGCCCTGCAGTTTTTGTTGGTTTTTTTTATTATAGTTTCCTCTGTTTCAGTATAAAAGTTGAAATGCCTGCCTTAGAAATCATACAAACAATAATGAAGTTGTTATGAAATACTACACACAAGTACCATTTTCAGGTTCTCTGTGGCCATGAAATACCATCCTGGATTCATTATTGCACGATTCATCCTCCTTCTCTTCTTGAAGGTGTAATTGTTTGCTCCAAATGCAATTCATTCTTGGATCTATTAACACACGATTCTGATTTAATCCTTTGTCCTCCATCTCCTGTTCAAGGTATTTACTCCGGATACAACCCATATTCGAGATAAAAATTGACGAGATTAGACCAAGACAAACCGACTTGCAAGTTAACAATAAATCTTAAACACAGTGATGTGTCATTAATTTTAGCACTATGTCTTGGCCATTTTTACTCTCCTCGTAAGCGTTCATGCATTGTGATTTTGGCATAGCCACATTAAAGTCTTTTGTACCAATACTGATGTTGTCATCGTCAAGAGTGTGAAAAATAGTGGGTAGCTTGATGGGTTTAGTACTTTCTTCATGTGACTTAGCTGCTCCAATATCGATTCCTGATTGTGGATGATTATTCTCTGGTACCTTGTCATGTCCTTCTTTGCTTCTCCTTTCAAGCTCCTCCACTGTTGTTGTTCCCTAAATCTTATGCAGAAGTGAGAAAAAGCTTGCTGCCAGTCTTCCTTCTCACAATTGTTTTGAACTAGCAACCCTATTGTAACATGAGACCCTCTAACTAATTTTTGCTGCCACCACAAAAGTTTAAGGAGGTTTTGAGCTCCGGGCAAACATGAACTATTTTTCATGAACCCAAACACTTATCCGCAACTCGTAACTCAATCCAATAATAAAAAGGTTCAACCCCTGTGAAGACATAATAAAGGGAAGCATATGAAATTTGAGTCGGTAGGTAATTGAACAAAACATATCCATGGCTCATTATACTGCCTATGATTTGCCATTCACTTGCGTCAAAATTATTGGAGGCAGAAACTTTTGGTGACAGCCGACGAATTCCTGAAAAATGGGTGTCTAGTAATGCTTCCCAAAAAGGGTGAACATTTCTCTGGTTAAACTCTCAAAATCTTCTCCCTCTTCCCCTCTAAATGTGATATCCAGGGCGGAGGTGTACAAATTGGGGTAATTGGCATATGCCTGAAACACTGTGCGGACAATGGTATGTCTTGAAACAACAATACCCTGGAAGTTTTGTGACACACGTAGCATAACTTGCGCCCTCCGTCTTCCTGATCTACATGGGTTTGATTAAAAAGGCTAACAGTTGTCCCATCAGATTTGCCGTTATCTCACCAAGTAAATCACTGTCCCAGTGATACAGAGTAATGCATATGAATGGATATAAGTAGGAATTGTATAATCTATATAATATTCATTTGAATTAATTTTATATACAACAGAAATCATTCATATCATTAATCAGTTCAAATTCAAACTTTTACTCCTCGGCAGCGCCGGCCTCCGGGTACTGGGTATCTACCGCTCATCGTTTTAGCTGAAGTTCATCTCTGACCTTGGCATATGCATGCCGTGTGAATGGTAACCTTACTTATGATCCTAACCAAGTTGGCTGGAGCTTTCTGGATATAAAGGATAACTTTGTCAGTTCCAGTTGGTGCCCCGTCCCAGTTCCAAGTATGGTCACTTAGTTCCCGTGGAGCTAACATAACTACATGTGGAACAAGAAGATTCCGAATCTGAATCATCTGGAAATAACTCGATCACTGCTGCATTGATTGAAGGTGAGCTTTCCTTCTTGGTGTGATCTGATTTTGTGGGTTTGTTGTCATCCTTCCTACTCTTCTTGAGGTGGTTTGGTTTGGTCGCCTTTCGTCTTTTCTCTCCATCTTGTGTATAAATTCTCGGGTAGCAATGCTGAGTGACAAAAACTTCACAGTGCTCACGTCTGTTGGGTGCGTAGCACTATAATGCTCCCACATATTGCCTGACTTTGTACTTACATCATGTACATTTTACAGTTAGCACGGACCCATGTTTTTTCCGAGTGTGGAGCAAGAAATCTCTATATTTATCAAACATCGTATTACATCTGTGGCACAAGACCATTCTGTATAAAAAGAGAAAAACAACAAAGAAAATCCATTGGTACCCTTTATTCATTACGTACAAATGTTTCTTCATGTTGTTTGACTGTTCAAACTTGATTTCTGTCTGGGTTGTGTCCGACTTGTTGATTCAGCCAGTTGTCGCGGGGCGTTCCTGTGTACATCTTCAATCTATCTATATGAATAACCTTGGGTTTGCCTCTCTTAGATTCTTGGATCCTGTACACCACATCCGTTTACTTTGCAACCACCATGAATGGTCCCTCCCATTCATTTTCGGGCAGATTCCCTTCTTCTGTGAGGCATCACCCAGTGTCACACTGTGAAAGTTCTGTTAACCAAGTAATAGATCAAACTTTTGCCTCATTAGTCTCCTCTAGCAGGCAAAGGAGAGTCTTGTACACGGAGGATTGCGATTGGAGATTGCCCGAGATATGAGATCTCAAAGCCCCTCTCCATGCACCATCAACGTGCCGAGTACACAACAGCTTCTTAGACCTATGTGTGAACACAGTATTCCAAGCATTACAGAACTGCTCAGCATCATATTAATTCCTTTTATATGTGTATGGACCGTTATGTTTCATTTTCCCCTTTCTAGCTTGATCAAACAATGGAACAAGTGGTCACGGATGAACTGCGTCAGTACAGTCAGACACTTGTGTATCCTTCAGTTGCTGAAACCTTTCATGTATATATACTTTGACGTATGATGGAAAGCCTCTACATACATGTGGGTGTTGATATGAGCACACTACCTGTAGCATCCAACCCATTGAGTCTTCTGTTCTGCATTCTTCATCCTATCTTCTGTGAAGAGAAGCAGCCATTGTGAGCCTTATTTTATCATTCTTGTATGGTTCCCTTCCTATGGCGGCCTTAATCGTGTGCATCAGAGATGGATAGTTTGTGTTTCATTCCTTGTAAGTATCCGTTCTGCATTCTTCCTCCTATCTTCTGTGAAGAGCAGCAGAGAAGCAGCCATTGTGAGCCTTATTTTATCATTCTTGTCTGGTTCCCTTCCTATGGCGGCCTTAATCGTTTGCATCAGAGATGGATAGTTTGCGTTGCATTCCTTGTAAGTATCCGTCCAGTAATATTTCTCTATGGAAGATAGCTTCTTTGATCCAAGTTTGAAAGGACTCTTGTTTTTCTTGATGACTTCTTTTTTTACCCTTTTGCTCACAGTTTCAACTGTCTTCATTGCCTCCATTTCTTGGCCATAGTTGCCTCGGCGATGCAGTTGGCCACTCTTGGCAGGAAGGAATATTGCTGCAGAAGACATTAGATTTCCATATTTAATGATATTTGCTTTTTGCAACTTCGTAATTCAAGTTTATTCTTTTTAAGCACTTAAACCTTATACATGTAGCTAATAGAATGTGACAGTCATACACATGTATGGGCCTATTGTATTGATATGAATATTTTCCTACATGAAATCATAAATGTGACAGGAATAATACTCTTTATTTTAAGGGCCATGGCCCTCAAGAAATCTAAAATTTCTCTTTGGTGATAATTCATCACCAGCCTGACAAGCCTCCTGGTAACATCATGATAGACCCTCCTACAAGGTGGTGGTGGCATCCCCGTCTGGATTTGGCCGATCTGGACTTCCTTTACTGTCTGCTCCTGTTATAGTGAGGTTAAAAACCTCCAAACTGAAGGGTGGTGATCAAAACAAACCAAAGTGTGCCGAAGCTTAACACCCTATCGAGCAGGCGCCACTGTGCATCTCAAGTATTGGAATCATACGAATGATGTAATCCGACCTCACTAATATCGGATACACCCTGCGATGACAATACTTGCTCCAAACACGCCCCATCATTCGCAGTGTAAGTGTCCCCGCATGCTGTGGATGAAATCCTACAGCCAAATGCCAGGGATGACGCAACGTACGAGGCATCGACCGAAAGTTTGCGGGATCGCAGTAGTTTAATACCCCCCCCCTCCCATTACAGTAATCAGTACCTGAGGGCATTAGTAGGGCCATGTCGCAATTGAGCGTCCATCTTATCTTGATGAAAATGCGCATCAACCACCCCAAACGTGTGTGTGAGCCGATCGCAAATTCGCTGGACGATCAACCCTACTTGCCTATGCCATTAGTGCTTGCTGAGTTATAATAGATGGGTCATGGCTTCTCAAAGGAGTTTTATTCACAAGGGTGTGCATGTGCAATTACGAACTCCATGGTTCAGAGCTGCTATGAATTTTCAGCACTTCCGTTCCACAGTCGATAATTTTCTATCCTTGATTAGAGCTTGGAGAGTTGTCCTTCCTTGATTGATTTCACATTCACAATTACAAGATAAATGTGTCATTTTGGTCAGATTTGATGTATTATGATCAAAATAGATTTATTTGCAATTATAAAGATCCATTATTGTTAAGGGTCCCATCTTCTTGGCATTGTCCTGATCACCTAAAATGAATAACAGATGAAGCAAAATGAGTCTTGTTCTGCTGCTTCTTCCACTCCATCTTAGCAAAGTACATGGAAAAAATATCAAATTTAATTTCTTATATACTTTATTGTTTTCTGCAAATACTGGTACTAACTGATCATGGGCTATCCATGCTTATATTCCGTCCTTGAAGTTCACCGTGTAAAGCATGCTGTTGACAAGAAAGTGAACTGTAACTTCCGTTCCCCTAATGTAGTACTCGTTCCGCTCCTCCTGCGGCTTCCCACAATAAGCAAGGGTGCTAAATATCTGGCTGCGTTCAAGGACTTGTACAGTAGTGGTCATGAAAGCCCTTCGTGCATCCATTATTGCACGATTCTGATTTGAAGCCCTACATGTAATCCTTCTCCTCCTCTTCAAGGTGTTTACTCCGAATACAACCCACATTTGAGATTTGAAATTCTATTTTGATGATGAAAATTCTGTGACCATTTAACTTACCGGTACAATTGAGAATGCTGGTAGATTTACTGTACATGGGGCAGGAGTGGTTCAGGGTGCGCCACTTGAACTTTTGACAATTAGTACAAGCACTCTTCACATCACAGACTTGAACTTGTTGTAATGCTGATATCCGATGAAGAAAAAAAAAACCACAATTCTGATTGATGTAAATTCAGTCTGAAAGAGAATCACCGTAAGAAAAAAAAAAATGTCAATTTAATTAATTAATATAGATCTAAATGTGTAGGTGTCTTGAACCCAAACCGTAATCCCTAGATCTATGCAAAATCTAATTTAACAAAATAGGTATAGGACTTACATCAGTGGGCCATATTATAGTATCGTTTAAAAAATTAAAAAAACATGTTCTTGTGACGTTAGAATTCTAAATAATTTCTTTATATTTTGTGTTTAATTTATCATTTATCAAAGAAGGTGCGCAAAGCAACTCAAAGCAACTGATTCCTGATAACTTTGGGGTGCTTTCTCTTCTTCTCTTTCACTGTTTTTTTTTTTTTTTTTTTTTTTTTTTTTTTTAAGGGAATCATATTCATGTTGTTGGCATGGTTCTTGTTGGCTTGAAGTTGAAATGGAATTGCATTGGGAATTTGATTCAATACCCTTTCAAGCTGGCTGTCAGTCTTTTCTAGTTCAGCATCATCACTTGATTCGTCATTTACCTGATCATGGTGATTGACGTTGGTACTAAAATGTACAATCAGTATTTAAATACCAACCATGTTAATTGGTGATTTTAAGATTGAATATCGAGTCTCAGTTTACCTCTTTAATCTCCTTAGTTTCTTCCAGCTCAAACCAAAGAATGATTTGAGCTGGAGGATGTCGTTTGTTGTGATTTTGACTCCAGTCTCCTCGAGGATGTCGCAGAATTTTACCCTCTTTTGGGCTCCTTCCTCATTCTTTGATACGTGACATTGCACAGACTAGAAAACATTTTAACGTTTTCGTAGTGCTGCAGCCGTGCAGTTTTTGTTGGTTTTTTTTTATTATAGTTTCCTCTGTTTCAATATAAAAATTGAAATGCCTGCCTTAGAAATCATACAAACGATAATGTAAGTGTTATGAAATACTACAACCGTACCATTTTCAGGTTCTCTATGGCCATGAAATACCATCCTGGATTCATTATTGCACGGTTCAGAAATAAATTATTTGTCCCCCATCTTTTCTTGAAGGCAGTATTGTTTGTTCCGAATGCAACCCATGTTTGGATCCATTAATGCATGATTCTGAATGAAGCCTTTTTCCCCCTTTTCCCATTCAAGATGTTTACCTCGAACACAACCCATATTCGAGATAGATTAGACCAAGATGAACCCACTCGCAAGTTAACCATAAATCACTAACACAGTGGTGTGTCATTAGTTTTAACACTAGGTCTTGGCCGTTTTTGCTTTTCTCATGCGCGTTAATGTATTATGATTTTGGCATAACCACATTGAAGTCTTTTGTACCAATACTGATCTTGTCATTGTCAAGAGTGTGAAAAATAGTGAGTGGTTTTGATGGGTTTAGTATTTTCTTCATGTTACCTAGTTGCTCCAATATGGATTCTTGATTGTGGATGATTATTCTCTGGTACCTTGTCATGTCCTTCTTTGCTTCACCTTTCAAGCTCCTCCCTGTTGTTGTTCCCTAAATCTTATGCAGAAGTGAGAAAAAACTTTCTGCCAGTCTTCCTTCCTTCTCACATTTGTTTTGAACTAGCAACTCTGTTGTAACGTGAGACCCGCTAACTAGTTTTTGCTGCCACCACAAAAGTTTAAGAAGGTTTTGAGCTCCGGGCAAACATGAACTATTTTTCATGAACCCAAACACTTATCCGCAACTCGTAACTCAATCCAATAATAAAAAGGTTCAACCCCTGTGAAGACATAATAAAGGGAAGCATATGAAATTTGAGTCGGTAGGTATTGGACAAAACATATCCATGGCTCATTATACTGCCTATGATTTGCCATTCACTTGCGTCGAAATTATTGGAGGCAGAAACTTTTGGTGACAGCCGACGAATTCCTGAAAAATGGGTGTCTAGTAATGCTTCCCAAAAAAGGGTAAACATTTCTCTGGTTAAACCCTCAAAATCTTCTCCCTCTTCCCCACTAAATGTGACATGTAGGGCGGAGGTGTACAAATTGCGGTAATTGGCATATGCCTGAAACGCTGTGTGGACAATGGTATGTCTTGAAACAACAATAACCTGGAAGTTTTGTGACACATGTAGCATAACTTGCGCCCACCGTCTGTCAGATCTGCATGGGTTTGATTAAAAAGGCTAACAGTTGTCCAATCAGATTTGCCGTTATCTCACCAAGTAAATCACTGTCCCAGTGATACAGAGTAATGCATATGAATAGATATAACTTATCCTTATACATGTAGGGATATATCTATATAATATTCATTGGAATTAATTTTATATACAACAGAAATCATTCTTATCATTAATCAGTTCAAATTCAAACATTTACTCCTCGGCAGGGCCGGCCTCCGGGTACTGGGTATCTACCGCTCGTCGTTTTAGCTGAAGTTCATCACCGACCTTGGCATACCATGCCGTGTGGATAGTAACTTTGCTGATGATCCTCACCAAGTCAGCAGGAGCTTTCTGGATGAAAAGTATGACCTCGTCGTTCCCAGTGGATGCCCCCAATTCAAGATAGGGACGCTTGGCTCCCCTAGCACTGAAAGTACTGCCTTCAGGGTTTTGGGATCGTCTCTCTTGCTATCTTGAGCTGGTCTGGTTTTTTTGCCTTTCGCCTTTCATTTTTTTTCTCTCCAATTCCTGTGTGAACTCTCAAGAAGCGATGCTGAAGGTTAACAGCTCCACAGTGCCCACATCTTTTGGGTGTGTGACTTCTCTCCGACATGGCATGCACTTGATGGTCAACACGGATCCATGTTCCTTCTGAGTATGGACAAGGAAATCACGGTATTTGGTAAACACCACTTTTAGTTAAAAGTTAACTAAAATATAATAAAATAATTAGTTATAAATAAAATAAAATATTTAGTTATATTCCGTATGACTTTGCTGTTACCATCTGATTTGCCGTTATCTCTATCTTACAAGCCTCGTGATTGGCTGACCATTAAATGACGTAACTAGCATTTTAGTCAGGTTAACACATTTAAAAAGCACTGCATGTGCTCATTATTCCTGCTTGCTTTGCTTCTGTACCTTGTCACATCCTTCTTTGCTTAAACTTTCAAGTGCCTTCACTGTTGTTGCAGCTCTAGAATTTCCTGTCTTTCCCCTAAATTTGCAGTGCCAGTCTTCCTTCCTTCTCTCATTTGTTTTGAAAACAACCTTGTTTTTCTTTTTTCTATTTTCTCTCTTCTCATTTTGCTTATTATAGTTTCAATATAAAAATTTAAAAAGCCTGCCTTAAGAATCGTAAAAACGTTAGGCCAAAAAAAAAAATTGTTTGTTTGCCCGCCAGTAGAAAAATTAAAAATTAGGGTCGGTCAGTCGATTTTTTTTTTTTTTTTTTTCATGAACAAAAATACTATGTCTATATATATTGACTGAACAAAAAGAACATGAATATTAACAGTTCTTTCAGTATATCTCAGACTTTATTTAAACAAATGTCAGGTACACTCTCTGCTTGTACAAAATGTTGAAGCAACTAAAGCTTCTCTCAGTATCTCTAAAGACTTCATTTAAACAAACATGTTACAAATGTCAAACAGTTAGGTTCTTTCAGAGTAAAGACGTCCTTTAAACAACTATCTGGCAAACTTTCAGCATGTCCAAAAAATGTTCAAGTTTAGTTTCCATGAGTACGTCAAATGCCGACGTACGGGTTGGCGTACTGGCTCCTTTCAATCACATTAAACAATATGTGTCGCATCAGAAGGTCGCGTAGTACGGACGTGCACTCGCTCTGTTCAACGGGTTGCCACGGCCGTTTGGTCCACTGGAGACATACACACTTTGAGCTCGTATTCTCGTCAACATTGTAGTCAGCGAATAAAGTATCAAAATCTCTTGTCAATGGCAATGTTGCTACTCTGCTGAATGCAAGAGTAGCACCACGATTTAACCTTGGCTGTCATACAGACAGCAAAATGCACTCGCCATGTTGACACACGATAAATATCAAATGCTTTCCACAAAGCCCGGAAGTAAAGAACTGTATGTTTACAAAACCGCGTGTAGTTGACGCTCTTTATCAACGGAGTAACAGGGTGAGATATGTTGTAATTTGCAAAATTTTACGAATATAATAACGTTTTGTATATTTTATTGTATCAAAATAAATTATAAAATGTTCATAAAATGCGATGTTTGATTAAAAGAATTCTAAAAAAAATCTTTATGAAAAACTCAATCTCACGATATCCACCAACCGCTCGTTGTTTAAGGACGACTAAAACTTGGCCTGACAAAGTGAAACGGCGTGTTATCGCGAATACCAATCAGTGCAGGGCTGGACATCGACCGTGGGTCATTTATTTCGAGTAAACATGCATTTCATACTACTAAATGAGAAACTTTCTGCTGCTAAATTTTACATTTTCCGTCGAAAATGGTAAGTTTTCAATTTTTAGGTCTTTGAAGAAAAAAAAATAAAAATAAAAATCCCGACCCAAATTTTTGCCATTTTACGGTCTGTCGCGGAGGTCAAACAAACATTTTTTTTTTTTTTGGCCTTATTGTAAAAAACGATAATGAAAGTGTTATGAAATACTACAACCATACCATTTTCAGGTTTTCTGTGGCCATGAAATACCATCCTGGATCCATTATTTCACGATACGTCCATCTTCACTTCTTGAAGGTATAATTGTTTGCTCCGAATGCAACCCATTCTTGGATCTATTAACACACGATTCTGATTTAAAGCCTTTGTCCTCCTACTCCTCTTCAAGGTGTTTACTTCGAATTCAACTCATATTCAAGATATAAGTTTACCAGGGTAGACCAAGATAAACCGACTTGCAAGTTAACAATAAATTGCTAACACATTGGTGTGTCATTAGTTTTAGCACTGTGTCTTGGCCATTTTTACTCTTTTCATATGCATTTATGTATTGTGATTTTGGCATAACCACATTGCATTTGTATGTACCAATACTGTTGTTGTCATCATCAAGAGTGTGAAAAATAGTAGGTAGTTTTGATGGGTTTAGTACTTTCTTCATGTTACTTAGCTGCTCCAATATTGATTCTTGATTGTGGATGATTATTTTCTGGTACCTTGTCATGTACTTCTTTCTTCAACTTGCAGCCTCCTCCATTGTTGTTGCAGCTCTAGAAGTTCCTGTTTTCCCCAAAAATCTTACGCAGAATTAAAAAGTTGCTATCAGCCTTCCTTCCCTCTCACATTATTTTCTTCTCTCTATTTTCCCTCTTCTTGTTGTTTTTTTTTTTTTTTTTTTTTTTTATTATTATTATTAGTAGTTTTCCTCTGTTTCAATATTAAAATTAAAAAGCCTGCCTTAAAATTAGTTGAAACAATAATGAAAGTGTTATGTAATACTTCACACATACCATTTCAGGTTCTCTTTGGCCATGAAATACCTTCTTGGGGCGATTCCATGCTGTGTCGTACAGGACATTTTGACAACATTTTGCATCTTTTTGGTGTGAAAATAAAAGAATAATTTCTTGATTGATGGTGAACATCAAGTAGTACAAGAAGGGGCACAAGAACCAACACTTAACTTAACTCGATCACACATCATTTACAATTAAAATGGAAAATAGTAGTGTGTCGTACGGGACACAAAAATAACAGAGAAAACATAGAGACAAAAACAACAACAGTATGGAATCGCCCCTTGGATCAATTATTACTGGGATCAAGGTAGTTGTCGGGGAAGAGATTCTTATTCCCATATTTGATGCACTTTCCTTTGAATCTTTCTTTTTATAGATACTGACAAATCACTCCTGAATCACTTCCCCATTTTTACAAAATGCTTTTTTTTTCACTGTGAGGCTACCTGTAGGTCAGGTTAACACATATAAAAAGCACTGCATGTGCTCATTATTCCTGCTCACTTTGCTTCTGTACCTTATCACATCTTTCTTTGCTTCTCTTTTCAAGCTCCTTCATTGTTGTTGCAGCTCTGAATATTCCTGTCTTCCCCCTAATCTTACGCAGAATTGAGAAAAAATTTGGTGCCAGTCTTGTAATTCAACCAATAAATCAAATCCAATTATTTAACACAAGATAAGTATACAGATTAATATCCAGACACTTGTATGACACACTGTGTTGGTAGTGTCGTTGAACATTAATCAATCAATCAATCCTTCCTTCTCACATTTGTTTTGAAAACGACCTTAGTAAAAGTTATTGTTTTTCTTCTCTCTATTTTCCCTCTTCTCATTTTGCTTATTATAGTTTTCCTCTGTTTCAATTTAGAAATTAAAAAGCCCGTCTTAAAAAATTGTAAAAAACGATAATGGAAGTGTTATGAAATACTACAACCGTACCATTTTCAGGTTTTCTATGGCCATGAAATACCATCCTGGATTCATTATTGCATGATTCGTCCTCCTTCTCTTCTTGAGGATGTAATTGTTTGCTCCGAATGCAACCCATGCTTGGATCCATTATTGCAGGACTCTGATTTAAATTCTTTGTCTTCCTTTTCCTCTTCAATTATTAATCTCATTACATTAAATTCATTTGAAATCTGTATATTTAGTCTAACCTGCCAGGCATATTTTGAAATTATCATAGGGGAAGGAGAGGGTAGTGGCTAGTTTCCTCTAGGGAGATAATGGTTATAGGAGAAGAATTAAAAGAAGTGGGAGAACCTGTCTTCTTGCCTCTCTCTGACTTATTCAGTTCATATTTCTTGGCAAGGACCTTGATGTTCTGCCACTTCTTCCTGGCCTCCTCTCCAGTCCTTGTGGCCCTATTCCTAATTCTTATCTCCCGTACGGCCTTCTCCCAATATTTTTTTTTCCTGTCTTCAACCTGAGGTATCAGTCTGTGGATAAATGTCTTCAACTGAATTATACATCAAGCTCCATAAACAGGTGGAAGTGGGAAGCCTGCTGAAGTTGTTGGTTTGATGCTGATCTATTTATTGCTTGAGAACATTTTCTACAAAGGCTAAATCGTCACAGAAGCTACAGTAAAAGTCAGCTTGACTGATTTTCGTGAGAAAGTTACAAAAAAATGGACATATGTTCTACTTTCTCTTTACAATCGGGTCATCCCGCTCGAGGTAATCGTTTATATTTTTTCCTTTGCCAGTTTCTCCCACTGACTCTGCATCAGTGATATATTTTTCAATATTGTTGAGACCTTTTTTTTCCCCTTGCAATGCCCTCGACTCCGGTATACCCACGATACCACGATGCAGATGTTGTTTCTCCTTGAGAACCTCTTGATTTTGTTCATCTCTGCTTCATGATTAGCAGTCTTTTTCCCATGTCCTCGTTGGTAGCTCCTGGCTCATGAGAGATTCTTTTTGTTAGCATGCATCCGACAAATGACAAATATCACAGGTCGATATGAATTGCTTGATTTCGCTGCTCATTCCTGGCCTGAAAAGCGATTCGCGTGCTCGCCAGAGGCATCACTAGATCCCCAAATGCGAGGAATGGATCTTTTCCTTCATCGCTCTATGCAGGCTCAGTGGAATAATCACACGCTCACCTTTAAAGATCCAACCATCTTGCACTGCTAGCTCATCCCTGTAGCTTTAATAAGTTGTGAGCTGCTTGGGCAGAGTATCGTGTTTGCTCAGCCATCTGCTAATGATAACGCTTTTGAGTATCTGTACTATGTTATCAGCAGCGGTCTGCTCACAAATCTGCTGGAGTCGCTTATCACGAATAGGTAGGTGTGCTGTCATGTTGACTTCCGCAACCACATTCACTTCGCTTGGATCACTACCAACTCCTCGCGATAAAGTATCTGCGAGATACACTAGCTTACTTGCTGATATTGAAATCATACTTTTGAAGGTGAAGGAGCATACCCTAAAGGTATTTCAAAGCCTTCACTATATCCTTTCTCATGATCATATCAAGCAGGTCTAAATTATCTGTTGTGGAAAGTAGAAGTAAAATCCAAATAAAAAATCCAAGTTAAGAGATCTAGACTAGATCTAGACCATCACTGTCAATTTTGTGATCTTAGAGAAAGCGACTGATTCCAAAGGATTGGTTAACAAAAGCTGGACCGGGGATCGATCAGTAAAGACCAGCGGAGCCTAATGCACATTCGACAAAGTTGCCCCGAACCCTGAAAGGGATCGGCGTTCGATTGCGCTACTGAGTCATGACAAAAACCGGAGATCGGATTCAAAGAAAATGATTCAGTAACAATCGATTCTTCCGACTCATTCCCGATCAGTCCTGGTACGAAACCGAGAATCGGATCGTGTGAAGACGATCAAACTAGAAATCGGAGTTACTGCTAACATAGAAGAGGTAGACATAATCGATCCTGCCACGATAGAGCCAGACCCGGACGAACAATCACTTGGAGTAGGAACCAATAGGGCTTGGCAGAGATCTAGAATATCCTAATGAAGGTCTAAATTATCTGTTGTGGAAAGTAAATTAAGTAAATTTGACAATCACTGTCAATTTTGTGATCGAAATTGTAACTAGTAGCAATGCGCATGCTCACTCGCAGACCTGATTTTTGTCATTTCCTCTGATTGCGTGAGTAAATCTTAATTGCGCATTTATCTAGCGTAATGAATTGAATCATATTGTGATGTCATCGTGAATTGTACATTTTGAACTGTATGGTGTGCGATGGTATAAATGTTGCTGGTTCAGCCTCCCATTTACTTGAGTACAACAAGCTAAGTAGGCATTGTACAATTCCAAATGATTGAGATATTCGAGATATAGAGAAATATTTCTTGCCTGCAATTCATGTTTGTTCTTGTTATTGTGACATTTATAATGTAAGAAATTACATACATGTACATGTATACATACTGTAGGCTACGTACAGTCGTAGCTCATGAAAGGACAGTTTTTTTCACACTGACTCAGTATGTATATATTTTGTAAAGCTTATTTAATATTGCTGGCCTGCTATTAAAAGGTCCCCTGTATGACTCTTTGTGAAATGAATGAGCGACCTTGTACCATTAAAATGGTCGTTGTATTTATTCCGATTCCGTCCAATTGTAGGTTTGTAAAATTTGACATGTATGTACAATGTAGGCCCAAAGTATTTATATCATGTAGATTGAAAAAATTATTTTGTGTGTTTTCTTATTCAAAGAAGAATTTATTAAAAATGAAAATTGAGGATCTTGTGTCAATTTGTTAAATTTGTACTGTTCTATCCCCCCCCCTTTTTTTTTCCCCCTTTTTTTTTTCTTTTTTTTACAGTGCAGATATTTTTTTTTCTATTCATCAAAAATACATGTACAGATAGTAGCTGACATTTTGACATTGTAAAATTGAAGGTGATAGCAAGTATTGATAAAAAAATTTATGATTTTTTTTTTCCAAACAATTTCCTGAAATAAATTTCCACTTTCCATCAAGTCATGACCATGACTATAAAATTCTGCACAAGTTCGTAAATGAGGAACAACAAATATCTTTCTTTTTAATAGCCTGTGCATTATACCATGGTACAGTGAAGATGTATTTTGTTGTGTTCTTAATTAATAAACAATGCATGTAAAAAAGCTGAACCTTTCCTATTCCAAAAAAAATAACAGCATTCTTAACAATTGCAATGTCAAAATATCAGCTTCATGAGAGTACTATGTAATGGTTCACCATGTGGTTAGCCCAAGGGCAGTGAGGGTTCCCAGCCTATCAGGGAAATCAGGGAAAGTTATTTTTCTTTTTTCCAGTCAGGGAATTTGATAAAATGCCTTAAAATCAGGGAATAGTCAGGGAATTTTGATTGGCCCAAAAATCAAAAGTAGGGTAGTAAGTCAGACTAGTGTTTTATAACGCAAATCGTTCACTGCGACAACATAAAAAACACACGAAATTGGAAATGGGTTTGAATAATTATCAGGGAATTTTGAGACTTCATCAGGGGAAAATCAGGGATTTTGTTTTCTCGAAATGCTGGGAACCCTGAAGGGACTGTTTGAGAGAGTAGGAAAGTAAATGGAGAGATTAGAAGAATTTTTTTTCCTGATAAGGACCAGATAAACCAGATGAGAAAGCAAGAGGTGAAGAAGGATTGTAGTAGTAGTAGAGAGTGATTGACGTTCCTAGGACTAACCACATGGTGAACCATACAACTCATTACAGCATAAAATCAACCACCTTTAAAGAACAGTTACTGTGTTTGTTTATCATTATAAGTTGTTATACAGCCAGTCAATCTTGCCTAAATCAAATCTGTTTGGACTGAAAAAATAGCTTCATAGCTTCAACTTAAAAATATTTGACTTATGAAAGATTGAAAGGTTTCAATTTGTTTTCCAGCATTAACAGACTCAAAAAATTACTTTGAAATAAATCCTAATGTTTATGGAGGGGGAAACAACTAGTACTGGGTATAGCCATCCATGCTTCTTATAAGGAGTGGACTGTATATTTACTGTTATCATTATCACCATCATTGCAATCTCTATCATTATCATCATCATTACCATCATCATCATCATCATCGCCATTATCAACTTTTACCATTGTCATCATCATCATTACTGTACTGGGTGACCCAGAAAAAAGGAAACCCAAGTTTGATCACCAATAATTTCAAAAATATTACCATGGTGATTATGAAATTTATATCACTGGAAAGTGCAACTCATTACCATTTTAATGATACCTTGCTCAGCTCACCAATGTCACGCATCACTGAACCCCATTGTTCTGAAAATATCTTGCAAAATTGTAATTGATGCACTGTCATGCTTCTTACATTATTCACGGAGAACTGGAGGTTCTCTGGGTTGTCGTGAGCAGTAACATGTTGAAATTACCTGGATGGTAAGATTAACAGACTAAATAAGTAGACATTTCCAACCCATTTATCAAACTCATTTATTTAAAGTCGCTGGAATGCTTTACTTAGATTTGTTAGGAACCTTTAAAGCAACTCATCTCAAGGAGCATGAAAGAGAACCTATCACAATTTTGCGAGACAATTTTCAAAACAATGGGGTTCAGTGATGCATGATATTGGTGAGCTGAGAGAGGTATCATTAGAATGGTAATGAGTTGTACTTTCCAGTGATATTAACTTCTTAATCACCACTGAAATATTTTTGAAATTATTGATGATCGAAGTTGGGTTTCCTTTCCATGCACATTCACACAAACCATCTCAAGGTGCATAAAAGTGAACCACTCACAATTTTACAAGATTTTTTTTTCAGAACAATGGGGTTCAGCGAAGCATGATATGGGAGAGGTATCATTAGAATGGTAATGAGTTGCACTTTTCTTTACAGTGATATAAATTTCATAATCACCATTGGAATATTTTTGAAATTATTGTTGATCAAAGTTGGGTTTCCTTTTTTCGGAAACACCTGGTATAAGTGGTTATTTTCGCGGTGACTTTATTTTCACGAATTTCGCGAGTCAGTCATCGCGAAAATTTCCACTACAGTACAAGGCTACTTTATAGTAATGAAATCATCACCAAAATCGCAAAATTTGCTCTCGCGAATTTCCCCAACTAGTCCAAAATCGTGAAAATATCTGTGTGCGAAAATATTGGCTTATACATTATCACAAATTACCATCATCATCACCATCATCTTCCTCTTCAACATCCATATCTTCATTATCATTATTGAATGCAACATAAAGGTGAAGTAAATATATATACTAGATGTTTTCCTGATCCAAATGTTAGATCCTTATAAAGTATGTTTTTTTTAAGGGAAAAAAAAACTGTACTGGGTGAAAAGCTATCTTTGCTCCGAACATGGACGTCAATGCTCGTAATACAAAGAATGGACTATACATTACATTTGTTATTATCATTGTCGCTATCATGACCATAATTACCACCTTTATTTATCACCATCATCATCCCAATTATCATTTTCATTATAATTACCATCATCATCATCATCATCATAACTATTATCTTCATCATCATTACCATCATCATCATCATCATCATCGTAACTATTATCTTCATCATCATTACCATCATCATCATCATAACTATTATCTTCATCATTATTACCATCATCATCATAACTATTATCTTCATCATCATAACTATTATCTTCATCATCATTACCATCATCATCATCATAATTGAATACAACATGAGGGTAAAGTAGGCATACAATACAAGATAATGTCCTGATGCAAATGTTAGATCTTTATTCACACTGCTCACAAAATATCAATGACCTCAACAACAAAAAATCAAAATGCAACAAATATTGGATTACATAATTGGAAGGCAAAGCATTTATTATTAAAAACTGGAAAAAAGAATCTCATCATCACATCTAAAGTGCATTATGAAAGGTGTTCCCAAACATATGTAATTGATAATAACACCAGTCTGTCAAAATAACTGATATAATATAACTACTGTAATGTACCTACTGATATCTATTTTAAGAAATAAGTGACACAATTTTCAGGTTGATATATATTTATTTCTAAGTCCTAAATTTTAACTATGAGGCCAAAATTGTAGATTTATAAAATTCACAAATGATAAAAATATCTGCCAATTAAAAGGATTATTTTTCAACATAATATTTAAATTTGTAACATTTTATGTCATGAAATTTATTCCATGAATACAGAGATATAAAGCAGTATTGCAAAAATACCAAAGCACTGTTCAAATAACAAAAATGTAGCAAAGTTGTGGTAAAAAATAAACCCTCGTTCATCTTTGCATAATTATCACTTTTAAAAAAAAAATTTAAAAAAAAAAACCTTGAACCAGCAATTCTGTTCCACTATAAACTTCACTCTTTCACAGACACATTTTTTCAAACAAAAGCATGATTTTAGTGTTCTATACTCTTGCCATCAATAAAATATGTAAAGTTAATAATGATCCTATAACCCACTATGTCATCAATTGAATTCTGCACTTCATAATATCAAACTGCAATAGATTTATTCAAATTGGTAATTCAATGATTGAGAGAGATTCTCAGTACACGTGCCTCAGTTTTTAATTCAATGCTCTATGATGAATTAAGTAAAGTGTAATATTTTTTCAAGCAAAGTGAAAAATACTCTTAACATTCAACACAAGAAGGCACATGTTGGTTTGAAGGAAAATGTAAATCGGGCACTGACACAAAAGCATTCAAAAACTAATTAACAACATGAATGATAAACAGTGCATAAGCTGATTGAAGTTCTGAGTACACTTACAGATTTGCTATGGAATATTGAATCATACTCTTTTCCACTACAATTGCTTTAATTAAAAATTTGATTTACATATTTATTCTCCACAGCATAAATCTCCCAAATTATCTACATAGTTGATCACACAAGCAAATTGAGTAGTAATATAAATCTTCTTTTCACCACATAAAATTCTTGGTGTACCATTAATAAAGCAAAGCCAGATAAAAAGATGGATGTAATTTATTTCCCATGCAGTTGTCATCCACTCAAAGATTGTTAACTTTTCATTACACAATGAGCTATCACCCGCCTTGCTCTCGACAAAAGACAATTATACATCACATTTATCTATATTTCATATTCTTATAATTATTTTTTGAAAGCCATTTGAAAATGGTGCTAAAAGGCAGCTAGAAAATATAAACATTTCTAATTGGCAGTTACAATGTACATTACATATTATGTTTCTATAGTTTATAGATACAATAAATACAAAAAGTACTTTCAGTATGTACTTTTGGTATAAATTTTACTACTGTTCGTGCAGAGATAGTACTTCTTATAATGTCAAGAGATGACTCGTAAAATGGTTAAATGAATAGATGTGATATTTACATATTTTACACATTTAGTTCAACAGAAAAATGTTTAAAAACCTGAATAAAATGCAATTTGAAATTTGTTTGCTACTCATGCATATATATTTTTTTACAGGTTTTATACAAACTTATCTTACAACTCACATACATGTAGTACATTTGAAATCATATTAAAGGATATCAAATACCTCTATTCTGCATATTGCCTGCTTTAGGGCTAAAAGGATTTTACATTGTATGATTTTAAAGAGACTTAAAACCATTTTATTGTATGCTATTTGCAGATAATACATCTTTCTTTTAAACAAAATGATGCAAGCTATTACTTAACAATAAAAGCACATCATTTAGCATTCCAAAAATGGCTCCTTTTGTACCATCACTGAATAATAAATTACGACCCAACAAATTTACTTAGATACATGTACAATGTACATGTATGGTATGGTAAATATATTTACTATGGAAGCCCTGGACGACAGAATATTATGTAAACAATATTTACACACATTTGGTAAATTTATAATATACATGTATTAGGGATCCTGCATTAAGACAGCTGTATTCATTTAATTTGATTTTTGTTTTGATTCCCGTCAGAGATTTTTCAGGCATCATCCTCCATGGGTGGAAAATACTTCGGTTCCGCTTCAGCAGAGTTAAAATTGATTAGTCCCAAGCAACGGAATTTGTGTGGTGCTTCTTTTTGTAAAAAACGTACATTAGTATTTAAAATTCCACATAGGCAGCACATATATTAAAAACTAATTATTTTGGACAGATTGTGGCACAAATTACAAGGACAGTATAAAAACTAAAAAAGTAAAATAACTACGTGTCTACCCGACTTCAAACTATTTCAGAGTTAGCTACTACATACAAAAAAGCAACTGCATACGATGAGTGAGAAAATATATCAATCTTCAACCTACATATGTACTTCACCCAAAATTACCATACCCACTATTCCCTATATCTCGTGTTTCAAGAGGTATTCAATTAAGGTAAATGTACCATGAATGAAAATGAAATATTGATTCCTGTATTTTGTGACAAGTTTATCATTTGCAGTATTGATAATGAATACAAATACATCATAAAGAGAGCTATGCACAATTTGGCAAAAGTCACTGTTTGGACTGAAGTACTGACGATGAATAGAATAAAATTAGAATAGAATTCAGCAAACTTAAGTGAGCTTGAATGTATAGCTTGAATACAACAGAAGTTAATTTAACATGAATACATTCATTGCATACAACAAAGATGATTGATTATGAATGCATTACTTGAATACAGAAGAGATCAACTACACAGCTGACTGCAGTTGATTAGGTTCGTGTAGTACTTGATTAGTTCATTGGACTGCCAATGACTGTATGTTTGATCTCATATGGCAATGTAGAATACAAATTCATTCTTTGATTATAACACTTGTTCACTGAACATGAATGCATTCCTTGAAAATAACATAAGCTCAATCAACATGAATGCATTCTTTGAATACAAGTTATCGATTGAACATGATTACATCTTGTAATATAACACAGGACCACTTAATATGAATGCAATCCAAACACAAGACAGTCTCAATAAGAATGAATGGCTTTAGTAGATGTCCATTGAATTTGAATGAGTTCCTCTTGAATACATGTTCATCATAACAAACAAACAAAAAACATGATACGTTTATTAATGCCATCTTGTGAATAATCGCAACAATTTGGAAGGAAAAGCTGAAATCTGCAACACTTATGCTTTTATAATTATTATTAGCATGAATTGAGATGACAACAGCTTTGCATGTTCTGCCTTTAAAAAAAATCCTAATGTTGTATCCTGCATTAAGGTTCATGGATGTGAAACAATCATGTATCCAGCAAAGTTAGCAGCATGAAAATATTTTTTTTTCTTCCTTTGAGTGCTCTACATAGGTGTTTTATGGTCTTGCAAAATAATAGGACACTGCAGGACGTAAACCACATATAAAAACTATTATGCTTTCACTTCAATGATGAGCATTTAAAAATGAAAAGTGACACCAATGATATCTACATGTACAAATGTACATCTAAAATGAGGCAAAACAAGCAGGAGAGGGGGTGCTTTAAAATTTATAACTATATGTCGGGCTGCTTTTCCTGTCCTTTCTTTAAAGAGAATCCATGAATATTGCTAAAATTGCGATAATTTTTCTAAGCAGGCTAATGAAATCTAGCTTAAGATCAAATGAAAATGAATAAACAGACACTTAGGTTCACTCAAATGAATTAATTTCGGATCACATGGGCTGGCTCTGGGGTAAGAGTTCCAAAATTGCTCATGATACAGTGTCAAGCACAATTCAAACAGTCACACACACTTTAAAAATGCCATACAAAATTATACATAAAAATGGTCACTTGTATGTGTAAAGGGTACAATATGAATATCAACATCACTATGGTGATGAAGATGATGTCTATCCTGAAATTAGGTTTGTTTTAATAAAAGGAGAAAGTATTTTTTTTTTAATCAATCTTATCATAAGATAAGAATGTTTAAAATTTTGTTTTTGTAATAGCCCTTGCAAGCTGCTCTGCCATGTAGAGTAAAACAAAATCATAAATTGCCTATTTTTGTTATGGTTCTTGATGAAGGAAGCAGAGATTCATGTTATAGATACCTTTACAAAAACAAGTCTGACAATATATCTCACCTCTCTTATTTTTTTCTACTTTGATTAAAAACATGAAGATTTCAGCATGGACATCCCTTTCAACAACAAAAAATTCTTTGCAAAGTTATATGACTGCTTTAAATTTGTGTTTTACCAATGTGAATAGGCACAGCATATAACAATTTAAATGACATTATTAAGCATAAATGAATGCAATGAATTGTGCAAAACCCTTTAGTCTCCCAAACACAAGCCAAAGGAAATCTACATAGAGTACATTGGGTGACTTCAAGTTCGGTGTTGACCTTTTGTTGTTTGTGTTATTTTTACATCAGCACAGCACCAAAATAAGAGTAAGTCTGATCTTGAACAAGTCTCACTTGGTGTTAAGCAATCAGTAATATGATTTGGACCAGTTTTGAAAATTCTGATTAGGTGTTGGTGCTATGGGAGGCAATCTAAATGTGCTTCCAACACAAACACCAAACTTGAACTTGAAATTACCCATTGTCTGTTGAGGGCAAGAAGGGTGTTACTCACATACACTGAGTTAATGCCCATCTGCCGCTCAACATATAACGTGTACAGTGTAAGGCCATGGTCATAAACGGTCATGCGTCAGATTTCATAGAAAATGCTTGCATCAGAAGCAGGGAGATGCACTCTTTTTTCAGGCTTGCAAGAGCAAAGTGGCTGTATTTTTTTTCCTTCTTCTTCTTTCAAATTACACTTGCAAACAGATGCATGGCAGTTTGTGACCATAGATAGAGTTAATAAGCAAAGTGAACACCTCATTGAATCATAATCCTGTGCACAAAGAAGACACACATTACTTTGAATCCAAATTTCCAAATTATCATAAATCTGGCTCCCCAAAAAAGCAAATAAGTATTAGTTTCTTTGGATATATTTACATGTATTTCATTCATGAATACAAACATTTTATTGCAATGCAAAAAAAATATGAATATATGATATCAAGATTTTAATGTAGAAATTGGCAGTGAAATTGCATTTTATTAGATCTATTCATTTCTGTTATGAAATAAATTTTATTTTTGTTTCTTTTGCCATGAAAAAAATCATAAATGTTGGTAATTTGGATTAAAAGTGGACTTGAACAAAATATTGATCATTTAAAAAAATGATAACAGGTAATTATGTTGAAGACATGAAAGATTGAATCAAAATGGCATGATAATAAGTGCGAAGGATTTAAATTCAATGAGGTTATAGAATCATGAAAAGGTTAGTTTTCTTTTTATCTTCAATTACTTTTGATTTCTGATGGTATGATGATGAAAGGATTGGATCTTTACCCAATTCACACTCATAAATCAACCCCAAACTGACTGTTGATAACCAACAATCTACACTATGAATGCCAATTTAATCTTTTGGGTATGGTTCCTTCAGGCCACCGCAAACCATACGACTTACGACTTGCGACTGACCGACTTTGGATCTGAATTAACAAAGCGTGTCGCAAAATATACACGCTTAGTTATTTCAGATCCAAAATCGGTCAGTCGCAAATCGGGAGTGGTATGGTGTGCGGTGGCCTTTAAGAAATCCTATATTTTTCAACAAGGCGTTAGACGGTTACGTACTAAGTCCACTCCCATTATAACGAGTTGCCAAGGACTGAGCTAATTACACTTTTACATGGTTGACATTGGATCCCGCAGAATCACCTTGTTACAACAAACTCTAATTGGATATGTGTTTGTTATAATGGGAGTAGACTGTATTCCTGTTTGGTCTATCATTAGTCTAGAGTTGATCTATTGTGTGTGAATTGGGCATTAACAAGGCTTTGATGATTTGGTTAATACTTGAATTGATCTAAATTTCAAAATTCTGAATTTCAGGTTGCCGCTGATGATGCTTGGTTAGAATCCGACACCGAGGGGGTAAGTGGTTTAAATGGTTTTTGCCGTCCGGTATGGAACGAGTGAAGTGCAGGCTTTAGGCTACAGCGTTCATTTGGGCTGCACATCAAAGAGCAGCGGAGGCACGGCGAATAAAATAACAAAAATAAAGGAGAAATAAACAAGTGTTAGTCAACCGAATTTCAAAAATGTAGCCTTGTGCAAATGGTAACATTATGAAATGTTTTGTTAACAATGTGAACTAACACATGAACAAAAATCCCTGTTTCCACATATCACTGTAAACTGCATAAAATATGAATATCTAAAGTATAGACCCTCTTTAATCATGTCTGCCTAATTATTCTAAAACAGGTAATTATATTCTCCATGAATCAGTAGCACGAGAACATTATATCCAAATTAACAATGAAACAAGCATAAAGTCAGAATTGAACAACCTACATGGTAAAGGTTCATTCGTAACAATTTCAACAAGTGAAACAAAAGGATATTACTAATGTACAGATTGAGAAAAATCATTGTTTCTAATTTATCAATGTCAGCATCTACATTTTAAATTAATTAGATAATTAGATTAATTATTAAATTAGCTTAATACTTTCTTATTTCATGCAAAATCAAGTCTTATATTGGCTCAAATGGAATATGGAAATGTTCTTTGTAGGTAACACTCTATGTTTTTGTTGCGGGCCTTGGGTATTCTCCTTTTTTTTAATATACATGTAAGTTTGATGTAAAGAAAAGAAATACAATAAATATTTTTAGGTTTTTATTTCTTAAAAGAGTAGGTATATTCAGTTTAGTTTGGAAAAGAAAAAGAAAATAGCATGAGCAGAATGATATGTAGAAATTACATTTGCCTTTATTGAAAAATAATAATTTGAAACACAGACAATATGATGCATAATCTCAACAAAAGAAAGAAAAGAATGTACTAGGTTTAGTTTAATTAAAGATCATTCGTATAAAATGCGCTAAACTGAAATATATAAGAACTGTCAAAATAGTATTAAAAAATTAATTCTTTATAATTCATAAATTGATATTAGCAAGAAATGATTTAATCACATGTTAACTTTAATGAAAAGGAGAGTGCATTAATATTTAAAATGCGGTACTGAAATGTGTGTAAAGAATTAACTGATACATACATGTACATTATTCTTAATTTAATAATCAATAATTAAACTTGTTATATTTAGTTTGATAGAAAATACAGAATGTATTACAAGTGCTGAATAGTTGTATAAATGTAGAGAAAAGATAATAAATAATTATGATGTACTGACAGAAAAAAAAATTCTCATAACACTTTTGCCTATTTCATTGCGTGAAATCTATGAGGCATTTTAACACATGCAGTATCGATTCGAAAACTATAGAACAGAAAAGTTCTCATTTTAAGGAACAATCATTTTCATTCAGGAAAAAATATTGACTGTAAAAGCATGCTTTTTCAATCAGGGATAGCCTGACTAATGAAAAAGAGGGAAATTGTTATTATTCTATGCATTTTTAGCTAATAATTTCAAATCGTGCAGATGGTCTATTTGTGCAGACCTATTCCCTTATCATACCTACAAAAGGGCTTTCAATCTGTCAGGGGAAAAACAAGTGAATAAAGCAAAAAATCAGTACATATACATGTATGTGATACAAACTTTAATCTCAACTAATGCAATTTGTTTGTTTGTTTTCCAAAACAAAGTTACTAGCAACTTTGCTTTCATGATTATACTTTTAAAAAGATGTTCCTTTTTTATTATTATATTATACTTCCGACAGCAAAATCCCACCACTTACCACTATGTTTGAAATCTCCTTTCATTTTGGACAATATACTGTGGGCCCCCTGTAATGGCATATCATCCTTTCATCATCTTCAAATTGGCTATGATCATGAAAATTGTTTCAGATTGCTTTTATCCCTCAAACTTCCCTTAAACTCACAATTAATCCTAATCTAAACTGTTGCTACAAATGATCATAATAATAAAACTGCCCATTGTGATGGTGCATGCACTTTCTAAGAATATGATCTTTAAAATTGGTATATAAATTTATTCCCAGGGCTCCGTAACACAAAGGTTTGCAAAAAAGTTTAAAATTGCAAAATTTCAATGACCAATCAAGATCATTATTGCATGTGCAATTTATTCAAAAGACTGACCAGCAACCAATCAGAATAGTTCTTTCATATTTGCAGCTGATCACAAACCATTGCATTATAGGGCCCATAACAGAATATTGCTTCAAACTCGTGCTTCATCCGAATCCAAGATATCACTATCAAACTTGCTATCGTAACGATCGTCATAATACGGTTGCCCGTTATGGCGGTACCTGTGACCGTCTACATCGCTGTCGCTTGACGTACCTGCTAAGACCTTGGTCTGCTGCGAGACCTCCTGAGCTAGGGCTCGTCTCTTGACCAGCACCTCTTGGCGGAGCTCCTTCTCTCGTTCAACACGTTCCTTCATGTCGACGGAAGGGCGCCCTCGACCATTCCATTCTGGCAAGCTGGAGGGGTGGAAGAATGGGCAACAGTGTCAATTTGTATTCTTTCATTTTTAAATGCCAAATACTAATTAGTAATAATAATAATTCTGCACTTGCTCCATTTTTTATGACTTTGTTTAGTTTACCATTTTGATTTTTGCTCCCTCCTTCTTTCTTTCTCTGTCTAACTTTATGGCCCGTTTTAACAAAGGTGTCCAAAAGCTAAGCCTAGCTTAAATCTGTGTTTTAACTATGGCTAACAAAATGTGACACAATCTGTTAATGTTGTTATGTTCCTTACACGTTTTCTGGGTTTTGAAATCGTACTTTAATGATTACGGAAACTTTTGTACTTAAAAAATCCTTCCCAGTCACTTTATAAGAGTTTCGGTACTAAAAATTCTGATAAATCAAACATCTACTGTTCCAGATTGTGTTACATTTTGATACCCATTGTTAAACTACATAACTTATGCTTAACTTTAGCATACCTATGTGAACACGGGCTTATGTGTCTATCTGCCTCTCTCTCTCTCTCTCTCTCTTTCTTTCTCTCTCTTTCTCTATCTATCTCTATCCTTATTTCTCTCTCCATCTATCTGCCCTCTCTTTCTCTCTTTCTCTCTCTCTCTGTCTACCTCTCCTTCTAACTTACATTTCTTTAGGATGAAATGGCATTCTTGCATGCTCTGTGATGATAAGATCTTTGCCATCTTCTTAACTTTCTATTTCCTCATTAATCCCTTATCTCAAATCTATCTCTCTCTATCTATCTCTCTATCTATCTCTCCCTCCATCTCTCCTTCTCTTCTCTTCTCGACTCTATCAAACTCTCTCCCTCTCTCTAGGTCTGTCTTCAAACTTACATCTCTCTAGGGTGCCATTCTTGCATACTCTGAGATGATAGAATCTTTGCCATCTTCTTAGCTTTCTGTTCCCTCACTGCTCTCTCTTCCTCCGTCTCTCTTTCCATCTCACTGTCGTCTTCGTCTGCTGGATTGTATCTCTGTGGAATATGCACCTTTGCCGGGATACCAAGCTGAAACACAATAATGTTATGAAATGACAAATTACTTTGAAATTCACAATTCATAGAAACAACAGAGAGAAATGTGCAGAGGTTTTAACTCAGTGGTTGCCTGAGCAGTAGCGGACCCAGCCTTACGTAACACTATTAAAAGTATCGGCCCCTGTCCAAACATAATAGAGCCACTATTGTCCCAAGATAATTAGACCTGCACAATCTTCACAAGTTATGAATCCTGGATCCCTGCCTGCCTGAGTCCTATTGGCCACCTATCACAGCACATAATACCATGAATTTGAGAACTGCATCATCCTTAAAATATTTAAAATCCAAATTGATAAGTTTTTTATACATGTATGATTAAGAACGATGTTTTTCACAATGGATGAAGACTTTATAGCCTATAACCACATTTTCAGTTTGACAGGAAAAAAAAAAAAAGTTGTGATTACAGACAAACAAATTAATTTGTTTTGAATATCATTATCAATTAAATATACTGGACACATGTGCATGTATGTATATTCACACAAACAATAACTTTTGGTATAATAAAAAAAAAACACGTAATCAAACTCTTAAAAGTAATTTTAACTTCATGTGCTATAGGTTTCATGCTTTGTATATTCTTAAATTGGTTGCATTAAAATTCTGTACCTTAGAATTAATGGCATGCAGCCCATGAGAAGGTCATTCAGTACAATACAAACACTTATAAAAAATACCGTTACCTATCCATGATTGTGTACTTCTTTCAAACAACTTGATATTTTGTTACCTGTATACCCCAATTATCACTTCAAACATGCCATGCACTTCAGGAAATAAGTGACATTCCAAAAAGTACATGTACATGTAATACATGTTGCAATGTCAAAAACATAATACTGTAAACGTGGAAATTTTCGCGGTACATTAATTTTCGCGGATTTCGCGCAAAGATCGTACGGCGCGAATTTAAAAACACGCGAATATATGAGCATGCTTTCTTATGCATGCTTTACATAGGTTAAATTGCGTTCGTACGTAAATGCAGCGCGAATTTAAGAACCCACAAATATGTTTTGAGGGCTCTGAGCGCGAAAAATTAATCGCGCGAAAATAACAGCGAATACAGTATGTAGAAATCTCAAAATAGATAGACAGATAAGTTACTGACACAAAGACAATAATTAAAAACCTGCAAGCACTCAACAACACATTGATGGCATTTTCAATATATGTGATTGATCCAAATTTATCACAAGTCCAATACCCAATATCTAAAATGTTAAGAGTTGTATCTGATATAATCGTACAATGGAATACCTCGACGATCAAAACTCTTTGAAGACATGATTGAACAGTAGACCACAGCACTCCATAGGACTAAGAGTATTTTGGGGGAGTTAACAAGATTTTTTTTTTTTTTAATATATTCTTAAAGAGAAGTTCTTTCTTGGGGTTACTGTTGGTCTCACTTACATGTAGAGTAGTGTTGCTACAAATGTTACCAATATACCAGGAAATATTTAGGTTTTGCTTGTAATAAACAAACGAGCCAAAATTTGACCCTAACCACGTCACTGACAAAACATGTAACCTTAATCACGACATTCAGAGTAATTTTGACCATGATCAACACAGCATTCAACCTGAAAAACACTTTCACAACAAGCTGACATGCTGTGCAGCTAACCGTGAAGAGATGCGCCGGCAAGTGAAGGTTGTCTGCCGACACCATGAAACAGCCCCGCAGAAAGCGGTTCTTGGCCCGGCGGTAAGCTTGCGGCATGGTCGAGCAGTAGATATACTTCCATGGGGAATGGAAACCACACACATTCAATACGGTTATTCAACTAAGTTGTAATGATTTGTCAACAAAAAGTTACGCTACCTGGCCCGGGCGGCATTTCATCAATGAACTTGTCGGATATTTTATCCGACAAATTTGCTTTCAGCCAATCAGCTGCAAGCATTTCAGTAGCTTATAACAGTTTGTCAGATAAAACGTCCGACAAGTCCTTTCATGAAACGCCCCCCTGGTGTTCTCCATTCTCTATGAAATGAGATTAAAGAAGACTGATCCGAGTCTACTCAGAGAAACATAGTGGTACATTGAAGAGAGAATGGGATGAATTTAGTGACAAAAGGGAGCTATACATGTAGAGAAAAAGAAGGATAGAATAATGAATTAAAAAAAAGAGAGATAGAGGAGATAGAGAAATAGAAAGACAGAGGCCGATGATATGAGAGAAAGAGAGAGAGAGAGGGGGGGGTTAGAAAGAAAAGAGAATAAGATGAGAAAAGAGGGAAAAGAAAGAGAGAGAAAGTCAGAGAGACAGAGAAAGAAAAATAGACATAGAGACAAATTTGCAGAAAGAGTCTTGGTTAATTTGATTTCACAGGGATTTAGATTTACCTACTAAGCTTGAGACATACATTGTATCTAAATTTACCCACAATGAACGCTGTATAGCTCTTACCCTACAGCATGGTTGGAGCTCTATTCCTAACAATCTAAATATGCCCTCTGCACAACAAAATCATTACAGACTAAGCTTTATCAAATATGAAAACAACTGTAAATACATTGTACACATCAAACCTTACTTTTATACATGCATGTTGTTCTGCTTTTCAAATTTTCAATTATTCTAACTGTTGATTCTGTCTAATCCTAATATCATAATCGTCGTTACAACCATCCTCAAGATCACACCATTTTTACTACCACCATCACCACGGATGTCATTATTCAATTGGTTGAATCTTCCATCACTCAATAATTCTGAGCAGAACTAAATGCAAAATGTGTAACCCACTTTGTAAATGCAATACAAAGCACCCCCCCCCCCGCAAAAATAATTTCCCCCAAAATCAATTAGATTATGGCCAAGCAATTTACATGTTTTAAGAGCATCAGGAATCTTGCTTAGAAGTCTCAAAACTCACTACGGTACCTTTGGCCCCATTGAGAAAGGTGTCAGGCATTTTACATTGAGTCAACCCTCACCAAAACAGTATTCAGATGATCTTCATTATATCATTGCTATCGTAATTAACCATCATCATCTTCTACCTCTTTACATTGGTTCTAGAATAAGTACCCCCTTGACATTGACAACTAGCCCCCGCCAAATATCTACCCCCTAACTCTACACCTGATCCCTAAACCTATTTATTGGGGGTATTTTCCTGGGGGGTAATTGTCCTGATATGCTTACATCCTCTGTATTTAACACACAATCCTATTTTTATCAGCTACGTTAAACTCTCCAAATTTACAGCATTTCCTCATCCTAAATGTACTAACACTCTTCAAAGCCTAGTAGTCCTCCACTTACCAGCCCTCCTCCGGTCGACTCATCAAACTCAACATTCTTCAGATCGCTCTTGTAGACATAGTTAGACTTCCTCCGCTCCTCTTCCAACTCCTCGTCATGTGTCTTGAGCGCCCTCTCCACTTCACCCATTGGAAGATCGTTTGCTAAAGCCTGTAAAAAGAAAGTAGTCAGAAAAAAAAAAAATAACATTTAATATATTGTCATAACTCTTGAATTCTGAGAAAGATGTTTGGACTGTAAACATCGAAAATGTCAAGGGTCTTGTAAGCTATAACCTAACTGATTGTGCTTCAAAGAATTTGGATGTTATTTTGATAACTTTGCTCAAACTATGTTCTTTAATCTTAATTCTGTAACGGACCTCTACTAAATATATACATTTCTTGTTCTGTGATTCATAAAACCACTTACATGTTAATAATTTCAGATCTAATGCCAGCTTAGGTTATTTGTTTGCTTTTTGTTTTGTTTGCCTTCACCCTGCATGGTTATTCTAGTAATGTTTCAAATTCTAAGATGTTTGCACCATATTAAAAACAATAGTTTTGTGCCTGACTGTATTTCTTTTTAAATAGCACCATTTGCACGGTGCACAAGCTTTTTTATCTATCTAACCTGATCCAACAGAAACAAATTCAAATTTGCCAAAGAATAAGTCAAGCTTTTAGCAGTAGCAATGATTATTGGACCTCATCACATTGCATCTTAAACTTTGCTAAGTATCAAAAAGCAAACAAAATTAGAGTTTGAAAAAGTGCTGTGAAGTAGAATGAATATTGTGTATTCACACAGTGTAAGAAATTAACCCACCACCAAGAACATTCACTAGAAAGGTTTTTAATCTTGCTCGATGTAAAAGTGAACAGGGTTCTAGAGGTTCAGAATTAACACTTGTGATGAATAATTATGATAATTATGGTGGCTTCTTCACACGTGAAACTTGTAGCTACTCCTTGCACTTGTCTGACTTAATTGACAATGCAGTGACGAGGTATTTGAAATTCTCAATTCATCCTGTCTCCTAGAACCAGAAGCTATTGGCCCTATGAGCATCATACATGAAAAGGCCACAATTATTATGATAATTATAAAATTAAAAGATTCAATTCTTTGCATTGTGAACATTGAGAAAGTGGGCATGATTAAAAAACTCCCCAATAGAACTACAAGCAAGAAGTGAACAACATCAACATGAAGCATTGTTTATGGGTTTATGGTTGGCCTCCATACATAAAGAAAGAAATAGATATGTAGATTGGTTTTATACTCAGTTGCGATTCATGTGCCTCATCATGTTTGATTAATTTACAGGACTTACAAAATAGGCAAGTAGCCAGGGGACCTACAATTTTTAATACTATCAGATGGGCACTAGCAGGCCTTATATTTCATTATTTTTAAAGCAAGGCCATTTTTTTCCATGGGGCACTTTTTCCCACAACATAAATACAGCACTTTGTATCTTTTTTAAAGAGAAGGCGCTATATAAATGATTAGTATTATTATAAATTTCTAGAAATTTTCTGTGTTGATATATGACAAAGATCTTCAGTTGTGACTTAAAGATAACATTCTTATCCTGAAATTTTCTTGCCCATCAATGTCTATAAACAAATAAAAAATAGAAATGAAAATATAATCAATTTGCTTGGACCCTAGCTTTTTTAATAGTAACATTCACATTTATAGTGAATTCTAGATATCATCTTTCAACTGGTGTGTGTTTTATCAAATTACCTTCCATTCTATTTCAAAGGAATCTCAAAGTAGGAAAAAATATATTTTGAGATTTACCAATACTATACTCCAAGTTTCAAATGCATGTGAATGTGAGAAATGAAGACCCAGACTGAAATTTTGCTTGAATTAATGCTCCTTAGACCCCAAAATGGATGACAGTGAAGAGTGCGGCATTATGACAATTTATGACAGCATTTGACAATAATTGAGCCCTACATACAGGATAAAATGAAATGTATCACAAAACAAAATGGATCTGAACAATAAAAAATTTTAGTATGATTATTGTACTCCTAAAATGATTAACGACCCTTATATAATTTCTTAAATTCATTATTGATATTTTGTAAAAACATACATGCTGCAAACAATATTGGGTGAGGGGGAATGTGTTTTGTTGTTGTTGTTGTTTTTTTCTTCAAAATTGGATCAGTTTGCCTGAAAAAGTCAGAAGAAAAATGTCGCAACAATTTTGTCTAAAATACATTTTCATTTTACGCTGTGTTTTTATACATATCCTACCATACTGAAAGAAATTGATTATTGTATAATCCCTCTTTAAGTTGTTAATTACACAAGAATGTCCAATAACGGTATGTCAATATTTAGTGGAAGATATAGGTTAGCAAGAATATGGCAATATCTAGCTAGACAGATGCAGATAAAGTTCATGCAAAGAATATTGTCAGTTGGAATCATTTATGGCAAGAATTGTGAAATTAATGCAACAATGTTGATGTGAAGTATTTTTCGTTTCATAAGATATGGCTAATATTTTCACATTGATCATATAATAATAGTAATAATAATAATAAATATATTAAACTCTGACCATTTCAAATATGACCTGTCCATTACTTGAGGATAAAATCGCACTAAAAGGCCTATCTCATAGGCCTGGAGACTAGTTGGCAAATCGGGTATCTGCTTGTCACAAAGACGTCGCAGTAATCTCCTTCGGGAGAATTAGTTTTCTCCTTATCTGGAGAAGTCAAGGAAACAGTAAGAGGATCTTTTTGGGTCTTAGGAGTCGGCACGACGGATTAGCTGCAGCAGTCGTGGTGATGTCTTTCTCAGTGGTATGGGCTCTTTAAATTGTTTAGAGTATCATCTTATCTTGAGAAGAATTCAAGATTATCTTTAAGTGAACAGCATGCACAAGGATATGTAGAGGACAAAACAAGACGATCTGCTTTAAAAAATATATATATATCACAAAATGTACAGCTCCAAAATCAGCATGCGTGTTAAATGATTAATAGTGACAAAATCCAAATCTAGACGAACAACAAAAAGCTATATCCAAACACAGAAACAAGAATTCAGGATGCATTATTTGAAGTACAGCAAACAACAGCAAGCAGTATAAACAGATGGTTGAAAACAAGACTTGTGCATGCGTTAATTGAAGCACGGCAAACATTGGCAAGCGGTAGAGATGGACGGTAAGCAAGAAATCAAACCAAAAATCAAAACAATGCATGCCTTTTCCCAGACGGATGATGGTTTATAAGAAATCGTCCCGTCCAACGTGTGAATTGTCTTCGTCCCAGCAGCCAAAACATCATCCCGTGTGGGTGACTGGGGAGGGTGGGGCATCGAGGGGCTTGAGACAGGGGCGGGTGGAGCTGATGATCAGCAGGGAGGGGCAGGGGATCAACAGGAAGGGGCAGGGGATCAACAGGAAGGGGCAGGGATCAGAGGGGGCGTCGTCAACATCGGAAGAGGGTAGTTAATGTTGCGGGTAATGACTTTGCCCGTGAAGACCGTTTGATGAGTCTTTGGGAAGCGCTTGTTTGACGTTTGAGTCGTGAATGGGGTTTGTGAAACACCGCACAAAGAATCAGGCCAGGGGAGGGGGATGCCAGGGGAGGGGGATCCAAGGGGGGGGCAGGGGAGGGGTTTGGAGTAAAGATGAACATCATGATATGAATTAGATTAATAACATGAAGGGAATATAATCAGACAAGCATACAAAACTCAATTATAAAGTAGGAATTAAACCAATGCATATTTCAATGGGATATCCTAGAATTTACATTCATGACCAGAATTCCCTTGTGAACATAATGTGTTAATCTTTCAAATGTGTGCTCCCAGTGGATTGTAGCCTACATATAAAGATACATGCAACAAACACGATTAATTTTTATCATTCAATACATCAATATACCAACCCATACTAGATTCCCATGCAAGCTGTTACAGGGATTTCCTCTGTAAATATTGACCTGTGCACAAGTCTAAGAGTTTCATTTTGAGAAATCATATAGATATTTGCCCCAACCTGTTTGCCCACTGTTTTGCATGACACTTTGCACTATCTTGGACCAAACGATAGTCTTACCATCTTCTGGTTCATTTTCCAAATTGCCATTAGCCCCGGCCACATGATAATCTTTTAAATTGGCATTGGACCAAACAACAGAGTATGAAAATTACATTGGAACAAATGACAATCTAATAATATTAGTATACCAAATAAGAGTATAATGTAGTGCAGTATACATGATAACTTACTGCAGGAGATCGTCCAGGTTTGATAGTCATGACGGGAGACGGCTCCATCTCGGTATCGGAGAACGCATCACGTTGATGAGGACCAGAGAATGATTGACTTCCAGAATTCAGCAGACGCTCCTGTAAATCAATGATGATAATAATGATGTCACTAATCGTACAAGGCATTAGAGATACATGTATATAGGTGACAAGGTTGTTTGTCATAAAAGAGTCTTGCAGGTTAACTTTAATATTTGACCTCTCTGTGTGACCTCTGTGTGACCTCAAAACAACACTACAACATGGTGTTACCCCTAGTGCATCTATCACCCAAGTTGTTTGCCATTGGACTAACAGTTGTCAAGATTTGGATCCCATAGTCTTGCCTTCACCTTCAGTGGGCGAGACAATATAGCAAGCCATTTACATGCTCCATGTATACAAAAAATCTTACGCTCTTCGAATTTGAAGAGGAATGGCTCAACTTACATATAATGCTGCTATTTGATCCTATCCCTTTGCTCATCATATGTTATCGCTTTGCTCATCTTCTTTATTAATTCCCTTTTCTTCTTATTCATTTTGACCTCCCATACTCTTCATTCTTCCTCTTTTTTTTCCCATCCCTCACTCACCGACGCAGATTTCCTTCTATTCTTCTTCTCTTCATCCATGCCTGGTTTTCTCCTTCTCGTCACGGCACTCACAGATGAGAAAGCTGGGACAGGCTTACTGGCTGCATCAATGGAAGAGGCTATTTAACAGAAAGATTTAAAAAATCAATAATGATATTAAGTGTTTTTGTAGCACATTTCATGACTGGAGGTCCACTTAAGGTGTTATACAATATGCTATCTTTACAAACTTTACAACGCCAGGTACCTATTTGAATTAGTCCTAGTGTTTGACAAATTTTAAAAGGAATTTATTAACTTTGCTCGATTTCCCAAAGTAAGTGCGAAAGTGACTGAAATAAGTAAAATCCTATTAATTAAAAACTACTGAGAGTTTAAGAGTAAATGGAAGTTATCTAGGCTAGGCATACGACCATGCATAATCAAATTTATCACTGCTCGGTTGCCACACTTAGTGGACAATGCAGATTTCATATCACAGAATATGAGTATGTTCTTTAAATTTTAAAATTTTGCCTTGCATTAAGCTCTCAGACATCAATTCTAGTCTTACTTTTTCTAAATGGTGTTGGTCCATACACAGAGGATTTGCGTTCGTTTGGTCTTTTACTGTCATCTGATCTATAAGATGATTCAGAAGGAGGAGCTTCGTTGCCTTGGAAACCATAATCCCACTGGGGTCGGCTGGCATAGTCGTCCCACCGCTTGCTATCATATTGCCCGGGTCCAGGTCCCTCCAGCTTGTTGGACTCCCCTGCATTCAACATGGAGTTGTCCAGAGGTGAATCAGCACCATAGTAGGTTCCATCTTGGTAGGTATTGTCCACTTGCGATGGCGGGGGTGCGCTGTTACTCACAGCATTCGGAGGGGCGGAGTAAGCTTCATGCGATTGTGTTGCATAGACAGGCAAGGCATTTTGGGCGTGGTCGAGGGATTGCTGTTTCTTGGTGGGCAGGGCATCAAAGCTCTTCGGTGATAATGACGTATAATGGAACAGTCCTACGGGGGTGAGATCTGAGTTTGCTTCTGGTGATTTGAGAGGTGGCTGTTGTTGCACATCTTCAACAGGCTAGATAAATTAACAAAACTATTACTTATTAAAAAAAACACTTTGAAATACTTTTTCCCCCCAAAGTTATGGACATGTTACCATCTAATATTTCTTTCTTCTCTTACAAACGTGAACAATTTCTCTAAGATTTCTTTAACCATTTCATTCCTTACTTTTTCTGCTTTGCTATGTTCCCACTTCTCTTGCTTTCTTATCCTCTTTTTTCTAATTACCTTACCGGTAATTTTTATTGCTACAGATCCTTAACCTTTTTTTCTCTCTCCTTTCCCTGCTTTCTTAACTCTATATTAGGTATCCAGGGGGGGTGTTTCACAAAGAGTTAAGTAGACTTAAAGTCGCACTTAACTTCTATGCGCATCCTGTTTTATAACGCGCAATCTAATTGATAGATTTATCAATGGCGCGCATCCCCTGGGCATGATCTGACCAATGAAGTGAAGCATAATTTACCGCGCGCAACTTTGGATTTAAGTGCGATTTTTAAGTCTACTGAACTCTTCGTGAAATACCCCCTGCTCTCTTAATGATTCAAATTATCTAATATTCTATCCCTTTTTATAACCCTCTCCCTTTCTCTCTGTCTCTTTGTTTCTCACCCTAACATTATGATTTCCATTACTTGCGATTCTATCCCCATCCTCCCACCATCTTTCTCTCTCTATTACCCTCTTCTCTTCTCCCTCCTTTTCTCATCCCTCCTACATTCATCTTCTCACCCCTCCTCCTTTCATGAATTTACTTTCATTCAATCGCTCCATAATACAATATTGATTTCATTAATCACTACATTCCTTCTTGTCCTGATCATTACATTCAGAAAATTCTGGATTACTTAAATTTTCTAAAAAATTGACCTGCAGTGGGGGGGGGGGGTGATTGTTACTTTTTGTATGTAGGCCTACTGCCACCTCTTTCTACCTTATGTTCTTGCACTTACAAGTGGTCATATTCAAACGTGAGTGACACGACATTTGGACTGATAGAAGGGTGCATATCTTTGCACTTGTAGATTATGAATGGATCATGACTACCATATCATGTATAATGTAGGAATGACATGTGTATTACCAGTTGGGTTGAACTTTACAATCGGTCCTGGAAATTGTGATTAAAAAACAGTGCGTGAGTGACACAACAAAAAAAAGACATGGGTTTCTGACCATCACTGATTATGGTTGAATTTTTGCCCAAGTAGATCTCTAAGGGTACTATAAGTGCTGGTATATGTACATGAATAGTGTACCTCTCTGACATTTATTGTGACGGTCATTATCAATCATTCCCTCTCTGTGGAAAATGGTCCACCTCTATGTGTCGTAAGTGACACGACATCCAAAACGTGAGTGACACGACCAGTGCCTTAAATGTAACAATTCAAGTAAATAACTAGATCTAAATTACCTGTGTGTATGTGTCATGTTAAAGTACATGTAGTCCATGATAATTACTTTACGCAAAAAAAAAATCTTTAAAAAAGTGACTAGATATAAGAATAAGAGGCAATTAAAGCACCATAGTCCCATATGTGCAAATTCCTGTTTGGTCAATTATTCACCGTAAGAAACCTGGATCACATAATGTTTTAACTTAAACAATTGGTTGTATAGTAAAGAAGCCTCTGCATTGATTTCAGATCCTAATTTGCATTTTAAAAGGCACAGTGTCACATTAAAATTTCAGCTAAATGTCCCACTTAGTTTGAATATGAACATGTATAAGTGTAAACACAACTTTGATGTGATTTATTCTTTTTTTGCACATGTGCACAAAGATTATTTGATTTCAAGTTCATTAGCAGTCTGATATACATGTACTATCCTCTTACCTGCTGTTCAAAGCTCTCCTCCATATCATAGGGATGCGGTATAGACTCCAGCAAGGGTTGCTCAACACTCCCCACCGTCTCCTCATCTTCCCCATCAAACATCCCCTGCCCTGATTCTGGGTACTTCTCCCTGGTGTCCAAATCAGTTGACAGGAACCCCTTACCCCTCCCTGACGATCCTTGGGGTGGGGTCGAGGAGAAGCTGGGAGCACTGTACGCAGGAGAGCTGAACTCGGCCTGGACAAGTCCTGGCTCGGCGGCACCCCGCCCCTCAGGGTCACTCTTGCTGTTGTCAAAGAGTCTTGAATCCACTGGGCTGGCAAACGATTGAGATTGATCGGGTCCCATGACGTCGTCAAACGCTGGGATGGTGAATGATTCTTGACCTGGAGCGACGTTTGAGTCATGGGTACGATTGTTTGCGACGTTGCCGACATCACCCATGCTCCTATCGTAGTTGCTGTGGCGGGACGTATCAGCGTCGTAACTCAGACGGGGCTGATAGTTACCTCCATCCAAGTCAAATCCACCCTGGTTATCATCAAACCCACTTTGATTGTACCCCTGATCCCCCTTCCCGGAGAGACTGTCCTCTCCAGGGTGACCTTTCGAACTGAAATAATCGCCTGAGGCTGGATCGTAAGAGTCACCATACCCTCCTACGAAGGCATGCCCACTCCCTAATACAGCATCCCCCTCGCTGAACTGCCCTTTCTGACCTGGATACACTCCAGGACTTATGGCATGGTTCATCTGTGAATCAAACTGGTTTCTCTTGGTGTCCAAGTAGCTGGGGTCACTCTGCTTAGAGTCCTGGCTGTATCCATCAAGGTTAGTGGTGTCTGCTGAAGAGTTGATGGTGTCAGGGGTGGAGGGCATGGCAGGTAAGGTACGGATGTCCCGGGTCTTCTGGGAGTCCAGATCAGTCACAGCATAGGGACCAGAGAGAAGGGCCTCTCTGGATGATTTCCTGTGGACCACCTTGGCTTTGGAACCTAGAATGTACAGAGAAACAGTCAAAAATGGTTTTATTAGTTAGCTCTAAATAATATGACCAATGACATTTGACTTAATGAATATTCAATTTCGCTTCATATCAATGGTAAAAGCCCAATGGCGACATGTTAAAGTGAAATTATTATTGTGGTCATGAGATTAAATTTTGGAATAAATTGTCTAATAGCAATTTGGAAATGTTAATAATAAATCAGGTAAGAAGCGTTGTGTGTTGTGAGGTTATGGAATAAAAAAAATCAAAAAGATATTTATCCAATTCTGCTGAAAAAAACATGCACTACACTAAAAAAAAAAAAATGCACACATTTAGTTCAAATTAAGCAACAGTTATTTCATTTCACTGTTCTTTTTCTTTCTTTCTTTTACTAATGTCATGTTCTAGAATGTTAAATGTACATTTGTTGTAAGAGCTACAAATGTATACTAAAAAATTTGGTACTTCAATATAACTGACAGATTGACACATAATAAGATGTGGTTACTTTGTACCAATTCACTCGCTTGCATGCAATACGAAACAATACAAAAAACTTAACAAGCATATTAAAAGACTTAAAAGACTAAATGCATATCTGCCAACATTCCTACTAAAGAAATTAGAAAATAATTGCAGCAAAATCAAGAATGCAGTTGCCTGTAGTTATATGCAAGAGTTTTCAAAAATCAAGAGGAATATAATTATATAGACCTTACAGTAACACTGAGATTAAGAAACATTCAAATACGATTGTAGTTGTTAGAATTGAAAACATTGAAAGATCACAAGGTCAAAGCCATTCTAAAGCATAGAAGGGAGTTTGAAGGTATAGTGGTCTTGTGGACAATAAGCAGACTGTCGATCACAAGGCACACTGTTTACGATTTATTTGGCAAAACATTAATCTACATTCGCTACACTTGCCCTAGAGTAGGAAAAAGGGTTGACTGTTATCTCTTTTTTGGAAAAAGGGTGGAGTGCTATTTCCTTTTTTTGGAGAAAAGGTTGACTGTTACTCTCTTTTTTTATATACATAAAATTGCTCCCTCATTTGATGCATCATTAAAATCACCTAAATATGATTTAGTGATTACTATGATTACTTTTCCACTACTCATGCATGCATACACACATACACATTAGTAGAGAAAAGTTTGGCAGAAAAGTCTTTTCCCACTCAAAGACATTAGAGCATTAGTTTCCAACTTAGCAGCAACATCAAGACTGGTGAGCATTTCTTCACCGCTCATGCACAGAGCTGCTAACCTTTAGAAGTAGAAATTAGTAACCTAGGAGCTCAAAATTCATAATTTTGAGAAAAAAAATCGTAATTTCTTACGAGGTAAGAATTTCCTCAAAAAAGTGCAATAGAACATCTCACCGAGCGCCATAAATTGCAAAAAAAATTGGCACGTATCACAGAATTGTCCTTAGCCTTGCCCTAGGGCCTAGGTACACAAAACTTGTTTCTTCTTTCTTTTTTTGGAAGCTAAAGTTGCCATGTTGAGCAAGTTTAATCCACCTAAAAAATCCAGGGTAGTTTGTTGTTGTTGTTGCACGCACACATCGTATACAGAACAGGCACGAACGCGCAGCAGGCTAGTTGCCTGCATGCACCCAGCGCAGCACCTTTAACCACCGCCGAAAGCTAGGGCGAGTAGCTGCGCGGGGAGTCGATGGTTTCGCTCCTCCATCCAGCCATGCCAGCATGGGTGTGCACGCGCAATCGACCCCCCGCTAGCGCTTGTGCGCCGCTTGTACGCAAAGATCATGCACTCAATGATTGTATTGCATACAATGCTATTGTAGTATAAATCAGGGCGCCACTTGCATGCAAAGACCATGTAATCATATTGCATTATAAAAGACAAAAATTCGTAATTTTTCAATGCCTTTTTTTATTTTCGTATTCCCTTCTTATTTTCGGGACAAATGCTAATTTTTCGGGACGGTTGGCAGCTCTGCATGCAGCATGCACACCTATGGACCCATCCCCCTTACCAAATGATGAGAAACCATTCCAACCATTCTGCTCATTTTCACCTGTAGACTGCAGATGCATTGACATTACCTTCACAAAACTATTGAACGCCACACTCTCTTTTCACAAAACAGTCCTTTGTATTAGAGCATAAGCTTATCACTTAGCAGCAAGACTGGTGAGCATTTCTTCAGCACTCATGCTTCATACAAACCCATGGACTCATCCCCCTTACCGAAAGATGTGAAACCATTCCAACCATTCTGCTCATCATAACCAGTAGACTCTTTTGACAGAAAAGTCTTTGCCCCTTTAAATGGATTAGAGCATTAGTTCACTTCTTTTAGCAGCAACATCAAGACTGGTGAGCATTTCTTCACCATTCATGCAGCATGCAAACCCATGGACCCATCCCCCTTACCGAATGATGAGAAACTATTCCAACCATTCTGCTCATTATCACCTGTAGACTGAGTGCGACGGAGCGTGTCCATCTGGTTTGCGAGGGACGTCCGCTGGCGCTCTAGACCGTTCATGACTGACTGGACATGATTGACCTCTCGCTCCATCTGTAGCTTCTCCTTTGCAGAGTCAGCAGACTAAATAAATAAGTCAAAAATAAGCTTGGTTGGAAATGGTGTTACAGCTAAAATGTTTGTTGACGAATATCTACATGTACTTTATTTTAAAAAAGTGGGAAAAAGTGTTTCTGAAAATCACAGCTAAGGTTCTATTCACCTTTCAAGTCGATACATCTGTACATCGCATTTCTTCCTTTTAAGAAGAAAATTTCCAAAGGATGATACAACATTATCTTAAATGCAATTGATATATCATCTGGCCAGACGGGTACAGCATTACCAACTATGGTTCATCCTTTTATAACATCCATGGTTTTTGAAGAAAAATCGATGAACAATTTGGCCTTACATCATCTAAACACACCAAGAAAACATTACCAACAAGTCCATGACACACCCAACACTGTATATTATGAATGTACTGCAAGCATACATGTACATTTGACTTAATAATAAACAGTCACTGTATTTTAAATGAATTGAATTTATATATTTGTATCTCTTATGTTTTCTCTGCAACAATTTTATATTCAATACACATTTCATCTGGCGCAGTCTTTTTGGCTAATGCAAGTTCTTCCTTGAATAAATTCAATTCAATTCCATTAGGTAAATATTAAGTTGATCTAAAATATCATATCTTATCATGTACAAACCTTATGCCTTTTGATATCATCCATGCCTTCCATACCAGACTTCATCAGGGCTACCTCATGCTCAATACGGCTATTCTCGGCCGTGATCTCTTCAAGCTCCTATGGTAAAGGGAAATAGACAAACAAACATTGATAAAATGAGGACTTCATCAGGGCTACCTCACGCTCAATACGACTGTTCTCTGCAGTGATCTCTTCAAGCTCCTATGGTAAAGGTATTAACAGACATAAAAATAATGGTAAAATGAGGAATAAATACTTCCACAATTAATCCCTGCTCCCATACCAGACTTCATCAGGGCTACCTCATGCTCAATACGACTATAATCGGCCGTGATTTCTTCAAGCTCCTATGCTTGAGGGAAACAGACAAACAAACATTGATAAAAAAGAGATATATTACATACTTCCAAATTTAATCCCTACTCATTATATTTGAACCGTTGACATTATTAAATTGGCAGATTCTTTGATCAATTCTAAACATTCATAGAACCATATGGAAGTGGCCATTTTGCTTTGCTGCTCCAGTGATCCTACTATAAAATGCATGAAATCATGTGATCAGCGAAACAGTGGGAGAGAGAAAAGCAAACACACACTATGCTGTGAAGAAAAATGTGCTCTAACTCTTGTTAGGTGTCTTCCCATCCAGTTTTAAGAAGCTCTTAAGACATCCGTCATAGGCAGTTAGTCTTTTATTCAACAAAATCTTTTTCTTTCTATCTTTCAGTTCAAAATATCATTTTTAGGGGGGGGGGGGGCATTGACCAAAGGCTTTTACACAAGCAGACAGAGACACACATAACATAAAAACAAACAATGGCATACATTCTTCTTACTTTTGTCTCATGTGCAGGATGTGCTCTAACTCTGGTCAGCTGTCTTTTAAGTTGTCTCTATGATTTTTCTATCCAAGCAAATCATGTTTTAACCACACGGACAGACACAAACAATGACACAAAACATCCTTCTTACCTTCGTCCCCTGTGCAAGCTGTGCCCTAACTCTTGTCAGCTGTCTTTCTAGTTATTTCTCCTTTTTCCCTATCTAAACAACCATGTTTTCACCGCACGACGTGACACAAACAGACAAACAATGACACACAAACAGACAAACAATGACACACAAACAGACAAACAATGACACAAAAACAGACACACAATCATACATCTTACCTTCGTTCCCTGTGCAAGCTGTGCCCTAACTCTTGTCAGTTGTCGTTCTAGTTGTCTCTGTTGTTCCTCTATCTTAGCAACCTTCACTTTATCATCCCAGTCATGTGTGATCTGTTGGTCTAGCCCCTGCAATGTATTCTCAATTTTATCCTGAAAAAAAATATATATATAAAGAGATCAAATTTGCAAATATTCCCCCAAAACATAAAAGTTTTCAATGTTGTGTTTCAGCAAGTTGAAGATTAGTGCAGAAATACACAGACTGGGGTCTATAGGAAATGTTTCTTCAACATGTGAAAACTCTGTCTTTAGCAAAGACAACAGTTTGGTGGCACCTTCAAAACTTACTCCAATCCCACACCAGAACAACCAAGAGAACATTGCAAATGATGGATATTTAACCCAACAGGATCCCCATATAATGTGGCCCTGTCTTTTTTTTTTATTATATTAATGTTCATACAGCACAATTTTTTTTTTATAGAGATGGTAATGATTATTTAAAGACTTATATTGGCAACATATTCAATTAAAACTTTCAAATCTTTGTGCTTCCAAAAAGCTGGACTTAATTTCTAAGCTTAATTGTAATTTCTAAGCTTTAGCAATGAAAGGAAAATACCAGTATTGCCAATTTAGAGAAGATACACTGATAAATATAAACTCACCTTCTCATCCTTGAGGACACTGACTCTGGCAGAGATCTCCTGAAGTTTCTTATCAAGGTCATAGAGCTGGTCCAACTTCTCCTGCAGAGATACAAAATAATAATTATATTCACCTCTGGCAAAGCTCATATCACACAATGATGTAATTGTGTGCCATTTCTACACAACAATTATTAGCGCACAGTTACATAGTGTTGCAAAGACTTGCGCACCAACTTATTTCAGTGCTCTATGCTGAGAGCACGCAAAAAAACTAAGCGTGTCATATTTTTGCATCCATCTCACGTACCCCTTGGAGTATTGTTAAATAGGGTTGCGTAGACAGGGTTTAGGCACGGCGGAGAGTAGCGTATGGCGGCGTGGTAGCTCTGCAACACTACACAACTATACGCCAAGCCTGATGTGAAACCCCCTTTACATTACATAGTTCTATAAGCATAGTTATGTTCACAAAGCTCCTTGATCAATCAAAGACTACCTACCTGAAGTTCCACATCTTCAGCCGTTTCCAACTGCTTGAGCTCATCCTCCAGATCTTGAACCAGTTTCTCTTCCTCAAGACGTCTTGAGAATTCAATCAACTTCTTAGGAGGGGAGTAGGGAAGACCTTTCTGGACCTTGTCCTGAACAAATAGAAGAATGTATTTATGAGTAAATGATGTATGAGGTTGATTATAGGGACATTGAATTCCTGTCCCATAATAATTAAGCCTTCCCGTTCCTGCAACCTTCTGTAACGTTGCTTTGATCATCTTACTCACCTTGTTGTAATTTCATAGGGATGATCATGTCATCACCATAATTACAATTGCATTCATATTGACATCTTCATCATCATTGACATCCACTAGTAATCCTAATCATTAAAGTCATGATGATCTCCATCATCATAATTCCATCTACCAAATTACCTGTTTCTTTTTTCCCCTGCTAGTTACCACCACTGGCACAACCATTACCACCAACATCACAACACTTAACTTAACCTAGAGAACTTTTTTGAGCTGTCATTACAATGGTCCATCCTTGTCAAGTTGATCAACAAAACAAACACCACCACTGTATGCACTAACAACATCATCACTATTGATACCATTTTAATCTTCACTATAATCACCACCACCACTACCTTCACTTACCCCATAAAACTCTTGAGCAATCATATGGTTATCACCTCCATAGAGACTTCCCATCCTAACCAAGTTATCTACTAGGTTAATGAGAGGAGCGCTGATGTCTAGTTCCCTAGCGATGTCCTCCCTCTCTGTCAATATCTCCTGGTAATACTCCTGGTCATCCTCGTTCACGTCGGGAGGGCTGCGCCGCATCGAGTCGCTGTTCCTAAAATACAATGACAATTCTCTTAATGTTATTTATATCTCAATATGAACTTTAAAGGATCGACCTTGCATGGTGAGAATGTTTAATGGGTACACCATGTGGGTGCTGACAAGGGATGTTGGTTATCTTTCATGAGGATATGGTGATTCTTAAAAGAAAGGGGGATAGACGTTTCAGCAATATTGGTTTGCTTGAAGACGCATTCATTCTGAAGACAGCTAATCATCAATTTCCCAGTTCTTTTCAGAGCTACTATATCCTCACAAAAGATAACCAACATCCGTTTTCAGGATGTATATGTACATGGTTTTCCTGTCAAATTTACCCATTATAACTATCTGGTTTAGAATTGGTCCCATCTATTATAAAACACACCACAATGTGCTTGTCCTCCTTTTTGTAGTTCACCTTAAAAAAGAACTACAAAAGTTATTTTTAGAACTATCAAACCTTGCAAAACATAATCAATAGTCCTTTTAAAGACTTCCACATGGTGTTACCACCAAACCTACTGCTATAATGATACAGAACCATCAACATGAAAAGTCTCAGGCCTATGAGCTCAATATTGGTCTGAAGTGGAGTAGTACATGCACGATAGAACTGCTGGATTATCAAGTAGTCACAAAACTTTCCTCAAAATTTAGAAAAAAGGGGATGTCTTATCTGCATGGGTTTCTTACCTTGGTCTAAGTCTAGATGCGTTAGCACTGGAACCGTTTGGATCCCGGAGCAGAGTTAGTTCATTGTCTATCATTGTGAGCCATTCCTGAAGGTTAGCCTTGTCTCGTCTAAGTTGGATCAGGAACAGGACTAATTCCTCATGCTAAAGGAACAAAACAAGGAATGAAGGCATCAAGGACTATCCATCTTTAAAAAATATATCTTAATACAATAAATATTTGAGCACTGAGGAAAAGATATCATAGTTGTGAAACAAAACCTCAATTATTTTGCATGCTTCTTTTAATTGTTTATAAACATTTAATACAAGCAAATACAGACAGACCTCGCTTTATATGGATATCATAAATTCTGACTCCTCCACTAACCGACCATTTAGTCTAACCAACTTCAATATCTTATCCAAATTAAATTCCTCTTAAGGACGTTGCACAGTTATGTTTCTGCGCATCTTGACCACGCATCCTGGGAGCGTATTATTTCTATGTCACAATGGGAAAATATTCAGCGCTCATGGGCGATCCAGCACTCAAAGAGTTTAAAGAGATAAACTCTATAAAGATGTTATTTATTCCTTCTTTTTGTTTATTATTTTCCTACTTGCAAAGATATGAAAAAAAAATATCATGGTGCGCGTTTGCTTTATTCTAGAGATTACGATGGATATGACATGAAATGTGAATGTTTGGGAGCAGGATTTTGAATAATTCATAATTTTGATCTAGAGTTTCATATTTTTACGTATTTTGGGTGTGTTTCGGTGGTTTTCAAGTCAACTCGCCGCTATTACTGCACCGATATTTTGAAAACGAGCACATGGATCCTCATTTTTTAAAGTTCCTATTCTTTTAGTATACATTCCTCTACAACTTGGCAAATTTTGATGACATTGACATGGATTTTAAATAAAATGCAGCTTGAACTGTACTTTTTAAATTTCGGGTAGATTTCAAGCCTCTAAGAATTGGATTTTGTCATTGTACACATCATTTTAGCAACATGAGGGCGCTGCTGGCTCGGAAATAAGTACAAGTTAATAAGTTTAAACAATATTCCTATATTTAGTATGCACTTCGCAACAAATCTGGAAGGTTTGGAAAAGTTTTATATTGTTTTGACAAAGTAAAGGTGATTTTAACTCGTTTGTTGAAAATCGCGAGGTCTAATAGAGGAAAAATTCATGAATTATGCGTACTTTACAAGCCATCCACATATGACAACTTCAAAGTCCCGTAGAAAAAAAGTAAGCACATGAACCTATATTATTTTTTTCATTTTTGGCACACATAGATACCAAAGTAACTCTGTGCAAAATTTGGTGAAAATGACATGGACTTCATTTTAACAGTGCAACGTCCTTAAAGCCTAGTTACTTTTCTCATCTTATTCCACATCTTTACTCAAAGACATTTCTGATTATTTACAAGATCCAACCTGACAAAACTCCATATGAATGCTCTACAAGACATGGTAAGTATCCTTTAGTGGTGGTCAATTTATTTTCAATTCTATATCCCTAAATTTAGGGATATCAACCAGAGCTTTCTTACAGCACATACATAAAAATATTTGAATTTAGAGTCCCTGCAGAATGTAACGTAGCATTTTTTCAGGAATAAGATTTTTGCTTACCGATTTTCCCACAAGGTCTCCGGCTGCTATACTAAGTCGGAGCCTAATGCCAGTTGAAAGGTCAACGAACTGTTGGGTCTTCTGTTGCCACATGCGATATCTGCCTGTCTTAGGAGCAGCCTGTAAGTGTGGAGTGAATGAAATGTGGGGTGAAGGAAAGAAAAGAAATGAAAAAGAGTTATGGTGTCTTTCAACTATGTATGGAAAGCTAATAATGTTTATTTGAATAATATTAATGAAACAGATACTATCCTCAACCACTTTAGAATACTCCCTTCAATTTAATTTTAAAAAATTAGACATGGCATTTGAAAATTTATGTCCAAGAGAGGAAAATGTGGAGAGGATTTGTTCATGGTGTCACGAAAAGTCAAAGACCTCTTGATGGCACCTAATATCAATATAGATATACATTGATATATGAGTAAAAGATGAAAATGGATGGACCTCTGCTTCATATAAATTTTATAAAGTAAATAGTCTTACCTGTCTAGCACCCAGGGGCTGTAGAGGGGCCACCTCATCGTCTTTCTCAAGCTCTTGTCTCTTGAGAGTATCGTTCCTATTCAAACTGGTTGAAGATGAGTATGAACGCCTCGTCGGAGCTGCATCTGTTGAATCTGTGAATCATTAAGAACAACATGTTTAAACATTAACAAATTGTAAGAATTGTTTGTGATACAAATTTAAAAGTTAGCAATTAAAAAAGTAGCTCTTGAATTATAAGATATGTTTTGTGATTCAAGCTTAGACTTTAGTTACATGTACTTGTTATGTGCAGTGATTCCCAAGAAAAAGAAAGAACTGGTCAGTCATTTTTCTCATATAACGCAATATAAAATCTTGCCAGCAATTTGATTTTGATATTTAAATTTAGACTCTTCTTGCTAAATCTCTGCGTGACTCTTTTGCATTAGGTGTCAAAAGAAAGAAGAAAAACTGAATTTTAAAATGATGCATTTAATCTGTCATGACTCATCCATTTTTTTTTTCTGGGATGCACTGGAAAGCTTTCATTCCCTTGATAAAAGTTTCTTCCTTTGACATCATCTAATGATTCTATAATGCATATCTTGCCATTAGAGAAACTTTCAATAAAGGATTAGCAACACTGCAAAGAGGAGTACACAGCTCAAACTCCCAAAAGGGGTTATCAAATCAGAAATGTCAAACAAGAACAAACAGAAAGCCAGATTAATGAATTATGAAGCAAAAATGGCATGCGTACCCATTCCTCCTTCACGACTCTGAGAGCGGTTCATTTTCTCTGGATCCCTAGGCATGGTTTGAGCCCTAGAAGGTGACCTGCTGTCATGCTGCGGTGGTGTTCTGCTATGCATAGAATGTGCCCTACCTTGCTGAGGCGGTACCCTGCTATGCTCCTGAGGTGCCCTGCTCTGCTGAATAGGCATTCTCTCTTGGTGACGCGGCGGTGGTGGGTACCCTCGACCTTGACCTTGACCTTGTCGCGGACGTCCTTGCTCAGGATTGGACGGTACACGGACATGATCCTGCCTGTGGTGTGGTGGTGCTCGGCCCTGGCGTGGTGGCCCTCTTCCGTGGCCAGGTGGGGGCATCCTATCATGCGGTGCCCTACCATGCTGGGCCGGTACCCTTCCATATTGCTGCTGAGGTGGAAGCCCCCTCCCGGGCTGCGACGGTGGCCTACCATGCTCAGAAGGTGACCTACTATATTCAGATGGTGACCGACTATATTCAGAAGGTGATCTGCTATACTCGGAAGGTGACCGCACATGCCCTTGCGGTACCCTCCCATAATCTGACGGCACTCTCCCATGCTGGGGTGGCATTCTACCATGCTGAGGTGGTACCCTGTCATGCATTGAGGGTTCCCTACCCTTTGGCGGTGTACTCTGCTGGTAGGAAGACTCTTCACGTCTGGGAGCAGAGTTCAGTCTCTCGGTGCTCATCCTGGTGACTGGTACCTCCTCCATAGGTGCAAGGCCTCGCTGGTGACTTGGCTCAGAGATTGACCTGAAAAGAAAGCATTAAACTGAATACATTTGATAAAGTTAAAAACAAGGGACATATTGATACATATTGTTGTCTTTTTATATCAAAAGTAAATGGATTTACATAAAAAAAATTTTTTTACAGCTGTCTGGCTCCAATTTTTCACACAGCAGTCGCATGTGTTTCTACTGTTGGATACAAATTAATAAATTACTTGTCTTTTTATAATGTTAGCCAAATTCTGACACATATCCTCTATGATATAGATTTATTACTTCAACAGAAACAAGACAAACAGGCAAGTTTATCACAATGGACATAATACAGCTAAAGATTTTACGTTCCTCATCGTTTTCCCAATTTTCTGTATCTATCATATTTTGTCCTTCCATCAAAATAATTCCTTCATACCAGAATAGACTTTTCATTGAAGTTGAAAACAATCAGCAAAAGCAAAAAGTTCAGAAACCATGACCTACCTTTGACTTGCATTCGACCTTCGACTCTCCGACCTCCTTGCGTTGTTTGACCTTTGCCCATCTGACCCATGACCCCAGGACTGGTCTGCATCCGATGGGTCATGTCGGTGATGTGATCCATCCATCTCATCCCGGCCGTTCTTGTATCCAGAATGCACACTGCTATAGGACCCCCGGTCATCTTGATGCCTCGGCAGTGACCTTGAAATTGAAATTGAAATAAAAATTGATAAAATTTATTGACAAACATTCAAGATAGCAGCTACAAGCTGATGCATTTTCAATTTACAAATAAAATTTACATGCACATAGAAAGAACACAAACTTTAAAGGAAACCAATACCAAAGGGAATAATCATTATTTTAGGAAAGATCATAATGAGAGGAGCCATTTAAAAAAGTTTCATCAAAATCGGTTATAAAATAAGAGAGTTATGGAAATTTGAAAAGGCTTGTTGAACCTTCTATGGGGATCCTCAAATTGGCAACATCAGCTTCAAAATGGCCGGTTTTATGGCCAACTCTCCATTATTTTTTACTCAAATTTCCAGATTTTCCCCATTTTTTTTTCAAAATATATCTTACCTCCTTCTGAGCTCAACATATGTTGTGTAGAATATATTTGTTCATGAAATATTTTGAGCTCAGAAGTAAATAAGACATATTTTTGAGTAACATTGTAAAAGGCTAGGGTTATGAGATTAATTTGTGAGTAACATTGTGAAAGCCTAGGGGTATGAGATTCAAATACCTCCGGTATTGATCCTTCATCCGGGGGTCACCCATCCGGGGGTCACTCATCCGAGGGTCATCAGTACGAGGGTCGTCGTTGTAGGAGCTTTGGGAATTCAGCTGGCTTTGCTTCTTACGCTCTTTGATCTCTGAGATGTCCACGTAATTGTAGCTTGCATTAGGGTCTTTTGGTTTCTCTGTAAACAAATTGGGGAAGTGCAAATTGTTCACTATTCTTCTTCTTGTTTGCACAATTGCGCTAGCATTTGATTGCAATTGAATCCAAAACCTATGTAGAAGTCTCATTATCATTAAAAATCCATTTTTATTATTTTTATTGTATTAAAAGCCTGGAAACTGGCTGGTAAATGTTAGATTATCTGTGGCATTAGTTTCATACCTAATGATTGTTCATATGACCACACGAATATTAGACTAATTGATTGATCTTACATGAAACATCATTAGGCTGAATGAATAATGACCTGAATGGACAAAATGTCATGTGGACTGAGTGAAAAAAAAAACTAGGGTATTAATAAATATGGCTCATGGATAAGAGACCATCTAGGTTTGGACACAATGCAACAAGAAAAACTGAAGGTTAGATACACTAGTACAGGACTAAATAAAAATGGAATAATAATCTTTTGTGATAATCAATTCTTATTTAAGTGATAATTTGATATTCAGAGATGCAAGAAGTAAGTTAGTCAGTTTAGTTTGACTTACAGAAATTACTTGTAAAATTAGGAATGAAGAATCAGTCATAGCTAAACAAAAGCATAAGAAAGATATTCACCATAGAAAATGGTCCCTCATTGAGATGTGATTAATTGTCTATGATTATGATATTGACATAAACAAAACCACCACAGCTTTTCCCTAAGTTTTTGCATCAGGTTTGTCTGTTTGTTTCTTTTGTTTTTTATTTTTGTGTATGATTTTTCCTGAATCATTAGTCTTCATTGTTTCCTTACCATCCATATAACTGTGATCCCGGGATGAAGAGCTATGTAGACTGGGAGACCTAGGGGGTGACAGGTGGCTGTTCTGACCAGACCGCCTCTCCTCCTGGCTAGAGCTGTACGAGCCGTTGTCATGGTTACTATGAGGCCCTGAGCCTTCCCATGATTCCTTGGAAGATTGCTGAAGATGAGATCTGCAAAGATTCATTTTTAAAGTGAAAAGTTTTTAAACTAAAATATTTGTTGTTGTTTTCTGATGACAAACAGTCAATTTTAATCATTATCAACAAAGAAACCCTGAATTAGTTTTATCTCGAATAGCTAGCGCTCTCTCTCTCTCTCTCTCTCTCTCTCTCTCTCTCTCCTAAACAATTTCTACAGTCCAAGAACAAAATTAATATCACTCCAAATTACACAAATGAAGTATAACAACTTAAGGATGCAAATTTTAAAAATGGCAGTAAAGATAAATTGAAGTTCTAGTCATGATATTCAATTGTTAAGAAACTGTTAGAAAATTATTGGGAAAGGTTCATTACGATGCTCTTAGGAATTATTGTATGTGGTAAAGTTTTGAAACTACCAAATTAGTAAGAAATCAAATGAATTCTACTGAGAGTCACATACACTGCACACAGCAATGCATGAATGGGACTACACACAAATGTTCAGCCTGAACATTTCACATGTTTGTTGTTGTCTTTTTGGTCATATAATGACTATGAAAGGATTTAGAGAGAAATCCTTTAAAGTGGACCTTTTTACTATAATATCCTACCTAAATAGATGCAAATAATTTGAAAGCTCACAATAATTTTGTCCATATTTCCCAATATGTTATATTATCTTTAAACTTTGTAAAGATATAAAATGATGTATGAATGTAACACAAAACAATAACGTGCAACTGTAAAGGTAATTACTCACCTTTCTGGTCCGTGCCCATTCCTCAAGCTAGTATCGGCCCCAGGGGGACTCCCAAACTCAATATCCTCATAGTTGCCCCAACCCTTCCGAGAAGGGCTGGTGGTCCTGTTTGGGGAGCTTTGCCTTGGGGGGTGGGCTTGGGCATCATTGGGGTGACTCCCATTGGTAGGAGGGTTGTCTGAACTTTGGCGTCGGAGGGACTTAGGGCTCCGGACTTGACCGCTTCCCCAGTCCAGCTCATCACGGTCACTGAATAGAACAAGATAATGCATTGATTACTGACAACTTTCTTTCCTACAGAATGAATATATGGGCCCCCAGTTCCATATACAAAGGGTTAAGAGGATTTATGATACAAACTTTAGATCCTAATATTGTATGTTAAGTCTTACATGAAATGGTTGCGATGATGTCTCGAGAGATAAAGTGTTTATCTTCTAAAAAAAACTTCATTGCTCAACATATTGAAAGCCAAACAACACCAAACCTTCCTAAATAAGTCTTTCAACAGATCAACATTTTTGATAATGATGATGATAAAGATGATGGTGATGGTGATAATGATGATGATGATGATGATGATGATGATGATGATGATGATGATGATGATGATGGCAGTTATAATAGTCATGATGGTGATGATGGTGATGATGGTGATGATGATGATGATGATGATGGTGATGATGATTTTGATGAGGATGAGGAGGAGGATGATGATGATGATGATAATGCTGGTGATGGTAATGGTGATGATGATGATGATGATGATGATAATGCTGGTGATGGTAATGGTGATGATGATGATGATGATGATATGTTGATGATGATGATGATGATGATGATGTTGGTGATGATAACTTGAGGATATGACCAGGGTAAAATTTTCTCAGGACTCACCCATAACCCCTATCTAGGTTGACTTGTGAAGCGTCATTCAGAGCATCAATCCATTGATGCATCAGATCTTCAGACTCTGCTGCAAAGTGGTACGTCCTCATATTGCTGTGTTCACACTGAGAGAAATCAACAACATACAGAAACATCAATTAGTATTGCATTATTAACACCTGGCCCTATCCAGAGTGACTTGTCATCCTTAAAACAACACCGGGGAAACAATATTCAATGCCGAAATGGATTCCTGACTGCATCACAGTTGAGTGTCCTCACATTACTGTGTAATGAATTACTAAAAATGATTTCTGACTGAATCTGCACCACTTGAACTAGGTTGAGTTTTTATTGATTAATGAACTTTTTTTAATAAAAGACTGACAGCATCCTTTCAACACTGGAATGCAAAACTATTTGCAGAAATTCAAAATCATAAAAAAAAAATAAAAAAATCTGGCAGTGAAATGCGAACTACATTGTAGTTTGAAGAATTTTTTAACTGATACAAGAAGACAGCCCTTCAATAAACATCTTACATCATTGTGTCTGCATCGTGATGGAATTTTTGTGCTCTGGAACAAATTTGTAAAAACAGATGCAAACTTGACATATTTCATTCCTCATTCCACAAAATAATCATCAGTTCACAATGTTTTAACATGCTCCTTCCATGTCATGACATTCACCTGTCCCTTTCCATACATAATGCCGTGGTCAAAACGGTGCAAATTGATAGCAACCAATCAGGATCCTTGTTGCATAGACTTCTTGCATAAAAGTCTTACTGTGAACCAATCAGTATGGTTGTTTCAAATCTACAATTGATACAGGTGTATGAACCCTTTCAACGTATGTTAAAGGGCACTGGTTACATGGCCTGTTTTGACAAGTGTGTATCCCGCAGCATGCAGTGGATGTTAACTTCTACCATTCCTTGCATTTGACCATGGCTGTATAAAAAATGTTGACTGCCTGAAAAAACATGCACCTTCTTACAAAAGGATTTTCATCAAAATCTAACGCAGACCAAAGAGAGATGCACAACAGATTGTTACCATGGCATAATAGGTGATGCTGAATACTCATTAACAATAATTATAATAAAGAATTTATTATGGACATACCTTAAAAGCAAATTTCTTGTTGATTTTATCCTTTGGTTCGACTGGTTTAATGACGTAACTTGGAAGCATTATAGTCCCTGCTTGGTTGACTTCATCAGCACCTGAAAAAAGGTATCAAAAAAATGTAAAGACAGTATAAATGTCAGTTTATGGCCAAAGCAGATGTGGGCTTGACACATATTCGAATCAGCATCTGGTCCACTAGAATATCCATTTGAGCATCTGAACTCATACATACCTGATACCTAGATATCCTGATGAAGAAAATTAAGGAAAAGCACAGATCAAGAAAGAATTTTTACTGTGATTCCCATTGTGTATCAAGATAAGATGAATGAAAATAAAGTCAGAAAAATCATGGGACCCAGGAGGTATTCAAGCCACAATAAACGCAAAACGCAATTCCTAGATAGTTAAGTTTAAAGGCTTTTCATAGATTTCTCTGTCTTATTCTAATACTTCTGAGAAAGAACATGTACAGAATCCTGTGTTGCTAATCACCTTATAAAGCAGGGACTCTGAAAAATGTGTAATTAGTTGGAGTGATTTTTGTTATATTGTCCCTGACCTTTCTCCAGGAATATGAAACACAAATATGTTAACGGACTTTCGGCTGGAAGACCACAATATCTACTTCTAACTATGAAGTGTGCTCTTACGAAGCTAATAAACTCTCAAAGCCAAGATCATTCCAACCATCTCTCATCTCACCTTTATAATAGAAGAGACAGAAGTCAGAGATGACGCACCACCTCTTCCTCCACACACCTAACCCTGTACTGTCCTTCTTCTGCAACCAGCCGTCCTTAGACACAAGGGCGCCCTCTCGTCGCTTCACCTTGGGTGCTTCCTGCTTGGGAATGGTACGCTTCTTGAAGGAGGGTTTCACCGATGGGGTAGGGCTCTGGGGTGCGTCGGGGTAGTGGGCATTGTTGGGTGGTGCACTGCTCTGATCACTGGGCGCATACCTGTTTTCGGAAGAAGGTGAGAAAAAATATTAATTTAAACAAATAGGGGAACTGACCAGAAGTATATGATGAAAATGAGCAAAAAAAAAGGGATTCCAGCGGGACTTGAACCCAAGACAGGTCTCCTGATTGCAAGGCCGGTGCTCAACCAATTGATTAATAGTCACATACATTTCAGAATACATTGTAGGATGGAATACATGTAGGGTTAAAAATTAATAACTAATTAAACTTGATATGTGTTTTCTTAGATAATTTTTAACATGAAACTGAATGAAAGAACCATGAAGATCCCTTTCCATGCAACTCTCATGAAAACACAAGTTTCATCATACACAATTGAATACACTTTAACATTCAAAATGACTTTAAAGATTCTAGGAATCTAATCCATTATGCAAGTATAACACTTACCATTCAGCACTCCAATTATTTTGCAATTTGTGGTATGTATAGTTAAATCCAGTTAATAAATCCAGATATAGTAAGAATCATTGGAATTTAAAAATTTCTTGCAAATAGTTTCCAACATTTAATTAGACACAAAATATATCCCACAGTGAGCCATACGTAAAGTACAATGAATGATTTCTGAATTGTACAATGTACATGGATGAAACCCTTCTTTAGTTTTAAGGTTGGGCATCTGTACAGGCTGTAATGCTTAAATGAGACGATATTGTTTTAACCTCTAAGCTCCAATTCTGATTAGGTTGATGTGTGTATGAGAGAAGGGAAGCTGAATCACAGCACTGAATGGGTTAAAGATGAAGCGTCAACAACATTGTTTACAGAATAGATTACAAGCTGTCATGGTTCGTTTCAAGTCTTCCCCTGACAAGAGTGTGTTAATGTAATAGGATTACACCAATAGCTATTAAAATACGGAGGGATTTTTTTTTTTTTTTATATGTCAGAAAGTCCACAAAGAAATATTAGTTTGTTTTTAATTCCATTTCAATTTTCATTTTAGTAGCTAAACAGCCGGGCTAAAGGGTGAGGGAATGTACATGTACTATTAAAAAGCTGGTCTTTATTTTAATAATTATAAATTAGCATACTATACAATAGGATTTCATTAAGTCAGGAATAAAGGAAAGGAATAGCACTCATTTTGTTGCTTGGTAACATATTTTAAAAGAAGAAAAGAATATATTTGTAACCAAAACCAGGATAAATGGAGGAACATGGTACACCATTCTCTCAAGCAGTGCCCCTATGGCGGAGGAGTCATGAGGGTTATGGGTGCAGTCAAAAGAAAGCAGTACATGTAATAAAGATGACAATGTTTTGACTTACATTTGTGGTGCATCAGGGGTATCTGTATCCATCTCTGTTCTGCCTGTTACTGGGTTACTAAATGTCGTTGATTCAACATAATGACTGAAAACAGATCAAATAAGAAATATTATTCAATAATTTATGCAATCAACAATGTAGTGATAACATCTAGTTTCAGAGAAGTTCTATGAACTTGTGATTGAGAATTTTAATAAAGGAAATATTTTACTACTGTAAAAGTTATTTACAGTAGTAATCACAGACCCGTACAATATGCCTGACAGTCCCAGACTAAAATTATCATTACAAAAATCTTGCATAAAAATCCAGTGGATTATAACATAATCAGGATTATTAAAGACATTTCAACATTAATTAGAGATATGACTTGTTCATATATGTACATGTGCATGTATACTTTTTCAACAAATTGGTAGTTAAATACAAATACATGTACATAGGCGCCTACATGTAGTATATTCATCATGTTACCATAATAATACCAACAACGTACACTGTACTTCCATAAATTATCATTTCCATATCATGAGATCCTGCTTTGATAACACAAGTGTCTGTACCTAAAAAGCATCCATGAACAAGAAAAAAATGGAAATAAAACTACAAAGTTTACACTCATTTTTGTGTACAAAACATCAATGTCATCTGGTATTTCAACCCCTAAAATGGCTTCTTGCCTCAATTGTACAAACTAACCGCAGTGTGAAGGCCTTTTCTGGGTTGTTAAAACTGAAATTGGGGTAAATAATAAGCTCTCGAGTCGTTTTGAGCTTGTGCTACACCTTGCCATTCCAGGCACAAAGTCGTGACAAGTTCACGTTCAATTCACCATAAATATGACAGACACAGTTGAGCGAACATGAAAGAGAATTAGTGACGAAAGGCTGGTTTATATTGAATTGGAGTGACAATAGAGAAAGAAAGATAATATGTATCTTGTAGAGTCAAGGAATGTAGTGACAGATGCATGTATGCAGAGAAAGACAGTCCGGATATACCAGAGTACACGACACAGAGCAAGATTCGGTCTTAACATTTAACCTTTGGAGACGAGCTGATTTGGCTACAACATACATTTCCCATAGACCTGAGCCCGAATAAATTCGGGATCAGTCCTCAATGGGTTAAAAACAATTAAAAAATACTTTAAAGTTTAGTTAAATTTTATTACCCCTATTAAAAAAAATTAAAAGCTGTAGAATGAGTAGGCCTATATAAATTGACATTGCGAGTATAGTATTGCAATGTAAATGTAAATAATTTGCAAATCATATATAATGTGTTTACTTTTGTACAAATTTGAAACACAATTATAACAACCTGAAAATTGATCAGAACTACAATTATTCAGTTTTCCGAAATCCACAAAGGTGTTAACTTGTGTACTTTTGAATATACCCCCCCCCCCTCCCCAAACCTACATGTAGCCTACAATTGCTTCATGAATATTTCTACACAAACACTCTTTTTCTTTTCTTTTCTTTTTTTTAGGTTTTGAAGATGGTTGTAATTATATAATTTCTAATTCCCAGCATTTTATCTGTTTTGGGTAAAATTACAACAGTCTATTTTTATATCATTACCACAGGACATTTGCTAACACTTTATAAGCAAATGCAAACTGGCACTGGCAGTTGCAGAGAGCAAAAAAGTTACAAAACTACAAAGTATATAACTTCCAATGACTTGCAGAGTCTGGGGCACCAGCCCCATGCTTTCATCAGTAAGACCTGTTTTGATCTCTCTTCTTGAACCTCAATACTCCAACGTACAAAGGTATAAAGTCAGAAATATTTGTCTCTTTTGGGGTTGCAGTCAACCTATTTATTTCATAAAATCCGATGAATGGATAGGTCCTCAATAAATTCCATGGTTTTCACAAAGTTCAAAAGTTCTCCAGTTGACAGAACTCTAAATCTGATTGTTTTGACTGAATGGCCTGGAAATTTTCAATACAAATGTACAATTGTATAAAGGTGGAATTATCTACAAAACAACAGCATGGAAATGGCTTACAATTGGCCAGGTAGCACAAGTCACGCGACAGGGCACTTGCCAATAGCCTTAGGCAATCAAAAATTTCTGCTAAAATAGATCATAATAAAGGTTCAAAGATGCAAATATGAACCTTTTCTCTCTTTTTTAAGTTCATCCATTCTGTCTGTCTGCCTCTCTCCCCTCCCCACCCCCCCCCCCTTTCTCTCTCTCTCTCTCTCTCTCCTCCCCCCACACTCCCCTCTCTCTTCTTTATCACTCATCAGCTTTCTTTCTATGCGTAGATCTCTCTAGAGCCTATATCGTCTCTCTATTTTACTCTCTTTCTTTGCATTGACGCTCTAGCCGACAATGCTATGTTATCGTTTCAAAATTCCTATTCCGTCGTCTCTTCTTTTTCTTCCACAAAAACCCATCATTTAACATGTGAACCTGTTATCCCTCCCCAGTCCTATCGCTCACACAATTCGTTCAAACTTCATACACACCAATCCCTCTATGATCTGATTATTGATCCCCTGACATCATTTTCCAAAAATCATACATCCATGACCGTCATCAGCCATTTGTCAATTTCGGGCCATCTGAAAGCCATTTTTCCAGCCTCCATATCTATGTTGTTATAAACGCTACAGACTTCTAACAAAATCCATTAAATAGTCCATGAGTTTGCCCTTTCATATGTATATATCACTTTTCATTTTGAAAAATATCTTGATATTTTGATTAAATTTAAAAAATCAACCCGTTATGAAATAAAAAATTGTGACTAAAAACACACAAAAATGGCTATAACTTCCTGAAATTCAATTCCATTTTGCTTCAAATTTTCAGGCGCATTTTATTCTAATAAATGTGCACATACTCCACATGTTTCACGCTCCAGTAAATACGCAAATATGCAAATCAGCGCCCTCTAAAGTTTCAAAATTTGACTAAAATCCAAGAGGCTGCATCTACGTTGTGCCTTGTTAAAACCGTACCTTTTTTTGGATTTAGGTAGTTCAGACTATGTCCTTTCCAGCAATGTAAAGAAATATATATCGTTCATTGACCAAATTGCTCAAAAATGTCACAGGAATGTAAAAATTATTGATACCAGGAATTCAAGTTTAACTTCCCCTAAAATTTCGAATATTCAATCTAGGGACTTAAAAACTTGGCAAGCTATAGTAAATACACACATCTATCTGCCAATTTTTGTTAAAATTTGATGACGTCATCAAAAAGTTGACAAAAAAATAATGAATTTCAATGGATTACATAAAAAGGCATTACGATCATTGTCGATCAATATTTGCTTCTGAAATTGACATCACAATGACTGCATTGAAATTGCCTTTCCATTCGATACCAAATATAATATAGGTTGTCACAGAAAATTTCGAGTAAATCACATTTTGTAGGAGCCATTTATGCCCGCTTGCCTAATAATTGCAAATTTGACAGAGCCATGTGCACGCCGATAATATGGAAAGCGAAGTTTTTAAAATTGCCATGTAGTACACAAAGCGTATTCGTTTTACACACAGATCTTGTATATTATGAAAAGCTTACTTCCGTTTCCCAAAATATAAAAAATATATGCTTACATTTTAATAATCATTGAAATCCTTTAGTCAAGGCGTCAATGCACGCACATCGTTCATGTCACCGATTGCCAGTTCATAGTTTCCTATCTAAGTCATCCTATCAGCTCTATCTCCCTCATCTCTCTAACCTCTCTCTCTCTCTCTTTCTCTCTATCTATCTATCTCTTGATACTAAACAAATGGAAAAGACGCCTTCTTTCTGAAATCAACAACTACCTGTCATGGTTGCTAAGAAGAGACAAAGAAGTCAAATACAATTACAGATAATCAGCACTTCACCTAAATCTGGTCTAAAATAATTCACCTATCAGTATCACAAAGATGACTCATCCCACAGACCTTGTTTGCATTATGTAGATTACCCTTAAAACTTAACTTCAGTTGTTGCAGCCAAAAAAAAATAGGATGAAAATGTACAATATGTTCTCATATTAATCCATTTACATCATTATAGATGTACATACAAAAAATATATTAATGTTCTATGATTTCAGATGAAATTTTGAGAAAATATCGAAAAGGTTGGTTAAAATTGAGATTAGGAGTAGACCACAATCTTGCCAGAAGTGATGAGAGTGACCATAATTGATGTTTATTTTCCTCTTTTCTCTGCAAATTTTCTGCAAATTCCATTGGTGTGTACATGTAGTATTCACTATGCTTAATTGCTTTCTTTCATCATGACCACTACTAAAGATTATCTTTAACTTGATCAAGGAAAACATACATGTAAGTTATAATAATTCAAGAACCAGGAGATTCAGAGGCTATCTATTGCATAATTACCAATGTATAGTTCTTTACATTATTCATTATCATAACAAAAATATTACCATAGAAAACTTTTGAAAAATTGATTTGTACAATCTTCATAATCTAATACCATCCTCATTGACAATAAGATTAGATCTATCATCATTTTATATCAGACACTGACAGTTTTGAATTTTTTATATGCAAGCAATAACTAGGACCAAATTCTGAAATTTATTTATGATTTTTTTTTTTTACTTATTATGTCAGTCTGAATTCATTCACGCCAACCAACAAAAATATGTGTCAAAAGGCAAGTCGTGTGTAAAATTTGCAAGGATGTTAAAAAATCAAAAACATTTTCCATAGAATGACTAGCTCAACCTTCTTTTTGTGTGTCACACGCTAGAGATATCAACATTCTCATCAATACAGCCATACTTTAACAAAAGGAAGCACGTGACAAGTCAACAAAATTTGAGTTTTTCAAGCTTACATAAACAGTCATGCTAAAAGAAGTTAGGAACTTAGGAAGTATTATAATAAATAATAATAATAATGTAATTTATATCGCGCCAAATCCACTCTGTAGAGTGCTCAAGGCGCTTGTACAAAAATACATACATGAAGACCTACAATTTAAACAGAAATGTTTTGACACGAGTCTTAAATGACTCACAAGATACGCATTGCTTTATGTCATCAGGATATGATAAAATTACATTGATGAAGTATATTAAAAGTCAGTCACATTTTGCTTTTTAGAGAAAATATAATTTGTTCACTTCTTTACTTTTCTCAAATTAGGACAGAATAGCTGAAATCATTCTCATTTTTCTAAAATGTCAGATTGTTCCCAAATTATATTAAGAATATGTGCATGATTAAAAAAGTTGATGTCACTTTGAAAGACACCATACAATGTCCTTTTAATGTATGACTATTGCTTGTTGTGCCCTTCTTCAAGTATCCTTGGGATTCTAAAGATTTAGAAGGAAAACATTTCAGAACTATTAAATATCAATCATGTCTTGCCACAACACATGAAGACCTACTAAAGGCTATTTGATTTGCCCTTTAAACTTAATTGGCGATTAACTTACCTCATAAAGCAGATGCAGATATATGGTTGCCTTTTTAATAAATTATTTCATCTTCATTACAGGAGAAGGCATGTAAACTCTGATGAATCTTTAATCTAATTAATATTACATTTTCTTACAGACATACATGTACATATTAAGAGACCTATTGATCTGTTTGATGTTTCTTTACTTATTATTCATTTTCCAATACAATATTGATGTCAATACATACAGGTACATTTGTACAATGAAAAAATAAAACTCAAAAACATAAAAAAGGAAGAGAAATTCTTGTATTCTGTGGACACGTTTGCAGTCATTTCTCACATTATGGCAATTTATATACCCAGCTCTCATATCAAAGGAAACATGTCTAAGATACATTTGTAGAGTGATTGTATTTGTAAGGGATTATATGAAAAGGGAATATTTACAGAGATTATTTGCTTGAGGCTATAAACCTCGAGCTAATCTCATAAAAGGGAGTGTTTACAGAGGAGAGAAGGTGTATTAACACAAATGTGGCTTATCGCTTCCAATCCTCGGTTTTATTTGCAGAAACCCTTATATGGGTATATGAAGATTTCAGATACATGTACATGTACATATATCCACCAAGTTTTGGTTTTTCTTGTGAATCTTTTGAAAAATTATACATGCTGCCTTTCAAGTTAATCCTCATTCCTTATAGTTTCCAGAGATTTCTTATAGTGACAGAGTATAACTGGTAAGTATTCAGATTTGAATGTCCGACACTCCAAATGAATGATGTCTGACAAATAATTTTCAGCTAAGAATCATAAAAGCTCATAAATAGGCAAAGGAAGATAGAGAATGTACATTGTAGGTCAAGCTATAGAAATAGAATATATTGAATTTATGGTCCTTACACTTAAAGATAATGTGATTCAAGTACAGTCCATCCTCATTTCTACTCCTCTTATTTTTTGCTCATCTTCCCTCCTCCTCCTTCTCATTCCCCCTCCATCCTCCTTCTTTCCAACATCTGCCCTCATCCTACCCTGCCCTTTCAACCCCACTCCTCCCATCCTCATCTTCGCTCTTTCTCCGCACCCTCCCCATCCTTTCCCCTAACCTTTCAAATCTCCACCCGTATTCCCCATCATTTTCGCCTCCCTCTCTGAACGCCGTCATCCTCCTAACGCATACCTTCATCATCTTCCGCTAACCCACACCCCCCCCTCCCCCACATCTGGCCCCAATCTCCTCTCCCTATAACTCCTGCCGCGGTATCCACCCATTCTTACCTATTTATTGTACTGAGAGCTAAAAAGAGCTCCATGCTGATACCATGCTGTGTGGCTTGCTATCATATTATGGGGATGTGTCCTGCCATCTCATTACCTTACATCTGTTAGATGCTGAGTGCCAGAAGACATTAGCTTGTATTCATGAACTTAGTGGCTTCGTTAACGTCTTTCTTGCATTCAGCGGATGGATGGATGCCTGGCTGTCTGTGGATTTCATGCCACATTTCCGCTTGTCAGGCCAGTCCACAGGCTGGAGACTGGGACATTCCAAGATGAGTGTACCTTTGTGATATCATGTTGGTGATATCAGTTTGGAGTGTTTACAGATCTGTATCAATCATGTTTTGATCCATATCCAAGGGAGATCTCTGGAGGGGGACGAGAAGGGCACGAAACGCATGCCACCCCCCCGCCTAAAAAAAAAAAAACATTTTCAATTTGATATAAAAAAATTAGGCTCCAAATATGATTTATTTTTCCTAGCTCGCTATTTGCGCTCGCATATCAACATTCATAAAGAAATGATAAAGCACACACACACACACATACACACACACACACACACACACACAAATAAGTAAATAAAATACAAGGTCTTCACAGAATTTTTTACATCGTAAACATCTTAGCTTAATTGATTAGGTCTACATTTTATTTTCCTCTTCTTCTTTTTCACAAACCTCTATCAACGTGGGGGAGGGGGAGGGGGGGGGGGGGGGGGGGTAATGAAAAACTTTCCGAAATAGTTGGTACAAAAATTGAGCCCACCCCGCCCCCCCCTCCTGAAAATCTTCCAAAGCCTATGGATTGTTCGAACCTGCCGTTGGTCACCTGCTTCCTTAGTTCTTTTATTTCATTATCTCTCTGTTGCCCTTCCACCTATTTATTATTATTTTTTCTTACTTCTCGACCCTTGCGAAGTCTCTCTCTCTCCCTCTTCCACCCCTTTCTTGCCTTTTAGACGTCCCTTTTCTGACTCGTGGGTATACTTCATGTAATGTCGGTCTCGTGGGCTGTTTGATCTAGTGTCGGTCTTTACCGTCGGTGTCGTGGGCCTTATTTGCGAATTTTCTGTCTCATGGGTCATATCATTGTAGTGTCGGTCTCGTGGGCCTGTTTGATCTAGTGTCGGTCTAGTGGGCTGTCGGTCTCGTGGGCCTAAATTGTTTATAGTCGATCTCGTTGGCCTATTTACTTTACTGTCGGACTCGTGGGTCATCGGTTTAGTGGGCCGTCGGTCTCGTGGGTGTCGGTCTTGTGGGCTGTACCCGGACAAAATAGTCCATGGAAGTGGGGCATAGAAAATATAAGGAGGAAAAAAAAGATGCTCCTACGATATATGTACGTCCTAGGGTAATTTACTGGAAATTTGAAAAGCCTTTGTACATGTAGCCCCTCATGTACATTATTCTTTGGAACATCAGCATACAGGTTTATTTTTCCTTTAAAAAAAAAATCACTTTAAAAGAACCACTAAAGAAAAATATTTTTAGGTATTAAAGGAGATGGGGAAAAGAGCATGAATAAATATTGTATAAAACTGCAAAGAGGAGAGGGACAAATAATGCAAATCAAATTGGGATGAGAGCTATAAGTGGGGTAAAGAGTGAGAAATAATAATACATTGAAGATGGGAGGGTGTGGAAAGGGTATGTTGTAGCCTCCAGTAATTTGTACTATTCCCCAGTGTTTGGTATCTATCAGACCATTTAAAGCAATTACACAGTCAAAATGGATATTTCAAATGGAGCTAAAGGCACTCAAATAGTTCACATGTATACATGTAGTGTGGAGTCGCAGAGAAACCCAGTGCACCTTGCTGAGTAGTTATGATCATGCTGTGATGATATTAGCCAAGGTTTATGATGACAAGAAATGAGAGTAAATGATGATAGCAATACATTTTTAGTGAAAATTCAAGCCTATGCCATATTGTGACCTGTGAGTTCACTGCTCTTCATTTTGAAGCCTTAAAATAATACTTTAAATTTCATGTGCCAGAATAATTCTGAACAGTATGGATAAAGTACATGTACATGCGTTATTAAAATGTATGGGACATGTTTGTTTCAATATATTAAAAAAATTATTGCCTCTATTTACATAATACTGTATAGGCCTACAACATCTATCTCATTTATTGTGAGGAGAGTTACATTTATTCGATTTGCCATTATTATTAATAGACCACTCTCTGCAAGTGTCAAATACAGTAATCTTGGAAATATTCATGTCATATTAATTTTTGCGGATTTCGCGCGAAGATCGGCAGGCACGAATATAAAAACCTGAGAATGTATGAGCATACCTTTTTATGCATTTACTTGGAGGGTTCAACTTGCAGCGCGAATTCAAGAACCTGTGAACATTCTTTGAGGCTGCTCAGCATGAAAAATTAATCGCACGAAAGCAGTACATGTACATTTTGTAAGTAAAGTAAATTGGAAAGCCTACAGTCTTTAATTGTGACAATTAAAATACAAAAAAAAAATATATATATACCATTCAAGATCCCGCCCCAATGTATTTCAAAACAAGCAAACAGATAGTACAACAAGAACAGTAGATAAAAGCCTACAGTAGACATCCCTCAATAATGATTGTCCTGTCTAAACTTTCAGCACATCAATCAACAATTCAATTCTCTCTTTTTGACTACCAAAAATATCTCAAATATCGGTTGAGGGTATGAAATTGTGACCTTACTGACTTCCAGTGAATTATATTCCAAGTTCCCCAACCCACAATGCTTGAAATGACACCCACACAAATACATATTTCAATTTGTTTACATGTCTCGCCCACCACAGACCAGTTACAGTCATTGAGTAAACTTCATGACATGGTGTTGAACGTTCATAGAATTTCGATTTACATGATGTAAAACTTGATAAAAATGATTGTACTTGCAAGTGAATGACATTGAGACCAATGATTTAACATTACTCATGACATAAACATTTACACACTATATTATACACCTATAGATATGTTTTGGTATTCTATAATTTGTACCATGGCCTACATGTACATGTACATATACAAATACCCTGATGAATTGCATATCATATACCGGGTAGGCCTATTTGTGAACTTTTTAAGTAATGTTTTAATTCATGTGCAAGTCCTACAAATGGGCAATTCCATGGAAAATGTTCACTTTAGTGAAAAAATAAAGTTTCCAAAATCACTTAAGCACTCAAATATTCTTAAAAAGTAATCTATAAATTTTCATTTTCCAATAGACAAATCGCAATTACGACAAAATTTTGTATTTTTTTTCCGTCAATGAAAAAATGGATAGTGAATTGCAACAACACAGAAATGTGGTCATTTTCAAAGAGTCTATCCTTCCTCTCTCTAAAGAAAACAAATGAGGTCACAGAGATCTCATTCAACTTTTGAACAGTTCATTTATGAATATACCAAGAGAAAATCATAGTGAAATTTTATACCATTCTTCAATTTTTGAGCCATTGATGCTCAAATTTGTGTGATTTCTTTAACATTAGCAGCGTCATGTCCGTTACGTTTTTCACTTAAAGTTTTCACAGCTAACAGGAAATTTGTATAAAGTTACTGCAAAGTCAGATTCTATGTTAGAATCAAACCCCCTCACATGTGTAGCAACCATTTTTCCTTACCACTTCTTATTTTCATACAAATGATGTAACGGACATGACACTTTGCGTAACGGACATGACACCTTATAGATTACAAGTGGTACCGTCCATAGAAACAGCATTGTGGCTCAAGGTAGCAGAGTGATGGTCATTCTCAATTACTTTAGGATAGTTGGATGTTAGATCTGAATACTAGTAACTAATGAATTCATGAAATTTACATGTTATTTATTATATAAAATAAAAGTAACCAGATCTTCCTTTTTAACCATGGAAGTATGATTTCAGATGACCAGGCTGTTTACCCTATGTACATGTAGGTAGAATTTTCAAAGAATTACACCTCAGTATATCAGGTTGAGGTGCAGTCAGCTCACTGGCACCAAATGCAGATCCATCACAATCTTGACCATTTGTGTTTGGACAAAAGACATTTGCGACTCTCAGTTGATTGTGAGTGACAGCCTTGAACATGA
>CALNVZ010003426.1:33974418-33989621 GCA_940671915.1 Paracentrotus lividus
AATGATGCAGCTTCTTTTACACAGGCGGCTCGGAACAATACAAATAAAATTATTTGTGCACATTTACACCAAGGCAGATTATATTGCCAACAAGAATAATCTTGAGATCCTATGGAAGGTTGTCCTCCCACTGAAAGGTACACTGCGTGTAAATTGGTTGCAACCAGTCAGTAGGGACAACATCCAGATCAAATCATATTCAGAAGCTGGTAAGAATAGGAAACAAGTACACCACTTTGACAAGCCTCATAAAGTGTCTGAATGTGAGCAGAAAGTTAAAGATAACACAACCAATGATGACAAGCCACAATCAACTCTGTTAGCCATCCCCTCAACAGCAGTACAAGCGAACAGCTTTGTGCGAGTTAAATTTTCTACTAATAAAGAAAACGTGAAAATACTTTGTCGCCCAAGTGACCACCTTACAAAAAGATGGATATGATGTAAAGCATTTGTTAAAAATGATCAAGTAGTGTATGTTTGAGAATATCCAAGATTGGATAACAGAGGACAATTCTACTACACGGATGATATTAATGCTAAATGGAAGAACTTCTCATGAGGGTTTTACAAAAATTTCATTTTCTTTTTAGATGATAATGCATTTGATAACACTCTGGTTACTGCTTTTAAACTGCATTTTTTATGCTGGTTAACTTTCTTAAAAACTGATGTTATAACTTAAATTCATAAAATAAATTTCCATGTGTTAAAATATTTATCATGATGTACAGTTCACCAGCATGTTGTTTTTGTTTTTTACTAAAAAAGTTATGTTTTGTCCTCATTGTTCTTTGTCATTTTAGTACTTTAGATATTGTATTGTATGTACATTAGGCCTACAATTATAATATAGCTGAGATCAATAAACCTGCCAAAAAAGTGCTAGATATTTTTGTATAAAAATTTTAAGGAGTTGTACTTTGCTGTTAGTTTCCTTTTTCTTTCATTATGAAACAAAGAGGTGAACACATGGTTCACTTCAAAGAGTGTCATGTCCGTTACGTGGTTGATCAAATACTAAGCTGTAGAGAAAAAGTTATCCATATGTATCAACCAAATAAAACTAAAATAATATAGATTTGGTATGGTTGCGTGGTAAGTAACTGGAAAATATTCATTAACTGTAACTATATGGTGCAGGAAGCAAATTTTTCTTTATATTTTATTGTTTTGTAAATATTGTGAATAGAACCCTCGCTTAAATAACAAAAATGTACAAGATATTACAGAAATATCAGTTATAATTAGTGTCCTTAACTTCTAACTCTTAATATTTAAACATATAAATACTCTACTATATATTGTAATAAAAGATTATAGTCGCTGGCAAAAAGTGGACGAAACTGTCATGTCCGTTACGCAACACGTGTCATGTCCGTTACGCTACATTTTGAATTTAAATACGAATGCACCACAAACTTTTCTTAAACATCATTTTTATGAATAGAGCATAACTTAAGGTGTAATTTGACACGCAAAATCAGGTGCAAGAGATACCAAGAATTCACAGGAATTTTGATACTCTGTAGGTAAGAATGCTTCGTTTCCGTTTTGTGTCATGTCCGTTACGCTCGCAAGGAGTGGATTTTTTCCGCAACCGTTGAACGAAACGCTTTAAAAAATTTTCTTGTGTATGTAACTGATACTTTTATGTGTCTGAGTAAATTCAATTAAAAGGTTATTTGAGTACTGTCAATTCTGCTGTGTGATGCTTTGAATTACAAAAAACTGTCTGAATGTCATGTCCGTTACGCTGGAATTGACCAAATGCCTTCAGAAAAAATCGAAAAAATAATATCTACAAATTAATTTGAATATTTTCTCAATTTTTTCTATGTTTTTGCTTAATCTTCCAACTTTTGATTTATTTCCCTTTAAGAAAAATATCAGTTGATGTGAACACATACATACAAGTACCTCAGAAGTAATGTTTTTCCTCAGAAGTAATGTTTTCCAACCAGAAAATATCTGTTTTGAATCAGAGCAATACATGTTCAAAGTTTATTAGTGTTTCATATCATGTCTGACTTATATTTTCATTTCCCACTCAGAATTATGACTGAAAGGTATGCTCTAACAATCACCTTTGACCTTGTTCATGAAAGTATGATATAATTTTGAGCTGTTGATTCATGTTCCTGAAGATTTTAATAGAGCTCTAATTCTTTAAGTTGAAATGAAACCAAATAAAAATTTTGCGATCATAAAATGTTTGTTTTGAATCAGCACATGCATGTCCAAAGTTTATAAATACCGCGTTTACATTGTGACTCGGCTCTCGTGTTGAATCCTCAGGAAGGGTTCAACACTGCAAAGAGTGAACCTGTGATCGTGTTTAAACACAACCAAAAAGGCGAGTTCAACACAGCTCCCAGATCATAACCGGAAGTAAAGGGACGTCATTAATGTGTGTTGTGATGTATAGCCAAATTCCAAATCTGACCTCAAGGCCATCAACTTCGACACGGCTTTCTGTTTACACACATGATCACACTGATCCAATTTACACGACATAAAATTGCCGAGTCGAACACGATCGCCATGTCAAACCCCGCGAGCCAAGTCACAGTGTAAACGAGGTAACAGTTTCATATCATGTCTGATTTTATTATCTCTTTATCTCCAGCATGAGAGGAATGTTATAACAACCATCTTGAGTGAATATGTATTGTATCCCCTTTCACATTTAAAACAAAAGTTACAAACAATATGTACAAATGTATTTGATATAATCATCTGTCAAAAAGTGTGACAATGAAGAACATGTGTCATCAACATCATGCTTTATAATAAGGAGCCTAGAGAGGTTGGTATACAAACCCAGTACAAACTAGCAGCCTTGTATACCACCACCTCAAGTCCTCAACTACTGGATTATGCCCTGATTCCTAACCCACAATGCAACATCCTGAATAGTGTAGTCTTATAATTCAGGTCCATTTGAATGAAAACATATTTTTTTCACTACTCACTGATTTCACACCATGATAATAATGTTGCCAAGTATCAAAACACATCTATCTCAAAAGGTATACTTTAAGACTATGTATCTACAACACACAGTCAATGAGAATGTTGCTCACTTCGGTCTTGCTTTAAAATGTACAAAATCATATCTTAACCCATAATGTACAATGTACAATGTACAAACAGAATTTAATCCATATATCATTAATCTTAGTGCATATGGGCAAATTGTGTTTTTTTTTAATATCAACCATATACAGTACAAACAAATTTTTAATCCATATCAATCATTATCATGCATATGGACAATATGGTTTTTAAATCAATATTAACATCAATTTAAGACTTATATATTCAAGACAACTACTGCTTTGATTGATTAAAAATCTATAAAATCTTTTCAGATTGATAAAAATATCTACTGGTATGAATAATAAATCTGACAAATCCAGACCCAAAGATTTCATTTGTTAAGATAAAACACTCATGAATCTGGAGCATGGAAAAAAAACCTCACAGTGCTGTTGTATACATATTTGCTATTAATGCTATTTAAAGGGACTTATAATTGATAAACCCATGCGTAAGCCACTGTCGATTGTGTACGAGGCAATGGAGTCAAGAAAAACGCGCATTCCCCACGATTTGTTAATGTACCGATCTCCGACTTTCAATCCCCTTTAACAGAAACTTTTCCATCAATGGTACATGTAACTAATAGTAACACTGCTCAACGGCCAATTGAAATCCAGTTTATCATGAAACTTACTATTAAATGGCAAAGTTATTTGTTTTATGCAATGGTTCCGAGGTTAGAAAGGTTTGTTAATGTGAACTTGGTTAGAGAACATTTTAGAAATGAGAACGGGGGTTATAAATCCCTTTGAATGTTGAAGGTCGTCTTGATGTCAAGCAGACATCATGAAATACGATCCTTCATGCTCCCATAACATTCAACTTCAATCTAATGTAAGCTTGAGAGTAGTTCAAAGTTTGTACACCCACATATCATGTAGGCCTACATGTAGCCAGACATGAAAATTACATGTACATGTACATGTACATGTAAGTATACCACTGACAGATATGAACAAATCTCAAATACAAAATTATTATTTCACAAAAGTGTTTCCAAACATTTGAGCATTTTGAAATTTCATTGATCTACATGTATGCCTGGATACATGAATAATTTTAAGAAATACAATGTATCCATTATAATTGAACTTGGGTGCTTTTATTGAAATGCTAAATTAAGATGAACTTGTATTATTTTCTTTGATGTGGTCCTTTTGTTTTTGTCACACTGACTACATGTATAACTGTAATAAGTGAACCTGAACCCCAAACAAAATTAAGAAATCTTCTGATTTCTCATATATTGTAAATAAGATTTCAAAAATGTACAGATACATTTTGACATTTTATCAATGAACTAAATGAACTGATAAGGCCTTCAGTAAAAGTATGAAAATGTCTTTCAAATTAAACAACTGAATAAATCACGGACAACATACTTCGTAACTATACATTTAACCTCAAAATATGATATGTGATTGATCAATTGAGCATGTCTGCTGACTCAAATTTAAGTGTTTCTGTCAATACAGTGCATTATACTGATATTCACTCTGTTATGACTTGCTGGTTGGAATGGTACTCCATGCTCTGATTAGGCAGTGCTTCACTAGCTTGTGCTGCAAAAATAACGTGCTGAGAGGTGGATTAGGGGAAAAACTGAAATCAATGAAGCACGAAGTTGATGCTGCACTAGCACAAGCTGAATATCGAGATACACTTTTAAACCTGACCTCGAGCTTTCACAAAGAAGCCTGATATGAGCAAGTTAGCATCAGGATTTGTGGGTTTCAGGCTAGTGCAGCATTACTCAATTAGCATGCTATTTTGAAGCAAAATTGCATGACTAGCAAGTGTGGAAATAAATGTAGGCCCAAGATGAATTGGGCTGACTTGTCACAAATTAGCACGCTATTTGAGAGAATTTAGCTTGATATTCCTGAATTAGGCCAATTCATTTGATCAGAAATAGCACTATTTGGCTGGCTCAGGCTAGTGCAGCACCGCCTAATATCTGGTGATTGGTACATGTGCAAATGTACATTGTACCTGTCAATAGTCGTTAGCATAATACAGCTGATTAAATAATCAATGTCAGCGCTCGTAATGAATAAAAATCACTGCATATTACAACTCAATTACTCTTGCATCTGGCTTGTATTGATGTGTCTGTGTGTGTTGATGTTCGAAACAAATCGAAAATAATGAACACATACTAGCTCAAAAGTTGGTAGTTCTAAATCTAATCAAGCTGATAATGTTGACACTGTACATTCAAAGGATGCTATTTTGGGGATAACTTCATGAATTTCCTTGAATTATTATTGACACAACAGACTGAGCTCTATTTCTTTCTTTTTTTTTCTCACTTTTTGACAAATCTTGGCTATAAAAAGTGTGCACTGTAAGAGTAGAACATAATAAGTTTTATTGTATACCGGTAGTGGAATTCCACACTAAGGTCCAAGAGCTCTGTATGATTCATGCAAATGTTATTAGGCACTGATTTTATGGTCATAATTTGTCCAAAAGTGCAAACTAAATTAAACACTCGGTCTACATTATTTTTCCACTCACACCTACATGAAGTACATAGTAGAAGATTTGGTGCAGTGGACATTTTTTTTTATTCTAATCTGACCAAACATTTTCATTAGAAAAGCTGCATTCATTTCCCTCTTGATCCTTGTACACTGTTCTTACATGCGAGCTGTGAGCTACATTAGTTCCAGAGGCCGGTGTTAGTTTATAAGTGTACATACATTTTTAAAGATAAAGTTTATGAATATTTGTACTCACTTGACAAAATAGATTTGACCATCCGCTGTAGAACCTTCTTGCCATCCTGCTGGTAAATCTGTTACAAAAGAAAATTGAGTCAGTCAATCAAACAAAATCAATTTTGTTCCAGAACAGACAAATGCAGAGTCAGGGAATGGACAATGTAGTCACAGATTTCTCTTCTGCTTCAACACTAGGAACCCTCTGGTGTTAATGCCCTTCTTGTCTGAGACGGACAATATAACATGAATTTGAGATGTATCTTACCATCTATGGTATTCAAAAACATTTTTGTGTCTACATTCGACTTAATTCTTCAAATTACATGTAATGTTTTAAGAAATCACTCCTCTGACTCTCATAACAAGCGTTGTTTGGACACAGGAGAAGGTGAATATGTGCTTGCTTGGGCCATGCTTGGGCAGAAGGTTTGCCCAGGTTTAGCAAGTGGGTACAGCAGGATTTAGTCCTTAAAATGCACTTCGCACAGATATTGGTTTCTAACATCTAGTAATAATTTGAAAAGCTCAACTGGAACACATGCAGCGACATAAAATCTATTATTTGGATCACAAAATAAACTTACTGTATATTTCAAGTTACTGCTTACATGAACATGTACACTAATTTTAGCAAAATATAAAGAGCATCACAAGACTGTCATAAACAGTGGTCAATCATGATGACCTTCTCGTCTTATTTGATAATCATTTGACTGGTCTACATTATGCCACAACCATGTACAATTGTATGTTATACATTTTTTCCTGATGCTTTTAACAATTGCCCATGAATTTTGAATTATATTTCCCCTTGAAATGATGGCTCTTGGGATACTCAAAATTAGCTTTACATAAAGCATGCACTATGCCAAAGGTCACCTGATTCACACAGGAATAAAACTCACTTAAAGAATCAAGCAGCCCTACAATTGGCATCTAATGCTTCAAATATGTCGCTATTTTGTAGGAAATCACTTTCTTCAATGGGTAACATCTTTGACAGCCTTTCGACAGACAAAAGAAGTCCTTCCTTTGTTGCCAATCAAAAAGACATAGATCTGGTTTTATCTTTTGGAGAGTGGGTGCAAGATCCTTAGATTTAAGAGTGTTAGTGATGATTTTATACTGGATTAAGACCATGGGAATGTTAATAGGATTTAGATTCTGAGCAGAATCTTAATGCTTAAGACAGAGCCTGTTCCCATAAACCTTATTCAGTACTTTGAGGGGCAAATATACATTTATAAGAAAATTGTGAGACTTCATAACTGCAACAAGACTTCTACATACTGTTCATGTATCACTGCAATATTGAAAAGGAATTTCAAAAACCTACATGTAGAGCAAAATCTCATCTGACTTAATACCACTTTTCACAATTCATGTTCCATTGTACAAAATACAGTCATTTTACCAAATCCAAAATGTAATTTCCTCCTTGGTACACACACTTTCACGAAGTTTTCAGATTGAAATATTAGACATGGTGAAAGAAAAGGCACAATATTATTTGACAGATTCCGCTTCAAATGAAACAAAATCATCTTGAACATTACAGTGCATATTTATGTTCAGAGGTTGTCCCTAAAAAAAACCCGATACATGTACAAGATTTCATGAGAACCGGGGTGGTGTTTCACCAAGTCATTTGTAAGTTACGAACAACTTTACGAACGAATGGTGGTCAGTTCTTGTGCTAAAATGATTATAAAGAATATGCACCCAAGAACATGTTCCCGTCTTTCATAAAGTAATTTGTAACTTTACAAACCACTTGGTGAAACACCACCCGGGCAATCTTTCTCCTGGACTATGCAATTTCAATGTGCATAAGTGTTGAGGTATTAAAATAATTTACATTGTAGTTCTATTAAAGCATCTCATATAATGATAAAAGTATGACAAGGCACATTAATCAAGGACATTTATCCTTGAAGTGTGTGAACAGGGTTCTTTTGTAAACTGTTGTACATGTACAGTGAATTTTCTGTGCAGTGAGTCAGTATCGTTGATGCATTGTTCATTCCTTTGTTTGGCCTTAAAGATTTGGCATCATACAATGTAGGCTTCACTACAATCATTCCTTGAGAGCACACAGATAATGTGGGTAAAATGTTCACATGCAACAACCATCTAAATAGATAGAATTATCTCTTTTTTTTCTAATAACCATCTAAATAGATAAAATCAACTTTTTTTTAATAACCATCAATCTAAATAGATAAAATCACCTTTGTTTTCACATGAAGGTTCATTCTGTACTTAGGCTAACGATCACACTCAAACTAGGGCATATTTTTATTAATTATAATGTACTGTATAAACAAAAAGTTCACACTAATTTCTTGTACATGTACATGGAGCTGAAAAAAATTAAAATGAATCAATATTTCAAAACATTAAAGCATTAGGCATATATATGTTTGATAGGATGGTTCCCCAATAAGTTTCTTCCACAATTCAATCTTACAAACAACAGTTATAACTTTAACTTAACTTTTTAACTTATGTAAGTAAAATTTTTATAGGTAAAAGAAATAGATTGTGAACTCACCATCTCTGCTTTCATATCCCGATGCTACAGCTAAGCCTGTGCCCGGACGAACCCATGTTGATGTTCTTGTTTCATCACTATAAACAAATTGGCATAAAATGTTGCAATGCTTAATGATTAATAACCATATTATTCACAAACAGGATACACGTTACTGTAAGATAAGCATTAGTAGGTTTCAACTATGGTATTTAAAAAATATTCAAGATAACCCTCATTGGAAATAAGCCTTTGCAGCTTTCCTGAGTTATCCTGTCACTGTATCATTTTTTATATTTTACAAATAAAATCAATCAATCAAGTACAATATAAAATAGATTGGGCCAAAAAAGACATGGGACGGTATTTTCGAAGGGTGACTAAAGTAAGTAGGCCTACTAAATACGTCATCCTATTGTTCGAGATAATAGCAAGGCCTACTAAATACCTATTTACATGTAGTAGGCCCTCTAACTTTATCGTTCAAGAATACCGGCCTACATGATACATGTCATCTTTGCTTTAGGGCAGTTCCAAGGTAACGGAGTGACATTCAGAAGCAACATTTCAGCATTCAAACACATTTATCATCCATACTTTAATCTTTATTTACAAAGAAATGGTTCATGACAATAGCTGATGGTACCCTCTTTTCAAAATGATAACATTTGTTATAGTGATCTGCATAATTAATGAGATATGAATATTCATAATCATGGTTACGGAGTGACGCAAAATGGACATGCATATTTGAGCATAAAACATTTTGCTTAAACTCTGTGAACTTTAAATGGCTATCATAATTTTGAGTAATTGATTGGATTCTATATTATACTAGGTATAATATGCAGCCTTGCATGAGAAAATTCGCTGAATATTTTGTTAATTATGACTTAAAACTTGAACCCATGTCCGGTTACGGAGTGACGGTTACGGAGTGACCTCTGAATCATCCACACAATGGCAATGTAAATGACTATGTCTCCCTTGCTAAATAAAAAAAAAACATCCTTGATTGTTTCAATTTTAATTCTGATTGCTCTGTATGATAGCTCTAGGTGGGGGATTCAAAACTTCTACACAGAATTTTGAAACTCATTAAGTATGCTAATTTATGCGCATTTTTCAAAATTCATAAATAATGGATTTTCTTTATTTCTCGACCGATTTTGACATTTTTTTCTTTTTTGTTCCATCTAGTAGAGCTACATGAGGTTTACCAAACTTCTACACAGAATTTTGAAATTTTGTTTTGAAAATTGTCTACATTATGTATGCTAATTTATGCAAAATTCTTTAAAAATAACAATAAATGCTTCATTTTCAATTCCATTTGCTTTATATGATAGCACTAGTTGGGAGATGCAAAAATTTTACACAGAATTTTGAAACTCATTAAGTATGCTAATTTATGCAAATTTTTCAAAATTCACAAACAAATTTTTTTTTTTTTATCTTTTGACAGATTTTTTTTCCTTATCTGGTAAAGCTCCACGATGTTCACTAAACTTCTACACAGAATTTTGAAATTTTGACTAGAAAATAATCTATGCTAATTTATGCCATTTTTTTTTTTTTTTTAATGCTTCTTCTCCTTCATTTGTTGATGAATTTCAATTCTGTCATGCTTTATATGATAGCACAAGGTAGGGTAATTTTCAAACCCATTGTCTTACTTTAATTTATATGTCCAGGTCAGTGTCTTCTTTAAACTACTATTTAAACTTACTTGAATGGTATACATGTAACCAAATGATTGAGTTCACAGCCTCATCCACTTTCTTCCAAAATAATCTGCTGCAAAGTCCTCAAAGGAGCTCATATCAAACCTCACACAAATGCCTGAGTTGTGCAATTAATTGCTGACAAAGGGCTCTTTTGCATATTTATGATCTCATATCTTCAAAGCATGACACCCCAATGTCTTTCTTGGGCACTTCACTAAAAGAATTCTGAATTTAAAAAGTTCTAGTGTAGAGTGAGCTTTGATCAAATTGTACATGTACATTGTACATGCAATGCAATGGGATGTCACTCCGTAACCATAATGGTTACGGAGTGACACATTTTATGAGGCCGTATTTCTCAAACAAAATCCATTCAAATATAAAAAGTGTATGTAATTGATAGGTATGGGTGTTCCAGATTTGCAAATAAATTTTTGTTGCATTAAACCCAATTACTCTAAAATTATTTTAAAAATATGTGTTTTTGTGGTTACGGAGTGACATTTTGAGGTAACTTCATTTTTGTGCTCACTGATGGGGAACAAAGATCGCGAAGCAAAATATTATGTGAAAACTTTATTTTTTATATATCCTGCTTTCATAATAAAATATGATCAAAGTATATTTTCATTTTCTAGGTACATTTCTCTTACATGAAATTTAAATAAAAAAAGATATAAATTTGACAATTTTAGTAATATTGAATATTAATGCCATTTTTAAACCCAAAATGCCCTAAAAAGGCTAAACCATCCACAGATATTGAAAATTTGGACTTTTAGCTGTCATATGATACCAAATTTGTCATGGAACCATGAATTTGAAATTTGGGGGGTCATGTCCTGTTTTGCTTGGAACTGCCCTTTAATAAGTAATGGGTCACTGAAAAATAGGGTAGGTACATGTACATGTACATGTACAGTTATGAAGAGCAGGGGGGGTCTTGTTTTTTTCCATCACGAATACAAAAGAAGGGTTATATGATATGAAAGTGGTGTTCAAAATAGAAAGAAAAGTTTTCACAGGCTACGAAAAATGTGGCATAACCGGAATATATAGACAACTTCTGAGTTGTATCAATATCGATTTTAATTACAGAACGACACTAAATGTTTTCCAAATCAGACAAAGAAAAAAATGTCGGGTCAGATATATTTTTGAGCTAGGCCAGCTGAGCCAATTTCACAGTTGTTGTTTTTTTAAAGCCTTTTAATAGATAGATGAAATTTTAAGGAACATGCAAAATATAATGAAGTTACAAAAATAATCATTTGTGAATTCAAATAATTAGTTTTAATTTCAAACAAATTTCAGCATAGTCATATATTTCAAAACATAATATCTAATAATGCTCACTAATTTGCTTGAAGAGAAATCTAAAAGTAGGAAGTTGATAGCGCCTAGAGGCAATTGGTCGTTGTGCCTTTTCAAGGTATATTCATTGGTGTGTAAATGGGATTCAGATGGGGTGCAAGCAGGTGAGAGGCAGGGTAAAATTCTTTTATGAATTTGGATGACCTTTCCGCTTTTCTGAATGCCCAACATCAGTGACATTCTTTTTTTCTTTTTTTAACCAACATTTTTTTAAAGAGTATTCAATTTACATAATTCCCACCTGGGTATTAAGTAACTGAATGAGTTATTTATCTTACAACAATACAAATCAGAGGCAGGCCTATCATGAATCCTAACTATCAATTGAAGGTGTTGCTACAATGCTACAATAGGAATACATATTCCTGTTCACTCATGCATGAAATGAAAATCCCCAAAACCACAAATTTCACTCAGCAAACCCAACTCATTAGATTGATCTCTAATTCTTCATATCATCTTTAATTCTGTAAGATCCCTCTCACAAATTACTAAGCCCATTCCTGCGCACCCTAATTTCCAAACCCTTTACAAAAGTGAACACTGCTCATCCATGCATAAATTATTTTTTGACTTTTTGGCGTCATATGAAAGTTGGGATAATGAGCTTTCCATGCATGAAAATTTTGTCACCTAGAATCATTTATTTTTTATTTGGCAGCTATTTCAAAGGTGTATGGCCATGTGTTTTAAACTGGGCCCCCAAATAGGTGGTGCCGTTACATTTGCGCGACAAGCACAAACATGAAAAATGATATAAAATTTTTTTTTTAAAAATTTACCAAATGTGCCATATAGGTATATTTGTACTAAATGTGAAGGAAATATATCTGCCAATACTTGATATTAGAAGAAATACCAATGGTGCACTCATTTACAAGTAATTAGCAATTAATTAACTTGAAGTAGCCATTTTGCAAGGTGGTGGAGGGGAGGAGCATGAGGAGGAGGAGCATAAATTTCTGTTGCATTAATAAATCAGGTTTTAACATCATAAAATCTAACATAAGACAGTTAAATTTGAATATTATATCTATCTATTAGTAACAGTGTGTAAAATATGAAATTAAGAATACCTAATTAGGCTAATTAAGTTAATCAATTAATTAATTAATGTAAATCAGTAAAATAATGTGATTTACTTGTCTAGATTGTGGTTGTCAGGTATTTCTACGATTCACAAAGTGAAGTAAAAATATTAGTTGATGCTAGGACATGGGTTTACTTATTCAGACCTACATGTTTAATTGTATTCTCACTACCATTTACAATGTACCTATGCTTTGTTTACACAAAACAAAAGGAACTGTAATAATTGGATGGAGTTATATTGCAAATCCAACCACCAAAAAACCCCACATCTTAGACATTCCTCAACTCCATAAAGGCATTGTCTCCCCTAATGAAGTGAGATAATGATGATGATGATGGCTCTACCCACATGTATGATTCAGTATTGCATAACATCTGTTTGCCATAAAAGTTATTTCATGGGTGATTGATTATTTACAATTCAAACTACTTTTACAATTGAACATCACTGCATTGGCTTGATATGCTTTATCCTCACCAGGTAGATCATCTCAGATATACCTTGCATGTGTCGGTTGAATGTCTCAACATGAACCAGATCAAATGAATTGTTTTAATAAGCACTGTAGATATATTTTATTGTAGTAAGTATTTGCAAACTATATTCATGTACACTGTAAACTTCAAAATAGGTTATAAGACAAAACTGTGTCATATTTTGGAAGTAAATCATGCATTACTCATTGTAACACATATTTACCCAAATTTCCTATCATGAATTTTCGCTGAAAAGATGATCGCGCAAAATTATTTTAAAAAAAAGCTTACCCTAACAAGTTATACATTGTGGAAAGGTCTGACTTTGAGGAGTTCAAAATATGCATGTCTTTTGTTGTAAGGTGAAATTTTTGTTTCCATGGTAACCTTTTTCTGGAAGTACTTTTTTCCAACCGTTTCGACATATTTGGCTCTGTAACTCCTTATGACTTCCCATATCCCTTTGCTGATAGTATTTTGGATTCCTCAGACAATTCTTTCAGAATATGTATACTTTTATAGGTATAAGATTGTCAAATTAAGAAGAATATTCGATTGAATAAAAACGGTACAATTCCTTGGAAAACTTGGGTTGTAACAGAAAAGGGCCCACCTCATAACGCATGGCCGTATATACTTTCAGATCTTTTTGGACACACTGTATATTTCCTACAATATTTCAGAAGCATTGATCAAACAGTTTATGAAATATTGTTTGCAAAATTTTTTAATTTGCCATCTTGCCCGGCCACCGGTCTATTTGTCTAAAGTATCGTTTCCTCCTGAGCCTCAATGACGCAAGAAAGAGCACTCATTCTCAGAAAGCTAAGCGATCGAAATGAGCACAATTGATGTAAAAATATTAATGTGTATATGAGCATTTTAATCGTTATCGTTGGGAAAAAAAACATCAGAGAATTAGAGGTCTATAATGTTTGATGCGATATCTAGGACTTTTAAATCACTGTTGTGAGGACGGAAGCAACGCTAGAATCAGAGTTATCTCGCCCCGAGTACATCTTGATCTTATAGATGCCTGGTAAGTTCATTTTTTGTCATGAAATAGACTCTTGAATTTATCATATTTTTGTAAAGTTGTAAATTGGTGTTCCAATAGTCCCGGACATGTCCTGGACTCCTGGTGCTCCGTGTAATTATGCTATCAATACCTCGAGGGCCTGAGGTAAAAAATGCTTAGACTACTAGTAGATCTAACCCTATTCAATTCAATTCAATTCAATTCGGTTTATTGCACAAAAGACATTGTAAAACAGTCCGGAGACTGACACATACAAAGTTTACAAAATATAAGAAAATACATAAAATAAATAAGTATTTATGAATTAACAAGATGTAACCATTTAACATGGTTTAACATGGTTAAAACCCTATCTCATCTAAATCTACTTGCAATGCTTCGCAGATGACTAGCAGTACACTGATGAATAGACTCTAGATCTATCTCTATTATGATGACAATGCTACAAAATATAGCCTCTGAATTACCACTTAATATGCATGGTCAATCATAATTGACCTTGCACTGGGAAGTACCTTATTGCAGCAGTTTTCTTCCAATGGAAAGTCAATGCAGAGAAGTGTCTTGAGCAGCTCCCAGCCTGGCAGCCAAGTCAAGGTGGCAATGGCATATCCAAAAAAGGGTCTAAAAATTCTACTAAACAAAATTAAAAATATCTAATGGAAAAATTATATTGCAATGAGACTAGAGTCTATACATGCCACGCGTGGAGTGGAGCCGTTATGAACTTACCGAGACTAGCATAGACGGGACTACGTACGAAACATCAACACAGTCGTACTCAAAAGACTCACCAAAAAGGCAATATGACAAAAACATGGAAAATTCACTTACCAAATTGTTTCCAATCTTCTTCTCCTTATTTCCTTTCCTTGAGCACTGCTCCCTTATGTCCTCAAAGTAGTAAATTTTAGTATTCAACCGCTATATCGTACATCTTTGCCACCGATTCCACTGACCAAGAGAAGCAAGTAATTTAATGGCGGGATAAATTGTGCCGCCCTCTTTTGTCGAAGGTTTGCATTTCGACGATGTCTCGATCTCCATTACGAGTCGAATGTGACATGGCAACAGTAGTTACCTTGTTTGTTTAATTCGTTGTTAGGATGATTAGCTTTTGATTCACTCGC
>CALNVZ010003426.1:33989646-34063634 GCA_940671915.1 Paracentrotus lividus
ATTCACATTCGCGCAAATTAGAATGAAAAAAATAAAATAACTAAATAAAAAATAGTAGGGTTCGCTCCAGTAATAATAAAATAATAATATAATATTAAACAAAAGTTTGTTTATTGTTTTAAAGCTAATATATGAGGTAGACGAGGACCTGGCTGATTTTCTAATTTTTTATAGTGAAGGGGCTGGTCACAGAGTGGGGGGGGGGGGTGGGGTGGGGGCGAACAAGCTAAAAATCGTGAACTGTATTAGTAACTTTTGTGTTTTGTACCATGTTTGCTGAGAAAAGTTGGCTGAACCCCCTCCCGCCCCCATCATTATACTATAATGATCTTCTTTTTTTTGCTTTAGTTTTTGATTTTCATGTTGTTTTGTTTATTTGTTTTGTTTTATTGTTTTTGTTTTTTGATTTTTGTTTTTTATTTTATTTTATTTATTTATTTATTTATTTTTTTTTTTTATTTAATTATTTATTTTTATTTTATTTATTTATTTATTTTTTTTTTTTGGGGGGGGAATAAAGTCCAAATTCATCCAAGATCATACTGGGCAATTGTAGGCCTAAATTTCCTGGCCACCATTTCCCCTCCCATCGAATGCTTTAGAATGTAATGATACTGTTGGTTAAAAGCAAAATAAACTAAATAAAAGAGAGACGAAAGACAGATGTATTTCCCAATTCAAAGTTAATTTTATTTACAAACACATGAAGAAAACAGATTATAGAGGAATTTTAAAAGTAAAGACAGAAGTAACAAGACTAAGCTCTCCGGGCCCCCATTACCAAAATATCTCGTCACGACCCAACCACCCATCCCCTCCATCCACCCCTAAAAAAAGTCTAACGCAAAAAAAAAAAAAAAAAAAAAAAAAAAAGGCTAAGTCTGCGGCCCATGACAAAAATATCTCGTCCCGCCCCCCCCCCTCTCCACCCCTAAAGAAAAAAAAAAAAAAAAAAAAAAAGACCAAGCTCCTGCCGGCCCCATGAACAAAAAAATCTCGTCCCACCCCCACCTCCCCCCTCTCCACCCCTAAAGAAATAGAAAAAAAAAAAAAAAAAAAAAAGGCTAAGCTCCTCTCCGCCCATACAAAATATCTCGTCCAGCCCCCCCCCCCCCCCCCAAAAAAAAAAAAGTCTAAGGAAAAAAAAGGGGAGGACTTTGACGGCAAGGTTCCGATTTAGGCACTCAATCCTACCGCCATGGCCGATACACAGATGACCTTTATGATGTGCCGAGGGCGGGAAAAAAAAAAAACATTCTCAATTTTTTTTTTTTTTTTTTTTTTTTTTTTTTTATACTCAAAGTGTGGAAGGAAGGTTAACATTGCTATTTACGCGACTTTACATAACACACCTCTCGGCATAATCGTGATCCGCGATCCGCAGGCACTCTATCTCTTATATGTTCCATTTCATTTATTTCTCAAAGCGAACCATACAAAAATCGAGTGCCAGAAAAATCCGGAAGACTCGCTGAAAACGGTGAGTTTTTGCTCTCATTTCACCTTTTTAGTTCATTTAAGCATTGGTCCCAAGATTAGTTAGGATATTAAAAATAAATATTTAAAGTGGCCACATGACTCTCAAATTTAAAACGTTATAACGGGAATTGAAAAGTGTAAATTAGGTAAAATTACTTTGTAACCACCGCCAGAGTCCATAGAGTCAGAGCACCGAGTTTGATAATAATCAAACGGAGTGTAAGTGCATGAGTGATACTGCTTAACTAAGATTATCTAAACTTATTTTATGAGGTAGGTTTAAAAGCCTGGTATTTGCTAAATTATTATTGATAAGTTTCCTCAGCACACCAAGAGGGCGACAGACAGCCATTATTTCAGTACCTCGGACGAATGTTGGTTTGCAGCTGTAATGTGCTGAATTACCAAACTCATTAAAGGTTAATTGTTAATTAAAAAAAATTCATAATCCTGAGAAGAGTTCGAAAAAACGCTGCGCATGCAGCAGCGACTCAAATTGTTTTTTTACAGTGACTCAAGGCGAAAAGCACAGGATATAGAATAACTTAACATTAAGATTTTTTTTATTAAGAAGTTAAGAATGCCAAAGTGAAACGCTGGAAATTTGGAAAAGAAAATACAAAGGTTGCCAGAGGCGAAGAAGCCTATAAATCTACCTAATCTCATAAATCTTATTTTTGCTTCTTTCAATATTTTCAATGTATTCTACAAACATTGCAAATTGGGCCCAAATTGTGAGTTTTACAGTATGCATTGCCAATGTTTGACTCAGCCTCATGGCCCACTTTTAGCGCCGTCACGTCCGGCCCTTACCGGCCAATCGCCTGAGCTAATCAACTCCATGCAACAACACCAGTAACGCAGTAGTCAATCACCAAATCACTACATTATTTCAACTTCAAGTGACAGTGTCGATAATTGGGCCCAACTTACTTTATAAAGAAGACACGTCCGTCCGATGTGGAACAGCAAATTTCCAATGGAGCAGGTAACTAATCTCTGTTCGTAGCCTTTCCGCCATGATCTCTTCAAACATAAAATAAGCTCATAAATCATAAAAGCAACCAATCTAATTAATCATACGACGGAACTTCCCCACTCGTTGTATACAATCTCCAGTTTTCCGCATTCCGCTGGGAGCCAGTTGAATAACGCGACACAAAAAATATAAGGCCGCATTGAGCTCACCTATTCCGTGTGTACAGGGGTGTGTAACATAGTGGATCGGATGTACGATAAATGACTTCTAACTTCAAGTTTTATTTCGATTCCCGCAGGTGTTTGTTTGGCTCCTCTTGTGGTAAAAGATAGAAAAGGAAATCAGGCAAGGAGTTTAGTAATACTAGTAACTTTGAGATCTTCAACAAGCTTCGATAGAAAAGGAGGGATAATTGATATTATGAATTTGAAACAACAGTCTATTACATCATTTACCAATATCACCAGGAGGAATGAAAGTCAAAATGAATGCAAAAATGTCATCACACACAACATTCTATAAAATTCATAAAACATTCAGTAAAATAGACATAGTTCAACACAATTGGACTAAAAATAATATGTAATCTTATGGCAATTTACCAATATAGAAATGTAAGTCTACTGTCTGGAAAAGAGAAATGTAATAAATATTCTTAGACAAAGAAAGGTAAAACTTTCTCGCAGATCATTTTTCACAGACCACAGTTCCATTTATTGTATAAACTTTAATTATACACGGCCATAATCAATTGTTTTAGAAATATCAGTTCTGATTGTACCTGATTGTTTATAATATTATATGAGAGGATTACAAAAATACAAAACATAGGTTAAAATTTTAATCATACGGCCCATGATAACGAACAACATAAATGTTTTCAAGTCGAATATTCGTTCTGGCATGTGAAATAGATATATATTATTTAAGGTTTGTTCCCAAGGGTTCATTTTCTGATGGAAATAACGCATATTACGCAGCGGGTTCAAGTTGTCAATAGTTCATTCAGTTCAAGTTCAAGTTTATTACATATTCCAATCAAAAGTCCGAGGAAATTATAAAATGTTATTTGAAATCTATGATACTTTAGTTTAAGTATTTGAAAATAGAAGAAGAATGCTATTTGGACAAAAAAACCCTACTTTTTATTTGTTGATCACATGACACAAAAGATCGCGTACGACATTTTATACTTAGGCCTATTTGTGAACAATCGTATTTTCAATCGAAATAAAACTTAACAAAAAGAAGAAAATCAAATGTTACCTTAATGTTTTTTTTTAATGGAGAGGCAATTGAATAAATTAAACATTCTTAAGAAGAAAAAAAGGGGGGATTCCGAGCGATGCCAACAATCAAAGCAGCCACCCTTTTTGGGAGTGCCCATACTTTTTCGATGCCCATTAGCACCTTAAATTTCATATGGGAGAGTGTCCACGACACGTATAGTAACTTTTGTGTTTTGTACATGTTTGCTGAGAAAAGTTGGCTGAACCCCCCTCCCCGCCCCCTCATTATACTATAATGATCTTTCTTTTTTTTTGCTTTTAGTTTTTTGATTTTCATGTTTGTTTGTTTATTTGTTTTTGTTTTTGTTTTTGTTTTTTGTTTTTTGTTTTTTTATTTATTTTATTTATTTATTTATTTATTTTTTTTTTTATTTATTTATTTATTTTTTATTTATTTATTTTTTTTTTTTGGGGGGGGAATAAAGTCCAAATTCATCCAAGATCATACTGGGCAATTGTAGGCCTAAATTTCCTGGCCACCATTTCCCCTCCCATCGAATGCTTTAGAATGTAATGATACTGTTGGTTAAAAGCAAAATAAACTAAATAAAAGAGAGACGAAAGACAGATGTATTTCCCAATTCAAAGTTAATTTTATTTACAAACACATGAAGAAAACAGATTATAGAGGAATTTTAAAAGTAAAGACAGAAGTAACAAGACTAAGCTCTCCGGGCCCCCATTACCAAAATATCTCGTCACGACCCAACCACCCATCCCCTCCATCCACCCCTAAAAAAAGTCTAACGCAAAAAAAAAAAAAAAAAAAAAAAAAAAAGGCTAAGTCTGCGGCCCATGACAAAAATATCTCGTCCCGCCCCCCCCCCTCTCCACCCCTAAAGAAAAAAAAAAAAAAAAAAAAAAAGACCAAGCTCCTGCCGGCCCCATGAACAAAAAAATCTCGTCCCACCCCCACCTCCCCCCTCTCCACCCCTAAAGAAATAGAAAAAAAAAAAAAAAAAAAAAAGGCTAAGCTCCTCTCCGCCCATACAAAATATCTCGTCCAGCCCCCCCCCCCCCCCCCAAAAAAAAAAAAGTCTAAGGAAAAAAAAGGGGAGGACTTTGACGGCAAGGTTCCGATTTAGGCACTCAATCCTACCGCCATGGCCGATACACAGATGACCTTTATGATGTGCCGAGGGCGGGAAAAAAAAAAAACATTCTCAATTTTTTTTTTTTTTTTTTTTTTTTTTTTTTTATACTCAAAGTGTGGAAGGAAGGTTAACATTGCTATTTACGCGACTTTACATAACACACCTCTCGGCATAATCGTGATCCGCGATCCGCAGGCACTCTATCTCTTATATGTTCCATTTCATTTATTTCTCAAAGCGAACCATACAAAAATCGAGTGCCAGAAAAATCCGGAAGACTCGCTGAAAACGGTGAGTTTTTGCTCTCATTTCACCTTTTTAGTTCATTTAAGCATTGGTCCCAAGATTAGTTAGGATATTAAAAATAAATATTAAAGTGCACATTGACTCTCAAATTTAAACGTTATAACGGGATTGAAAGTGTAAATTTAGGTTAGAAATTACTTTTGTAACCACGCCAGAGTCACATAGAGTCAGAGGCACGAGTTTGATATATCAAACGAGTGTAGTGCATGAGTGATACATGCTATAGATTATCTTAAATTATTTTGAGGTAGGTTTAAAGCTGGTTTTGCTAATTATTATTGATAAGTTTCCTCAGCAACCAAGAGGGCGACAGACAGCCATTTTTCAGTACTGACTGATGTTGGTTTGCAGCTGTATGTGCTGAATTACCAAACTCATTAAAGTTAATTGTTAATTAAAAAAAATTCATAATCCTGATGAAGAGTTCGGAAAAACGCATGCGCATCAGCAGCGACTCAAATTGTTTTTTTTACAGTGACTCATGGCGAAAAGCACAGGATATAGAATAACTTAACATTAAGATTTTTTATTAAGAAGTTAAGAAATGCCAAATGAAACGCTGGAAATTTTGAAGAAAAATACAAAGGTTTGCCGAGGCGAAGAAGCCTATAAATCTACCTAATCTCATAAATCTTATTTTTGCTTTCTTTCAATTATTTTCAATGGTATTTACAACATTGCAAATTGGGCAAATTGTGAGTTTTAAGTATGCATGCCAATGGTTTGACTCAGCCTCAGGCCCACTTTTAGCAGCCGTCACGTCCCGGCCCTTACCGGCCAGTCCCTGAGCTAATCAACTCCATGCACAACACCAGTAAGCATAGTCAATCACCAAATCACACAAATTATTTCAACTTCAAGTGACAGTGTCGATAATTGGGCCAACTTACTTTATAAAGAAGACACGTCCGTCCGATGTGACAGCAAATTTCCATGGAGCAGGTAACTCCTCTGTTCGTAGCCTTTCCGCCATGATCTCTTCATAACATAAAATAGCTCATAAATCATAAAACAATCCAATCTAATTAATCATCGACGGAACTTCCCACTCGTTTGTATACAATCTCCATTTTCCGCAATTCCGCTGGGAGCCAGTTTGAAATAACCGACCAAAAATATAGGCCGATTGAGCTCACCTATTCCGTGTGTACAGGGTGTGTACATAGTGGATCGGATGTACGATAAAATGACTTCTAACTTCAGTTTTATTTCGCTTCCCGCAGGTGTTTTTGTTTGGCTCCCTCTTGTGGTAAAAGATAGAAAAGGATCAGGAGGAGTTAGTAATACTAGTACTTTGAGGTCTTCAACAAGTTCGATAGAAAAGGAGGGATAATTGATATTATGAATTTGAACACGCTATTACTTTCATTACAATATCACCAGGGGAATGAAGTCCAAAATGAATGCAAAAATGTCAATCAACAACAACAACATTCCTATAAAATTCATAAAAACATTCAGTAAAATAGACAATTAGTTCAAACAATTTGACTAAAAATAATATGTAATTATGGAATTTACCAATATTAGAAATGTAAGTCTTACTGTCTGGAAAGAGAAATGTAATAATATTCTAGTACAAAGAAGGTGAAAACTTTTCGCAGATCATTTTTCCAGACCACAGTTCCATTTTTGTATAAACTTTTAATTTACACGGCCATAATCAATTTGTTTTAGAAATATAGTTCTGATTGTCTTTGATTGTTATAATATTATTATGAGAGGATTACAAAAATACAAACATAGGTTGAAATTTTTAATCATAGGCCCGATGATAACGGAACAACATAAATGTTTTCAGTCGAATATTCGTTCTGGCATGTGAATAGATATATATTATTTAAGTTTTGTTCCCAATGGGTTCATTTCTGATGGAATACGCATATAGCAGCGGGTTCAAGTTGTCACATAGTTCAGTTCAGTTCAGTTCAGTTTATTTACATATTCCAATCAAAGTTCCGAGGAAATTATAAATGTTTATTTGATCTATGATACTTTAGTTTAAGTATTTGAAAATAGAGAGAATGCTATTTGACAAAAAAAAAACCCTACTTTTTTATTTGTTGATCACTGACCAAAAGATTCGCGTCCGACATTTTATACTTAGGCCTATTTGTGAACAATCGTATTTCAATCGAAATAAAACTTTAACAAGAAGACCAAATCAAATGTTCCTTATGGTTTTTTTTTTAATGGAGAGGCATTGATAAATTATACATTCTTAGAAGAAAAAAAGGGGGTTCCGGCGATGCCACAATCATAGCAGCACCCTTTTTGGGAGTGCCCAGTACTTTTTCGATGCCCATTAGCACCTTAATTTCAATGGGAGAGTGTCCACGAGCACCCAATAATCCTTGAGGTGCTGCATGGTGAGCACCCTTTTCTCTGAGTTCTTGGTAATGAAAGGTGCTATATGTGCACACAAAAGGGTGAAACTATTGTTGAAATTCGGAAACCCTTAAAAGTGCAAAATGGAACTTTTTTCTTATAATGTACATGATATTAGGTGCGTGTTTGCAAATATGGTTTGAATCCCGACGGATTCTCATTTTCTTTGCTAATTATTTTCATAATATATATTTCTGGTCAGTTTCCTTCGTTGTTCATTGTTTTATTTAGCAAATAGCTGCATCACTTCACCGTGATCCATGGTGTATATCCCAAAGTTAATTTCTATCTTTTGGGTTTCAGGTTGAGGCTTCTGAACACTCAAGCACTAAAAAGTTAAAGGGTTTCAGGGACGAATATTGACATTGGTTTGCTCAGTTGGTAGAGCGCTTGGCTAATCAGGAAGTCTCAGGTTCAAATCGATATCCGATGGAAACCAATTATCTTTGCTAATTTTTTCATAATATATTATCATAATTTCTGGGTAATTTCTTCTTTATTCAAATTTATATTAATTTCTTGTTACAATCTATAACCCATTCTGATATAGCCCAGAACACGTTTTTCTTGCTTACAAAGTTATTCTGATTTTATGAATTCACCCAAAGATTTGGTTTTTAGTCAGTTCGTCAATTTTATTCATTTATTTTCTGTTGTCTTGCGTTTATTTACATCTGTACTATTTTGTTTTCGGAGTTCTTGTTTTCCATACAGGATGGCAGGATTTCATGAGGCGGGGGAAATTCAAAAGATCACCATTTTCATATAATAAACCAAAGACCAAAGACCCCCCCCCCCCAAAAAAAAAAAAAAAAAAAAAAAAAAAAAAAAAAAAAAAAAAAAAAAAAAAAAAAAAAAAAAAAAAAACCAACAACAACAACAACAACAACAACAACAAAACAAACAAACAACTTTAATTTAGGTATTTTTAAAGAAATTTTTGCTTGGGGATCTTGCTTACCCCTGGATCCGTACCAAATGAATTAATAGCAGGCAAAATCGAAGTGGGCTCATAATATATAATTAACAAGCACCCTGATTTTTATTATTATTTTTTATTTTTTATTTATTTATTTATTTATTATTATTATTTTTTTTTTGGGGGGGGGGGTCCCTGTCACTTCAACATCATGTCATTTTCAATGATCCGAAACGATTCGTTTGCTTTATTTTATGCTTGTCAAAAAAAGAATGCAAAAAAAATCAATATTGATCTTAATTGCTCCGCGGTTATTACACTTCTATTATAATCCTTTATCATGTTTGTATTTCTTTATGTTGGATGTATGATATTTTTTTTTAAACCAGGTAATTGATATCATCATCTTGATAACTAAACTTTTTTTAATCTTTTGTCTTCAGTGTCGGTTTCCTTCATTGATATTTGAGATCATCGCTTCATTGTCCAATCCAAGGTATATTTGTTTGGAAGTTTGCAAAAAGTTGTGGTTGGATCAAAACATGTACTGACAAGAGGAGTTATTCCACATAAGCCGAGGCCGGGTTAAAGAGTGTGAATTCATGAAATAAGGAAGGGACGGTTAAGGAATTTGAGATGGTTTCTCATTAACATAAGTACCTGCATCACCACCTTCATCATGAATACCAACACCATCATCATTATCATCATCACCACCACGTTACCATCATTATCATAATCACCATCACCATCAATATCACCATCACCACCACCATCATTATCATCACCACCACCATCAATATCACCATCATTATCATCATCACCACCACCATCAATATCACCATCATTATCATAATCATGACCATCACCATCATCATCACGACGCACCATCATAGCCATCACCACCACCATCACCACCACCATTATTACCATAGCTGTCCTGTCATCATAACCAGCATAATCATTATCACCACCACCATCAATATCACCATCATTATCATCATCACCACCACCATCAATATCACCATCGGTTATCATCATCATCCACCATCAACATCACCATCATTATCATAATCACCACCACCATCAATATCACCATCGCTATCATAATCACCACCACCATCAATATCACCCCATTATCATCATCACCACCACCATCAATATCACCATCATTATCATAATCACCACCACCATCAATATCACCATCATTATCAAATCACCACACCATCAATATCACCATCGTTATCATAATCACCACCACCATCAATATCACCATCATTATCATCATCACCACCACCATCAATATCACCTCATTATCATAATCACCAACCACCATCAATATCACCATCGTTATCATAATCACCACCACCACCTCAATATCACCACCATTATTCATCATCACCCACCACATCAACATCACCATCATTATCATAATCACCACCACCATCAATATCACCATTCTATCATCATCACCACCACCATCAATATCACCACCATTATCATCAATCACCACCACCATCGATATCACCATCGTTATCATAATCACCACCACCATCGATACACCATCGTTATCATAATCACGACCACCATCAATATCACCATCATTATCATCACGACCACCATCAATATCACCATTCATTATCATCATCACCACCACCATCAATATCACCATCATTATCATCATCACCACACCATCAATATCTCATTATCATCACCACCACCATCAATATCACCATCATTATCATCATCACCACCACCATCAAAATCACCATCATTATCATCATGACCATCACCATCATCACGACGCCACATCATAGCCATCACCACCACCACCATCATTACCATCATAACCACTGTCCTGTCATCATACCAGCATAATCATTACCACCACTATCATCATCACAATCATTACCATCATTTACAACACTATCATCATTACCACCATCATGATCACTGATAATCAGCACCATCATCATCACTGCATTCATTTTCGACATCAACATCACTATCATTACCATCACAATCGGTATTGTTTTTATTATTTTTACCTTCACTATAACATCATTATCCTCAAACATACCATGCCACCATTATAATTATTATTAACATAATGAACATCATCATCATCATCACCATCATCATCATCATCTACATCATCATCATCATCATCATCATCATCACCATCACATCATTCATCATCATCATCATCACCTCCTTCACAATAATTTATAATCAACATTAAGAATATTTTAATGGTTTGATTTACAAGTATGATTTTATTTACAATTCATTTACAAGTGAGTTTCATAATATACAGGGTACATGATTTACACAATAAAAATATATTAAAAAAAAAAAAAAAAAAAAAAGCCCCCAGTGATTTTAGATAACAAAAAAAAATAAAAGCAAGACAAAATGTGAATACCTCTCCCATAAAAATTCACCTTTAAAGCCAATAATTTCATAAATCTAAATCTAATATTGGCAGCTAGGTTTCTTGAGATAATAAATAAACTTTCATAAATCAACCTCTGTGGCCCTTGATTGTTTTTGTTAGCGATACATATTATTCGCAAGTTTGAGGTCAATACATAGAATTTCACGAGTTGACCTCCATGACGCTTGATCAAAGATACGGGGTGGGATCAAAAATATTTCTTTAGATTGGAATTCTTTTTGGATTTCTTAAACAAATTAAATGGGGAAATACCAGAGACTCCAACCCCAAGCACCCTGCCGCCATATACCCCCCAGCAAATGAAAGACTCCGGCTCAAGAATTCCTTTCTACCAGAAGATATACCTTTAGGGTGAAAACAGCTCTCTGGTGCTTTATTTGAACATCATGTGGATAATAAATGAGTTACAATAGAGTGATTTTGATTCACTTTTGTCAAACAGATGGTTGAGAGGAGCAAAAGAGAATACAGCTTATAGCTAAGATTTATATATGTTTCAAAATGGGATCATGCACGCTTTTTCTTCCAGGCTATGATCCGGAATAGGACTTGAACTAAAGTCTGGGGTTTCTTTCACAAACAGTTGAGTACACTTAAAAGTTGCACTTAAATTTTATGCGCATACTGTATTTAACACGCAATCTCACTGATAGACTTCTATACAGCGTGCAACCCCTGAGCATGATATGACCAATCATGTGATGCATAACATACAGCATGCAACTAGGTATTGAAGTGCAAATTTAAGTCTACTTAACTCTTTGTAGGAGCTAGACTGTGGTGCCATCATGACAGGTCTAAATATCTGGTTCCTGGATTAGAATGCCATCACAACTGAACTAGCATGCTGGAATAGGACAAAGACTAGATTCTGAACTAGCATGCTGGAATAGGACAAAGACTAGATTCTGGTCAAGAGCTAGACTGGGATGGCAGCATGAATGATCTTGCAATCTAGACTAGGATGTAGAGTAGTACCTGGACTAGGAGTTGGACTAGGATAGCATCATGAAAAGTCTTGCAGTCTGTATTCAAACGGAGACTATATTTTGGATGAAGATGCCATCATAACAGGCCTTGCAATGTGGACTAGGATATGACTAGGTACTGGACAGGGAGCTGGACTATGATGGTATTATGATGGGTCTTCAAATCTGGATTCAAACGTAGACTGGATCCTGGACACAGATGCCATCATAACGGGTCTTGCGATCTGGACTAAGACGTGACTAGGTCCTGGACTATGATGGCATTATGATGGGTCTAGCAAACTGGACTAAGATGTAGACTAGATCTTGGACAAAGATGCCATCATGATGGGTCTGGCAATCTGGACTAGTAAAGACGTAGACTAGATCCTAGATGAAGATGCCATCATGACGGTTCTTACAATCTGGACTAAGAAGCAGACTAGGCCTTGGACTATGAGCTGGACTAAGATGCCATCATGATGGGTCTTCTGATCTGGACTAAGAAGTAAACTAGATCCTGAACTAAGATGCCATCATGACTGGTCTGGCCTTCTCTGCTGCTTTAGCCCCTGTGCTCGCATACCCGGTGCCTCCCTGTTGAAGAATACAAAAAGATAGGCTACGCATTTTAAAACAAAAGTTTCGCTGGTGCGCAAGTCTTTTTGACACAATTGACAATACAGTATGCAGTTGTACTTCTGTACCGGTAAATAAAAGGTTTCATATCAGAAAACATAGAATAGTAATGCATGTGTTTTTAGAATGATATAATTGTGGTAGCAAATTTAGTGTATGAATGTCGTAAATGATGGAAGATAAGTTGTAATAATTCAAGTGGGCATAAAATAAGATGCATGCAGATCAGCCAAGTTTCTGAATGTTCCAGTACCAGGTGCGAAAGAACAATGGACCTAAAAACAAGAATGCCATTTTTTAAAGATAAATTGCCAATTGGTTTAAACCCACTTTGACTGATGACCATTCGGTCTAATTCCATATGGTCTAACTCTACTTCATCTACAACCAGTCCTTCTAATTACCTTTTGGTCTAACTGCCACTTCGCCTATTTACCATTTTGTCTAATTCCAATTTTGTTTAATGTCCACTTGGACTACTAACACCACTTTGTCAACTTCAGTAACAAACTGGTAATAGACAAAATATTCATGTGGGAATTAGACCAAAATGCAACTAGACAATTCGGCTATTAGATGAATTAGTAACTAGAAAAAGGAGAACTTAGACCATATTATTAATAGACCAAATCCGTTTAGCCCATGTGGTATTAGACAAACAGATAATTGGACCAACTGCTGTTAGACCAAGTGGATATAAACCTGCTATGGAACTGTTGCAATTCCAACATACCCTTTTGAATTGGATGATATCTGTTTCTTCTAGTTTGTCTCCAGTGAAAGGATCCGTCATGTCCTTCTTGATCAGTTTCTTGACGCATTCCATCGTCACTACCTTCCCGCTGAGGTGAGGAATCAAAAATATAAAATACAATATTACAAAAATAATGTTTGAAAGAAAGAAAATCAATTTAAAAGATAAGTCATCCAAAACAACTGGTATATAACTAGAAGATACAGTCCACTCCTATTATAGTAATTGCAGCATAGTATTTGTTATATAATAAGGAGAAATTCTCCTGATCCCAATTTTAGAGTTAAAAACCTAGGTGTACAGTGAAATGAGATTTAGTAGTAACAAGGTATTCAGCTTTGTCCCAAGAACTTTGTTATAGTGGTAGTGGACTGTATAACAATGGCACAAACATTAGCTTGGACTGGCAAACAATTCATTTTTTCATTGTCACTACCTCCTCACTTAGGGAAAAAAATTAAAATCTTAAAGTTGTTATTAGGGGGAAATTGTTTGAAGCATGATTTCATATCTCAGCTGCACTTTCAATTTGAGGGTCCCACAAACTCCAACTCCCGAATTTGGTGTAAGATCTCCCGCCAGAAGGCAAGTTTCCAAAAATCTCATGCTCTCCAGCTGGACTTTGCATTTCTCCTGCCGAGGCTACATTTCTCCCTTTTTTCATGTCTGAGCTGTATTTTCCATCTTTTTCTCCCACCCAACAGCCTCTGTGACAAAAGTGCATCAGAATCACTGTATTATACCTTATTTTACCTCATCTATTGTTGTCAAATAAATATATAATTTTAACAAATGTTCGAAGATTGCATCAAAGAGCTGTTATAATCCTAAAAGCAGACTCTGGCCACAATGAATTTAGGCTTTGTGCTAATGATTTGGTCTATGCGCAGATTGAGTCAGAGTCTCCTGTTTGCTAGGGGTCTCGGCGAGAGAATCTCCCAAGAGGTACTTGGGCTTGGAGTCGCTAGGATCCCCATACCATTAGTGATCTTTACAAATATGCATTTCAGTTTCCCTGATATTGCAATGACTACCTTGGTCTCAGGACGGCACAGGGTGTGGAGTTGGAGAGGACGTCATGGGTGACTGAACACTTGAAGCGCTCTTTCCTGGCAACAAGGGGCGTCTTATCGTTCTCGTCCACCTCCGTGAAGTTGACGGGAAGGAGTGATTTCAGTGAGAGAGGTTTCTGGCTCATTGGGCAGTAAACAGTCTTGTCCTATGGATGAGAAAGATGGAACAATACTGTAAGTGTCGTAGTCTTGTGGTCTCACCACTTGACTGTGAATGCAAAGGTCGTAGGTTTGATCCTGGCACCGGTACTATGTTCCTTGAACAAGGAATTTTGTATACATGCTTCACCCAACCTGAGGTACAGATGTTCATAATTGGTTTAAAATGGGAACCCTAAAAGATGTGGTTTGCTTAGTATGCGCCCAACCGTCAACCAGCTGGAATGCTCCTCAGGGAGTAAGGATTGTTCACTGTAATTGCAGGATTGCAAATGAATCTATTGACTTGGGAAGCAGTATGACGTACGCCCTTTGGTCATAAATGGTAAAGTGCTTCATAAGAAATTGCTGTTACTATCAATAATAACTGATTTTGATTCTTTCTAGCTAAACCTTGTAGGCATTATATTTTAAAAGGTCACTATTATTATATCAGATTCACTTCCTGGGCCACATACTTTGAAAGAACGCTCATGTGACAGTTGCCCTCACTGTTGCTGTTGAATTACCTTAGGAACAAGAACTACAAGGACTCTTGGCTCATCAATGCCATTGGCACAAGGCTCTTGAAAAATATACGGTGTTGCCAGCGAAAAGAAGAATTCACCCTGATACACAATGTCAAATTCGGACAAGCCACCCTAATTAGGCTGAGAGCAAAACTCATCCACCAGTTCTAGGACAACTACTTCTCGGCAGGGACTGAGTTTTAGAATTCCAAGGGGAGCAATGAAAAGCTCTCCTGGGAGATTTAAGGAGAGCAGTAGGAGAGTGATGCAAAAAGCTCTTCTCCACGATACAAGGGGAGCTTTTTTACTCAAACAAGAAAAACGGAAGGCTAAGAGGATCCCCATGCAAAATACATGTACATGTAGTAGGCCTACTAATTTATAAGCAAGACTTGAAGAGATTCTGTACAGTAGGGTCAATCTCATTGAATTTCAAGTACTTATATTATTCTTATCTGACCCTGACGTTTACAAACATCGCACCATACTTTGGAAGCGTACGTAACACCGTCAACAGTCTCCTCCTCGAATCCAATATCGGTAAATCCCCAAGATTTAAGAGTGGTAAGTTTGACTTTTGACATGATGATTCGCGATTCAGACAGGTATTATTTAGTCAAACGAAACATGACCAAAATCTCGGACAGATGCAAATGAAAGATGCATAAATTTCCTTCGAGCTCAACGCGCGCACGACGTCGAAGTATATTTTTGGTACCTATATTTATCGGTAATTCGCACACGGAGACAACTCCACCTCAGACAACTCGAAGTCGATCCGATCAAATCTCGGACTCATTATCCGCCTTTCGGGGTCACATTGTCTGAGAAAGTTTTAAAGGGATGCAGTAACATTGAATGATATTTAAATCACATTTATTCGATTTAGCTTATTTTGCCAACATAATTATAAACACTTAGGTCAGTCTGGTATCTCTTCAAAATTGCAAGCTAATTGCTTGCTTTACCTTCGAGATATCAATGATTTCATACTCAAAATTTATAAACCAACACCGGATGGTTTATAAAACCATGTGCTTTTCCACACACCCATTTCCTGTTGTAAAGTTCCCCATCTCTAGCGGCCTGGTGGGTTATCAGCAGAGGGTACTGGTGTTCGGCTGTATGCTTGGCATTGTTTGTTACACTGTTTTAAGGTAGTAAATGACTTCCATTTGATCTGAAACTTTCAGTAGTTTGTTTTTACTGTTGGAACAATATAATTTTATTAATCTTGATATAATTGCTCTTGTTTTGGAAAGCTACTGAATCCCTTTAAAGCCTTGACATGAATTTCTTTTCCTTACATAAAAGTAAAGGAAATAAAATTAAATTTAAGTAAAATTGTATCAAAGAAATTGTCCGAATTTCCGCTCTTTTATGAAATCTTGACCCAGTTAATATTAACTATCGGACCGAGTGTTATGTTTGACGAGTTGTCTAGGGGTTTGCCACGCATGATCAACACTTCCGGGTTTCAATCAGAATGAATGTGGCGCAACCCGGCCGCTGAAAATTGCTGCCTTGTCTCCCCCGCAAGATTGGGCGAGGAGCTGCTTGGTTTCGCGGCGCAATCTGCTCGAGTGTCATTCGCGTTATTATCACCAATATCGTAACACATGCTCGCCTGATCTCGAGGCGCACAATAAATCGCTCCATCCAAAACAGATTAAGGCGCGCGGTTGCGCGCGATCGCTCTCGCGCGCCTTAAAACTCAGTCCCTGTTCTTGGGCAATTTCCCCAGACAACTAAGTCCCTCTAAATATCTACACCTAACCCAAACCCAAACCCTATTTCTGGGGGGGGGGGGGGGGGGTGGGGGAGAGGGGAGGTGGTTTACAAAGAGTTAATAGTCTTAAAAATCGCACTTAAAATCCTAATAACCTAAATGGTCAGATCCTGCTCAGGGAATATGCGCCATTGAGCAGTATCGATGAGATTGCGCGTTATAATACAGGATGCGCATAGAAGTTAAGTGCGACTTTAAGTCTACTTAACTCTTTGTGAAAGACCATCCAGGGGGTAATTGTCCTGATACATGTACGTCCTCCAGCACCACCCAACTGGAATGCAAATGGATACTTACAGGTTTCTTGACCAGGGTTGGCTTAGCATCAGGTGTGTGTTCAGGGATCCAGAAACTTGGTAGATCCTTCTGCTTATCCCCGTCCATGTTGGAAATTGACTTGGTGCCGTTCGATGTTGATGGTTCGTTTGTCCTTTGACGCTTGACTGAGGGAGCACTCTTGATGATGCTACTCTCTGTGTTAATCAAAATTATACTTTGTGATAACTCTTTATTTACTACTGATTGAAATCTAAGTTGGCCAGCTAGTAGTTTATGTGTACAAATTTTTTAAAATTTGATTTGAAGAAAAGATTTACTGAAAAACATTCAAGATGGCGGCTGGCAGCTGGTACATTTTTAATTTACATTTACCGGTACATAGAAAAACCACATTTGAAAAATCCATAAAAGGAACTTAACTCAAAAGTACATACAAAAACAACCTCCACATGATAATACCACTACATCTTCTCAACAACATATAGTACATCAAAATTTCCACTTCGATGTAAGGCTATTTATACAGATGACAACAACTTATACTGATGACAACAAAAAAGAAGAAAATATAACGTAGGGACCATGGCTTTTGATGCAAGACAATTTTATAGAAGTGCTGTGTACATTTATGATGATTGTGGATCACACTTTCAAGTGATAAATGTTTTAAGATATTGTCTTTCATTATATCTCAAAGTGAACTAAAAATTTGAAAGGTAAGGGCCCATAATTTTTAGCCTAAACCAAAAATTTACCCCAGCTTTACCACAATCCTAAATCATGAAAAGTTTGGAGATCTCTTACCTGAATCTACAAAGTCCTGTACTCTCTTGAGCTGGTTTGATTTCTGACCATCCTCCTTCACTTTCTAGGTAACAAAATATGAAGGCATAGGGTTAGAACAATTACATTAGTTAATGATTGTTAATTACATGGTGCATTTCACAAAGATATTGGGTTTTAAGGTATTGTACAAGGTTGGTACTATCGAAGAATTATTAAAAAACAAAGAACATTTTCTTCGTTTTCAAAATTTTGGATACACATATTACATGTGAGGGAAGATCACAACCATCCCAAAAATTTCGCTCTGAATTACCTCAGAAATCACATAACCAGTGCTAATTTGGGTGATTTATTGGGAATTAAATACATTTTGTCTCATACCCTTGCATAAAAGTATCTCATAGATAAAGAATTTTCTAACCTTACAATTTACAAGTAAGATTCTTTTCACATTGAAACATCTCAAAATAAAGACAAAATGATATTTTCCAAGCAAAATAGTGTACAAGAGAAAACATATTTGTTTTGTCTTGTTGATGATGCAATGCAGAAACGAAAAGGCATAAAAAATGGACATTTGTAATTAAAAGAACCATTTCGTAGACAGCAAATTAATGAAGCCCAAGGAATTACTGAAAAACATAGCATTGATTATCTCACCTCTTGTTTCTTGATTTGTTTCTCATATTCGCTCATCTGATTCTTGATTTCTTTCTTCTTTAGGAGGATGTATTCCAAGATGGCTTCCTTGTCATAAAGATATCCATCTTGTCTATAATAAAAGTAATTGAAATCACAAGTATTCCCTTTTTGGGTTAATATTTCACCATGTTAATAAAACATGTAGTTCTGTTTCATCATTTAAAACAGTCCTGTAGAACTCATGGGAACAATTATAAAATATATTAAGGCTAATGGTTAAATGAAAGTGTCAATTTATTTTGTAGTAATTGTGGGACTGAAATTATGTTATTTTATGCCTTTTGACGCTTAATAGTTTAATTCAGGAAAATAAACTTGTGCTCTTTGGTAACTTAATGCATTCTGTCTCTCACACTAAGTTCTTTTCATATTAATCATTTAATAATTAAATTTTCTTCCTTAGCGGACAGGTAAAATAAAAAAAAAATTAAAAATTAAAAAAAAATTGAAAAAATTGTTTGTGGCCATTTAGGGAAAGCACACAAATATCTCTATTTTGACTCACGTTATGACTGGATTCTTGCAAGGCTGCAAGGTGAGGCAACAGCAGTCAAAATCTTTCTCTGAATCCTTTCCAAGCCGAGCTTTATTGGTGCCATAACCCGACTCAGCTGCAAAGAGAGAGAAGAATATTGTACTTTAAAGCAAGAGTGCCACTATCAAACAAGCTCCATCTCGAGAGTGTGGTCTTGATAAATGTATTTTAGTCGATAAACATATCCCAGAGCAAGAATATTTGGAAAGACTACTAGCTTTGTAAAATTTGGTAAACATAGACTCTAGATCTTCATTGTGATATAAATTATATGTAAATCACAGCAGATAATTTGTGATCATTCAGTCAAGGGGGTAGGGCCTGAAGGGGGCATGATTTGATATAAAAACTATTGCATCCTGGTCGAGGATAGATGACAAATTAACCAATGATAACATGTAAATCTGAATAAAACCTCATAAAAACAAATACCCCCGGTAACACAATCTTTGACTGTTTAATTAAACACATTTTCAATCTAACAATTTTTCAGTGCCATTCAATGCCACAATGTCAATGATCAACTACATTGCATATCATAATTTCTGTCAGAAAATGACACCAAATAAATAATAAGTTAGACTAGATCAAATATTACAGTAGGCCTACTAGAGTAGACAGTTTATATAATTCCGAACATTCTGAATCTGATCATTTGAATCCGATATTTCTGCTAGAAATCTACTTTAAATTTACAATCGTGATCCCCAATCATTAAGTCAATAATACATCCAATTATTCTTCTTCTTGTTCTTTCTCCGCTTCTTTACATACATTCTTTTATTTTAATTTGGGTAGATGAATATCCGATTTGAAATTGACTCTCAATCAGCCCTGCTCTCAATGACACAAATCACTCTTCAACTCAATTCAAAGTCTCTTCCTCTCCAATTTCAATACAAGAAAACCAACACGTGGGACTTAAGATTATAGGGAGGCAGAGAATAGGGTTATTTTTTCGTGTTTTAGTAAACTATTGGGCACTTACCAGCATCTTTTTGTCGCTCATGATAAGTATAAACAGTCCCTGCTGTACAATTTCTCTGATGACGAGTCATTTTTGCTGGAAACTGTGTGTTTTCTCCACTTCAATTTCACAAAATAAATAAAGCTGAAATCTCAAAAGTTCGTCGACCGCAGCTCACACGCGAGAGATGAATCGATCCAGAAAAAGCACACGCGACGAAAAGCTGCGGCATGTTTTTTGTGAAATCTTGACCTTTATTTCCGCGAAATATTAAGATATTCTCCAGTTTAGATGTGTAATTTTACGACTATTCATGATAATTCAAGTCATTTTCCATCGAGAATGAGTAATGCCGAATTATTTGGGATCTTCAAAAAGGCAGCGAAGCTCACGAAAGATCCTTGCAATGGATGTCGCACTGTCGTGTCCCAGCGACACTTCGCTCTTTCTCCCCGGTACCTTGGGCGGCTGAAGAAAGGAGCGATAGAGACGTTGGAGTCGGAGATCGGGCATTATTCCGAGAGGTGTGTATGAAAATTTGAACGAGCTCTGAACTTTGTCATTTTCAGCAAAATCTATTCTGACATTGCAAAGAAAAAACGTTTTCCCCTTGTCTGCCAACTGATTTATTTTCAGGCTGATTGAAATTGCAAAAGTCATGTCACAAAAATGACTGAAAATGAAACTGAGTGAAAGAGAAATGAGAATGTCATTTTATTTTTGAATCTGAATTTATTTTGATCCTGATCTTGAACTTGAAAATTGAAGAATGAAATTGAAGTCCTTTAATTTTTATAAAATTTGACCATTTCAAAACAGCTCATATTATTTCACTAGTAACTGTTAGATTGCTATTCATTCTTAAAAAGAAAAACAGAAAGTTGATTGATGGATCGGTTGTTAATGACGTAGATCTAGACTACTTTAAAAAATGTTTTATTATATTCTCCTGAAATGTTCTGTAAAAAAAGTGTCCTTTTTCTGTGAATCAATGACTGGCTGATTATTAAAAGAAGGTTTTGAGACTTATTAATTGAATTGCTAAAAAATTACTTTTATAAAAACTTTCAAGATGTTCATGTATCTTTACTTAGATCTAGATCTATATAGATCTAGTCTATACATCTATGTTTTGTTCACTCCATATTGTGCAGTTTGACAAAAAAAAAATTGTTGACAAATTACAAATACAATAGGCCTCCCTGGCTAGAAATTCTAGGTGGGGCCTGATTTAGATTTTGGTAAAGCACAATGATTTAGAAATTGAAAACAATTAAGTTAAAGGTAAGATTATGAAGTTACGTATTGTGTGAAATGTTTTCTTATTTATTTTTTTTTCATCTCACAGTCTTGGTGGTGTGCCATTGGCGTACTGTAATCTGCAACTCCTTCAGCAAACTGGCAACATCCTAGACGATCAACCTTTCATTCATTTCAATGTGTCCTTCAAGGCAGTTATCTTCCAGCCTGCCATTGGATCCATCCTGAAAGTAGGTTGACTACAGGGCATTTAAAGAAATATATAGTTATACCCAACTTAAATACAGTTCAACCTCGCTTATCCGGCCATGTTGGGACTGGCTCCCGTCCGTTTAAAGGATATGGCCGCTTGTGAGAGTAATCCATACTTTTTCATGTGAAATATTTCTAGGACACCACATGGCATATATATCTTTTACAAAAAATAAAAATGAAGGGGGAGGATTATGCTCTCTTTGGAAATAAATTCTACTCTTGAGCAACAGAAATGGAGAAAATTCAACAAACTCTTACAAAAATTTCACCGTTTAGCAAGAAAGAAGATAAAAAAGAAGAGAGTGGTGAAATCTCTTCATGTGAAATATCAACTGAAAAGGCTGATGTCAGTTCCAGTGTTGTTTGTGATGACTCATCGGCAAACAGCTTACGGAAAACAAGGCGCACCATTCTAGTGGACACGGATGCAAAACGTAGCAAAACCGGTGCAATTAAAAACAAGAAATCTGATGAAGCAAAATCACAGAAAGATAAGAAAGCTCAGGATGCAGAAAACTCTGACAACTTCACATGCCAGCATTGCAAGAAATCAGGTATCAAAGAAATGATTGAATGTGAGGCGTGTGAGCAGTGGTTCTGCCTTGAATGCCAGAATATGACATTGGATACATACTGCATGTTTGTAGATGAGAAAAATAGAGCTCACTGGTTCTGTGTCCAGTGTGAAGAATTAGCAGTGTCTGCGGCAAGGCAAGCTGTAAAGAAAGGAAAATCTAAACTTAAAACAAAAAGTCAAGTAGAACCAACTGGTAATGGTATCAGCAACAAAGATTTTGAGATACTTGCACAAAAGTTTGAAACTGAAATCACTGACAAAGTCAGCGTCATGCTCCATGAAGTCGAGAAATCTGTAAAAGCAATGATAGATTCAGGTGGTTTAAAGAATCAACAAACATACTCAGATGTAGTAAAATCAAATGCCCCAACACAAGCGCCTACATGTACCATCACTGGTGATGCAGAAACCACAGGGACAAAACAAGCCCATAGCGAAATCAACAATGTAGTAAACGTTGTAACAATGGAAGAAATTCTAGACAGAGAGAGACGTAAAAATAACATTGTCATGTACAATGTGCCAGAGTCTGAAACCAAAAGTCCACAAAGCAGAGAGCAAGAAGATTATAACTCTGTTAAAAGTATCATCACTCAAGGTACTGAAGTCAAAGGAGTAAAGGTAACTAAAGTTACACGACTCGGTGGAATTAATCAGGACAGGAAAATCAAACCTCGAGTGTTATTAGTGCAAATGGAAGATGACCTTCACAAGAAAGAAGTCCTAGCTTCGGCTAAAAAGCTTCGTGATACTGAGAAATGGGCAAACACCTATATTGCACCCGACCTTACCAAATCCCAACGCCTTACCAGAAGAAGCCTTGTGGAAGAACTACGTAGGAGAAAGAGAAATGGCGAGGATGGACTCTTTATCCAAAATGACAAAATTGTATCTCGAAACAGGAGAGATCCTAGGAAACACATAGTCCTTGCTGATGCATGTACATACACTGCAAATAAAGGAAAGCGAGAAACGACTGGTACAAAACCCCAAGTCAAACCCAATGTAGGAAATGAGCAGAACGTAAACTCATCTGTCAGCACTGAATCCACACCAAGAAAAATTGAAAGAAGTGATAGCACAACAAGAACTGAATCATCCAGCTGCGATATAGGTGCTGTAGGAGGCACCGAAAACCGTGATAACGAACTATTTGACATAGATAAAGAATTGCGACAGGGCGAACGTGAAAGTGCAGAAACCTCAAACCTCTCAAATACACAGGAAAATGATCTAAATACAAATCTAACAGTTTTGTACACAAATGCCGACTCCCTTGGAAACAAACTTAAAAGAATATAATGCAATTCTTGAACATGACTATGAATAATTATTGTTACAGAAATATTTGCAAAAACACCCTATATAAGGTAGCCGAGTCTGTCTACTCCCTAAAAGGATATGAGACTTTCTCTAACATCGCAGAGGATCATGTGGAGGGTTCATTGTTTATATCAATGCCAGCATAATGCAACGAAGATTGAGGTAAATCAGAGTTCAAAAATACTACTTTTTGTCACATCGTTCTACGACATAATGCAGAACATTTATTGATGTTTATACAGAAGTCCGTCATCCCAACTAAGCAACTGTGAGCAACTATGTGATACAATAAAGACGTCATTGCGAAGAAAGAGAGCTTCAAACCTTGCAGGAGACTTCAATTATCCAGAAATTGATTGGAACTTCTGCATGCAGACGTACGTGCAGATCAGCACCCAGCTGAACAATTTATAAACTGTCTACAAGATACTTTTAGCTACCAGCATATTGACAAACCCACCAGATTCAACAAGGTCAACAGCCACATATACTAGACCTTATCATTACAAATGAACAAGATATGATTGCTTCAGTGGAGTATCTCCCACCCCTGGGACTTAGTGACCACTGCTGTTTAAAAGTAGTCATTAATTTAGAACTGGAAAAATCATCAGAAAAGGATGCTAAACCGCCAGCCTACAATAAGGGCAACTACGATGAGATGCGGAAAGACCTAGAGAAATTGACTGGTTGGTAACATTTTCAAATTGACCTGCGAACAAGCTTGGACATTCTTCAAGGAAAGCATGACAAGATCTATAGAAAAATCAATCCCTCCTATAAGTCAAAGGAGACAAAAGGAAAAAGGCATATATGAACCATGCTGCTCTTTCACATGTCAAGAGGAAAAAGAGAGCTTGAGAGAATTTCAAATCTACTGGTAATCTCGTAGATTACAGGCGCTACACAAGAGAGCGAAACAACCTGAGAAGGATAACGCGTAAACTCAGCATTGACTTTGAAAAGAAACTTGCATCAGAAATGAAAAGAAATCCAAAAAGCTTTTGCAATATGCTAACATAAAAGGAAAACCAGAATAAAAGTGATAACTTAACCAAACTGATGGTTCTCAAACTTCTGTTGATAACGAGAAAGCTGAAATCCTAAACCAAGCCTTCAGTGAGATGTTTACCACGGAAGACACAAACGTAATACCTGAAAAACACACTAAATTTCATGGACCTCACTTAGATAAAGTAGATGTGAACACTGAAAAGATTTTGAAGAAACTTCTTAGTTTGAATGCTGCAAAGTCTCCTGGTCCAGATGGCCTTCATTCCAGGGTACTCAAAGAAACTGCTACCGAGATTATTCACCCACTCAATGTAATCTACCAGAAATCCCTTACAGAAGGATACTTGCCACTTGACTGGAAAGAGGCTAATATCACTGCGATTTACAAGAAGACCTCGTAGTAACCCTACAAACTACCGTCCTATAAGCTTACATCTTAGTTAGCACAAGTGCTTGAGTCTATCATTCGAGATGAAGTGATTCAACACCTGCTGAGACATGACCTCTTATCAGATGCACAGCATGGTTCACACCAGGAAGATCCTGTACAACACAACTTCTTGCCAACTTGAAGATTGGACTGAAAAGCTTGATCAGAAAGAAGCAAAAGATGTGGTTTACTTGGATCAAAAAAGCGTTCGACTCGGTCCCTCACCAACGAATTATTCAGAAAGTAAGAGCATCCGGCATTACAGGGGAACTTCTGGATTGGATAACTGCATTCCTGGCAAACAGATCCCAAAGGGTTATTGTAAATCAGCTAAATCCAAATGGACAAAAGTACGTAGCGGAATTCCGCAAGGATCCGTCCTCGGCCCCACCCTATTCATCACATATTATAATTCTCTGAGTAGTCAAGAACGAATCTTACTCTATGCTGATGATGCCAAGATCTACGGCTCTCCTTCCAGCTCCGATGTGCCCTAGCCGTTCTCCAAGAAGTATCACAATGCTACCAAATGTTCATGACTGCAACTCCCATCAACTCTCTAAAATGTAAAGTAATGCATCTTGGAAGAATAACGCTAAGTCACATACTAATGGAAAATATAGAACTCCAATCTGTCCAGGATGAGAAAGACCTCGGCGTAATAGTTGACAACGAACTCAATTTCCATAAGCATGTATCAGTAACTGTAAACAGAGCAAACCAAACTTCTGGAATCATCAAGCATACTTTCACCTACCGTTGTAGAGATAATCATCCGATCACTCTACACCTCATTGATCAGACCTATCCTGGAATACGGAAATGTCGCCTGCCACCCTCGTTTCGTTCTAGATGTCAACAAACTTGAACAAGTACAAAGAAGAGCAACCAAACTTATACCAGAACTGAAACACCTGAAATATATTGAAGAACTTAAAGCACTGAACCTACACACACTGCACTACAGAAGACTGAGGGGAGATATGATCCAGATATATAAACTACTTAATGGAACAGACAGGATACCACCAGAAAAATTCTTCACCCCAAGTGCATCCCAGACAACCCGTGGTCACTCAAAGAAATTCCAAGTACAGAGAAGTCGCCTCAACCTCAGAAAGATAGCTTCAGTCAAAGGGTAGTCAGTGCATGGAACAGTCTCCCACAGACTGTTATAGATGCACCATCACTTAATGTTTCAAGAAACTCATTGATAATTTCTGGAGTACTAAACACTTTATGCTGCACTGATACCCCCATGCATACCACCAAAACATAGTACCAATCCACACTTACCAAAGCCAGCTGAAGACCGGGATTTCTACAGGACCTCTACGATCCTCTCCATCCCGTACATCGATGATGATGATGATGATGATGATGGATGATTGGAAATCATCAATGATGTCTTTCTCTGTCTTAAGGGAGATGAAACTAATGTGAATTACAGGGGAAAACCAATGCTTTTATGGATTTGAGAAGGAAAAAAAGAGGGAATTTGGTCTCAGTTCATAGCTGGTTGATAGAATTCTCCAGTTAAATGATAGCTGCATAAGTGAGGTCGAATTATAGCTCATTTTAAAAACTTCACAGTCTATGGTACCTTGAAGTGTATTGTAAAAGACCAGATTTCATCCTGTCTACTGATCACACTCTTTCTAAAATGGGATAACTGAGCCACCAGGATTTGAGTTTTGTCAATCCCCTGTTGCCAACTCGTGTTAAAGGCCTGTATAGGCTACTCCCCAGTATTTTAAAAGTCTGTAACTTGATCATATAATTCATTTTTAGTGAAGTTCACTCACGAGCAAATAAATTTAACCTCATCTCCATAATCTTCATCGTCATCATTGTTGTTGTCACCACCATCACCTCAACCATCAATATCATTATTCCACATCATTGTCAACAATATCATCACTAGCACTATTACCATCATTAAGAAAAATCTCTTTGGGATTTACATGTTATTTTGAAGACCCTCAGCCAGCCCCCAAAAGTCAATAATGCTTGACAAAATATAGGGAGTGTTAGATAAACACTGTCCACTATTTTATTTAGCCCAGGAAACATGAGTTTGTAACTGTACATGTTTCTGGAGAATGTTTGCAGTTGTTTAAAAATGCCCTTTTTTCATATCTTTTCTCCCAGTGTGTTGTGAATGAGTTTGCTGCGGATCATGTCAGCTGTCTGGTGCACAACTGGTTTAACCTCTCCCTCCCTCTACGTGGCACTGACGCCCAGGAGAGGTTACCCAAGGGATCAAAGGTCATGACCAAGGTCACCAAGATTCAAGCCAAGAATGGGATTCTAGCCATCCAGGCTACTCCAACTGAAGAAAGGTATAGTACATCTGGGGCCTTTTTCCCAAAACCATCAAAAGTCTAATTTCTTGGACAAACCCATAGGGACACGTGCTGTAGAATTTGACATGCGTTTCTATGAGATGTCCACGAACTTAGACTTGTGACGTTTTCGAGAAACAGGCCCCTGAGCCACTGCAAAGCAATTTTGATTGCCCTAGTTGGGACTCTCCCTGTGAATTTTCTGGCATACCCAGCTGTCAACAATTGATTGTTCATGTCTGAGGTGGCTATTATTTGTAATTTTATATCATATGCCCCCAAAACCACCAGATATTAAGATCAGTCAAATGTTTCAAAAAAAAGGAGAAAAAAAAAGAAGATATATTGTGCAGTCAACCTCACCTAGGTCAAAATTTTTTTTTCACGTCATCTTTTCTTCAATTTTTTGTTTTTAGTCCTTCTGTTCATATAAGTCAAATTGTCTGACTGTTAAACTGAGGACTGTGGCGATGCTGTTTAAGGGGTACTAGATTATATAAGCTTCCAAAAGTTAACTTTACTATTTTTCATGGCTGACCACCAAAAGAGGTATCTCACTGAGCGGCGAATTGAAGCAAATTTGCACAGTGCCATATGAAGATTGTCTAGCATACTTTGTGGACATTAGGTATCAGTATGGTGCATTTTCTTTTGTATGGCTTTGTTAGGCATTGCAGCACATTACAAACAATAAATGTGACACACTGATACCTACATTAAATGGAGTAGGCTAGACTCTCTCTATACATGGCACTGTGTAAATTTGGTTTGGTTTTCGGCTCAGTGAGGCACCCCCTTTATAGGTGGGTGATGCAAAAGTACCTTGGTCTTTTTCTCTGGACCCAAAACATATTGAAATTCAGTGATCCCCAAAATCTTTATCAAGACCCCCTGTAATAATATTAGTTTGGAGGTATGTGTTTTGTCCTGTCAATCACCAGAGCTGTAAATGACTTAGGAATATTTTGATCATAGCAAAGTTTGATGTTGTTTTGTGTATTGACAGGTTCTCCGATCTGCAACTGGTGGACCCACTGACAGAAGAACAGTCAGACGAGGACGAAGCCATCGCTATGGAGGTGGACGGAGCAGTCTCAAGGAAGGTGAAACACGACAGTGGCTTCGGCAGCGACCCCGACAATAGTATAGGGCTCCCTCTAGAGTCGGCCAGTGATGAGGGAGAGAATGTAGGATCAAAGAAAAAGAAGAAGAAAAGAAAAGATGAGGAAGAGGTTGATGGTGTCGCGAAGGAAGAACCAAATCTTGATGTAGTCTTTGACAAAGGTCTTGTTGAAATGACGGAAGAACCAGGTGGAGAGGGGAAGAAGAAGAAGAAGAAAAAGAAGAAGGATAGAATAAAGGAGAAAGAGATGGAAGATTCACCAGAGCTTTTTTCAGTAAAGCAAGAGCTAGAAGGGTTTACTGAGACCGAGGAGCGCGCTGATATCAACGGTGCTGGAGATGGATCGAACATTGAACAACCTGTCAAGAAAAAGAAGAAGAAGAAGAGAAAATCTGGGGTGGACAGTGACTCTTCTGAACATGAAAGTATCACCATAAAGAAAGAGGAAGCAGATTCAGAAGAATCAATCCCAGATGTTAATCTCTCGCACAAGAAGTCGAAAAAGAAACGTAAAGAAAGGGAATCCAAAGGGGCTGGCATAGACATAGCCGAGGAAGAAGTCAAACGTATCGGTAATTTAATGATTAAGGATGAAATTGAGTCGGACAGTGAGCAAACGCCTCAAACAAATGTAAAAAGCAAAAAGCGTAAGCATAAAGACGGGAGTCATCATGCACCTGAAGCGGCCGCTACAAGAGAAGAGCCAAACAACGATAAAGAAAAGCTAAAACATTTGAAGAGAAAGCACAGTGATATGTCTGTGAAAGTGAATGGGGATGGTGATCATAATGAAAGGACTACGCAAATTGAAGTATATGGGACTGACGAGGATACTGACAGTGCTCCTCCGAAGAAGAAAAAGAAGAAAAAGAAGCACATAAAGGAAGAAATTGTATAATAGAAAGGATATCTGCCTTATGCTATTAATTTTACAGTGTGTCCTGATTGATCTATACACTGAACTCGTTGTGTTCATCTCGAGATTTTACACATCTTGCAACCTGGATTTATATTTACTTGTGATGATGGTTTCACATTATAAGGTGGGATTCAGACGTCTTCCAATAAAACATTTACATTTAGGCAGTAACAGAAAAAGCTTATGTCAGGGCCGAGGGGCACTCTTTTCCTGCTTCATTCATCTGATCATTGGATCTAGCATTTTATGGCCGGGGTTAGGGGTGGGTTGGGTTGGGGGAAGATGGATGCAGAGTATATGTTTCACCATATGTAAACAAGGGAAGATAACTATATTTACAGTCTATTCCCATCAAAACAAGTACCAGTACAAAAACATTTTGGCATAATGAAGTAATCCTCCCTCTTCCAATATCAGACATGTCTGTGTCTTGACTTCAGTAAGACAGCATTTTGTTATAACAAAGTATTTATTTTGTCCTCGAACACCTTGTTATAATGGGAGTGGACTGTACCTGTATTTATAGAGATCTATCCTCAACATGCATTATGGATTTGCATTGATTTTGTTTCACAAAATATGTTTAAAAATGAAGTCAGAAATTACTTATATTGAAATTTGCTATAAATTTAGTTATGAAATGTGCTCTACTTTGGAATATATTCTTCTTTCATTAAACAATTTCCTGTAAATAATAGAAACCAAGAACTTTGTTTTTAAACTTGTTTTTATTTACACTCAATAAAAAAAAATGGGGGAAAATTCTCCAAATTCACCCTCTGTCCTTTCTCTGCTCCCCTCTGTCTTGGTACTTCCTCTCCATTACTTCATATGACTGTTTCATTGCCTTTTGGTTTGATATATTGCCTTTCCTTCTATACCCGGTTGTTGTATGTCCGGACGAAGAAGACAATTTTAGGAGCTTTGTGATCAATATTTCATTAATTGATTGAAAACAATATTAGACTATATAACAAAGCACAAATATTCACAAAAATTTTTGCTATTCACTGCACAAATTTTGAAAAAATCGAGAGCAAAAGATGTTTTTATCTGCTTAAGTGTCAGGACAACGGACCCCCCATCCTACTTAATATCTTAGCATGTTTAGAATGTGTCCCAGTGGAATAAATCGTGGACTACCAAAGTCGACCCTACATATCAAACTAGAAATGAATGCTCTACCTGAACTATGTATGGGCCTGTAAGCAGAAAATGTCACAATGATCAACTTATAATATCCCACCCTGTGAATGTACATTCAACAAAACTTGAATGTGGTACGTATAGGGCATAGCGACAAAAAAAAAATCTACACTTGAAGAATCAGTGTGAAACATGATAGAAAAGTGGAGAAGTGAAATAGGAGACAAGATTGCAAGGAGAGAGAGAGAGAAACACACACCAAAGAGTGTGATAGAGAGAGAGAAAGAATGGGGGGGGGGGAGAAAAAGTATTTTGTGGTTTGCTTCCATCCAGATTCTACAATGCATACATTTCAGTCACATAACATCAAACTTTCTGTACGCCCCCCTCCACCCCCTTCCTATATTGATATTTTTACTCTACGCCCCTGGGGGGTGTTTCACAAAGAGTTAAGTAGACTTAAAGTCGCACTTAACTTCTACGGGTATCTTGTTTTATGACGCACAATTTAATTGATAGATTTCTCAATGGCGCACATCCCCTGAGCATGCTCTGACCAATGAAGTGAAGCATAATATAACGCACAAAAATAACGAGTCAAGTGCGATTTTTAAGTCTACGTAACTCTTTGTGAAACACCCCCCTGGTCTTTTATTTTATCTAAGATTTGGGGTTGATGTTGCAATAGGCTATTGTTATGTATAGCATACTCGGGATTGGATTTGATGACTATTGGAGATTGGCATCAGAGCATATGTTATCGAACTGCTTGAGCATCCTTATCCAAAAACAGTACAAGAACGAGACAACATTATAAAACTCTTTCAGCTTTAAATTATCATTTATTTATTTATCAAATAAACCACTTGTACAGGAAGAATAGAGGACAAGCAATGTTACACTGTTTTTAACAGATTTTCGTAATACAGTAGAATCATAAATGAATATAATTGTGATGCATGTAAAAAGTTTTCTTAGTTTGTACAATGGATTTAGAGCAATATTTACAGCATATGGCTGTTAGGAAAAGGCATTCATATAATCATAAGATATCAGCATATTTGAAACTCACATAATCATCAAAATACAAACAATAATTTCAAATTGTCAGAATGAATGAAATAACATTATTGTGATGAGATGAGCAGCACACTGATGTGCAAAAAAAGGTGATTTTTAACAAAGTTCAAACTTTGAATCCCTCCTTCAGATCAGCGAGACCGAAACCAAATGGACAACATAGCATTACGTAAGACCAAAGTGCAATCTACTTGAACATCCAGACAATAAAATTTCTTGTGAAGAGGCAACTTTCCAGGTCCCTTACACCTCATCAGACTGAGGCAGACTGTATTACACTCAGTCAGTTATAATCACATTTGGTACAAAAGTTGTTCTAAATCTAATTATTCCATATAATCATAACTATTACGAACTATACATTGATTGTTTACAGCTCTTTTCATACATGTACATACAGATTTATAGCAAAATTACATAACTATGTAAATATCAATACAAGTTTTTGAAAGATGAAATGAATAATACACAAATGTTAATGAGATATAAAGGAGATATAGGTTGATAAATACATGTAGATATGTAGAAAGAGAGAGGAAAAGACGGGACAGAGAAAGACGGACATATAAAGACAGAGAAAAAGGAAAACAAAATTGTAAGGGAGATGAGACAAAAAAGAGAGAGGGGAAGACGAGAGAGAGAGCAAAACAATAAGAAATTTGGAGGAAGGGCGAGAGAACAAAATTTGAAGAAAGGGAAACAATTGAAGTAAAAGAAAGTAACAAAATTATCTCTGTAACCTTTGACCTAATGACTCTGAAAATCTACTCTGATAGTCTTCCTATAATGGTGATCTTATCAAGCTTGAAGCTCATATCTCCAAATTGTTCTATAGATATATATACCTAGAATTTCATAAGCTGACTTCTGTGATCATGACCTCTTACTCGCTCCAAAATCAAATCAGATTATTGTCTTATGGTGATACATACTTCTTTAGCAAAGACAAAAGAAAAGAGTAATATATCAAGAAATAAAAGAGGGTAAAAAAATAGATCACCATGGCTAAACCACAAATAGTGTACTTCTTCTTTTCATAAAACCCTGTTTAAAATCAAACAAACAAAAACATCTAAAAGTCATGCATTAAAGTCAAGTTACTGTTAATCTTGCATTGATAAGGCAGAATCTTGCAGCCAGGTTTATTCCACACTATACATCTAAATGACGTTTGTTAAAAGCCAGAAGAGTATTAACTCACATACTTTTACAGTTTAACGCCCTTCTCGTTCTCAACCGTCAATAACACTGAGTTACATTTGATATTACCCACTTAAATAACATTTTAATTTTTTAGAGTGTTGTTCTAAAAGACTTATCATTAATCATGGTCACATAATCATAGATGTGTTCATTATGAATATGTTAATTATAATGTATACATGTATATAATTCTAATAAAAAAGAATAACAAAATGATAAAATAATGAAGAATACATTGTGAATTTCAATAAATATTGCAAATGGTACTATAGAGGTATAAGTACCATGTCTCTCTCTTTTCAAGACCTGTCAATCACAAAGTCACAACGAAATTAGTTCCCTTTCAGAATAAAAGGGCAAAAAAAGAATAATTGTCCAACATCTCAAAATTATCACATAATTGTAATTTAGAGTATTTCATATAATAAACCCATATGAGATACAGTTTACTCCTGTTATAACAAGCAAAGCAAGACTTTGTTTAACAAGGTGGTTTCTTCACAATTCCAAACATGTGAACATGTGTCTAATGTGATGCATTCACGATTACAGGATTACGTTAAATGAGGCCATTAGCTTGGTCCTAGGTATCCCACAATCACAGCAGTGAAATGTATAAGAAAAGACATTTATCATAAATATGAAAGTTCACATTGAGTTAGTGCACAGCTTAATACCTAAACAACCCATAGAGGAATGTGTGGTGAAGTAATTGATGCAGGTATAAATGATCCCTCACAAAGCCACACTTACAAATGCAAGACAAAATGAGTGAGGGAAATGGCACATACTATTGCACATCTGCAAAAATGTTAATACCCTTTTCACAAATAAAAGTATGTTTTCCATCCTTTAAACAAAACACATGTCCTCTCTAACATGGTATGTATGCCTCAAATATGTTGTATACTTACTGAATATTTAGATAAGCACATCACCAACATCATTTATTTCAAATATTGTGGTTTATCACTTGTATTTGCATGTATTTGTAATTTTAGAGGGATAAGTATTTTATCGGTATTTTATCTTGTGCATCAAAGTTTAGTAGATATTTTTATAAATATTTTTAATGACCAGATAGCACTGACCAAGTAATACTACTATACATACACATCCTTCATAATTATGTTTTAGTGATTCTATGGTTGACTGGTTTCATTTATTCATTCATTCTGATTTTGGTACATTGTTAAGATCGGATAAGGTGAAAACTGATTAGTTTATCATATTTGAATAACAATCTCACCTTCCTTTTTTTTTTTTTTTTTTTTTAAGTTATGAATGTTATAATTGTCATATCACATAAATTGCAACACTGGAATTACCTGGCTGGGATATAAGTTAGGGCGGTCCGCGGACTATAGTTATTTAGTTAACTTTGCTCAATGCCTGGCAGCCCAGCCAGGTGATTCTAGTGTCTTTATATTTTTGTGTTCTTTATATCGATATGTTTTTATATGCAATCAATTTTATTTATATTGTATGTCATCTTTCTGCCAAATAAAATAATAATAATAATAATAATACTGAATTGTAGTAACATAGATTCCTGGAAATGGTAACAAGTTAAAGTTCCGCAAATAAGATGGACAAAATGGTGAAAATTTGAAAAAAAGACTTTTAAGCATGTTTAAAATTGTTATGTTGTAAAGCTTCTGAACTGTACACAAATTTTCAACTCTGAAATCATGTTTTACTTCTTCTTCTCAAAGTTCTGCTGAAAACTGAATTAATTCCGGGCAAAATCAATAAATAAGGCAAGATTTTAACACTTATCTCATAATTTCACAATAGCTGCAATTTAAGTCATTTGGCACCATTAGATATTACTTACATGTATACATTGCAAATTTAAGCTCATTGCATTACTGTACAGAAGACTAGAATGAGTTCTAGGAGAGAGCAATTTCATGTGGTACATTAACAAAAAATAATTAAGTAAGATCGAGGCAACATGATAAGCATTGTATTTTTTTACGTTTATCTATTCCACTCTTACTTTAAAAAAAAAAAAAAAAATTATTATGGAGACCGAACAACTTTTACCAGATATGGACCCTTTCCTCTTTCCCACTTTTTTCAAGAAAAGTTTAGAAGTTAAAATCTTTAAAACCTATAACAATACTCATTTATTTCTAAAATCAACCATTTAGAACGAGTTCTAGACAATGTCGTTTTACAATGCACATGCCTAGCTGGTATAGCTACCTAAACAACGGCAACATAAAAAAAATCTAAAATAATAGTACTTTTAATAAGGCATAATTAGCAGTAATCATGATTTAGTTATAGCCCTCTGAAAAAACATACTGACATGTAGGACTTATCCTTATACATGTAGCGATCAAAAGAAGAGATCATATTTTTTATATACATGTACTAGTTACCAAGTCAAAATGAAGCCAAAAGCTTACAAGGAACATTGAACAACTTGAAAAATCTAGACAAATATTATATTTTTGCAGATTAATTTTTGCTCAATCTCTCAAAAGCAGGAGTGTCAGTGACCTCAATTAATGTGCTGAAAAAAAAACACAACAGAAACGAGCTTTACAAAAACTGAAATTGAAAGAGTTCCATATACTTTTGTACACAGGCAGAAATGAAAAAGCTGAAAATCAAACCCCCCCCCCCAAAAAAAAAAAATGAACTCAGCTACAAAGCTGAACTAACACACCCCTGCCAAAGATAAATTTCTACGAACTGACGTGTGAGTTTTGGTAAAAGCAGCATAATCAAAGAATACAGTTGTCCAATAGTACCATATATTAAAATCTATGCTGGATAAACAAGTACATACAGGTATATCATAGGTGACTTGAAACATTATCTGGTCCCAGACAAAGCTTGAGATATAATACTGATATTAAAAAGCATGACATATATGTAGAGATGTCGTTTGGTCTGGCAGCAATTGCACAACATGATTTCTGTAAGGGTTTTTATTATCGCAAATACTGTTAGTTATGGCCACAAAAGTTGGGTCGTGTAGCCTAGTGGTTAGAGCATTGGACTCATAATTGGAAGGTCGTGAGTTCGAATCCCAGCTCGGCCATTATCTATACTTTAATTAAAAAAGGCCCAAGAGTAATTTCCGTCGTCTATAAGGTCAGCCACCAAGACTGATTAACTTAGACGTAAAATGGTTCTGATGTAATTGGTTATATATCAGCTTGGTGTTGCTAAGCTTTAAAAGCTGCTTTCCGAGTTTTTGGCTACATGAGTTACTTTAACAGAAACAGAAAACAGAAAAGTCTGCTATTACTGCTATTCATAGTTTCACGAAATAGACTAAAACTTTTTTGTGGAATTAAGCCCTCTTAAATTTCTCCACCTTGTCCAGAATCTTGAAAAAAAAAACATCTGCATGCCCACACTTAGGTCTATTAATGCATCAGGTAAAATTGCTCTGTGCTAAATTTTGTACACTATCGGAATTTCTAACTTCAACCCTCAACCCAACTCTATCCATACCTCACAGGAAATGTAAACAAAAACCAAGATTAAAATCCCTACCCTGTCTTTGACAACTTAAAACATTGAGCCGAGCACTCAATTTCCAAGTATATATTGATTAATTTAAATCTATTACATTCACATGGATTGCACAAAGCCGACAAGGTCATTTGTCTTTAATCTTGATTGGTCGCGATAAAATTTGCAATAATTTTTAGATGTGTTTTTAAGAGAACTCTATTTTCAAGAACCCTAAGGTATACCGGTACTAATAGTGAAAAAAGAACATCCCAGTCTAGCACAGCATTCCAGCTCATATACAAAATATTGCAATATTGCTATCGGTTACTGTCTTCTTGTAAGCCCTATTGATATACGCCTTTAAATAAGGTAAAAACACTGCAGTATTGAGGAATTTTCATATTAAGTAGTGACCATCTATTGTGAAGACATGAATGAAATATTACAGCTTGAGGGCTGCCAGAACATGTATTTAGAAAATAATATCTCAGTAACAGATACACCTTACTATCAAAAAGCATTGTCATCAATTTATTTGGTAATATGAATCAGCTGAAATGGAAAAAGCATTTTTATACAACATCAAAATAATAATAATAATAATAATAGTTACATTTATATAGCGCTTAATACATATATCCACCTTGGTGTTTCTAAGCGCTTGTAGTGTTAACTAATTATTACCCGGTTTAGCTAGGCTACCCCGAAAGGTGCTCACAGCATTCAAGGAATTGCTTCCTACCGGTACCCATTCACCTCACTTGGGTCAAGTACGGCAAATTTGCAGGTTGACACCTTGCCGAAGGATGCTAGTGGTATGGACGGGATTCGAACCGCGTACCTTGTGATCGTAAGTCCGCTGACTTATCCACTCGACCACACCACTCCTATGTATATTATTGTCCAATGTATATTATTGTCCAATGTATATTATTGTCCAAATCATGACATGATGTAAAATCAACTATGCTCAATTTGTTAAAAATCCTAGTAAAAAAATGAAGACATATATAATAATATTGTAAATCTGAGTATTACTGTTACTTTTATGTTATCTGATGACAGCCAGAGGGCTGTTAACGTATATTGTTCAACACAAAGCTAAAGCTTGGTTACTCCGGACTTAATAAATGTTACAACGGTGTGAAGAGTAAAACATTTTAAATGTATCTTTAAGCTTACAGGATTTCCCCTTTTAGAGTTGTACACAATTTCAGTTTAATTTTGTTTTTTATCACATAGCTAGAGGCACAAGTTGGAGCTCTGGAACAGCATTCCACTACTTACAGACATCCTTCACTGCCTCTTCCTACCCAAGAATATACATGGCTTCCTTGGTAAGAGCTTGCTGTCTAATGCAATCTGAATAGAATGATCCCTCCCGAGGAAGCGTGCACGAGGTACGAAATGGAATGAAATTGAATTTGGTGATTGGGGTAATATCGGGGAAATATTTTCTGTGTACAACACTGTATTAATAACAGTGCAATCTGCTATGGTAATAATTTAACTGTGTAAAACACTGTGGTAATAGAACCTAGGTATGTAAAACACTGTGGTAATTACACTAGTGTAAAACAATTTGGTAATAATACTTGTGTAAAACACTGTTTTAATAATACATGTGTTAAACACAGTGTTCATGATACTAGTGTAAAACAATTTGTTGATAATACCTAGTATGTAAAACACTATGGTAAAAATACCAGTCCAATCCCCTGTGGTAATAATAACTGTGTACAACACAGGGGCGGATCTAGGTTTTTTCCAAGGGGGGGGTTGAGGGGATGAAAAAAAAATCTTGCGAGCGGAGCGAGCAAACGAGCGCGGAGCGCTGAGTTTTAGACAATCCCCGACTTATAGGCCTATACTGACTAAAACGAGGAATTATTTAACAATTTTAGAGTTGGAGTTATTTTGTGGCATTATGATAGGCAGCGAGCGCGAAGCGCGAGCCGAAATTTTGGGTTATAAAAGATATATTGGAATAAATAAAGGGGCACTTTTTTAGTATTAATTAATTTTTTAAAAAGATAATTGTGTATTGTAGACCCTATTAAGTATCTGCGAGCGCGAAGCGCGAGCTGAAATTTTGAACTCAAATTGAAGTTATTTGTGCATTATGATTTAGTATCAGCGAGCGCGAAGCGCGAGCCGAAAATATTGGATTTTAAAAGATATATGAAATAAATAAAGGGGCACTTTTTAGTATTAATTAATTTTTTTTTTAGCGGAGCGCGAGTTTTAGACAATCCCCGATTTATAGGCCTATACTGACCTAAACGAGGAATTATTTAAACAATTTTAGAGTTGGAGTTATTTTGTGCATTATGATAGGCAGCGAGCGCGAAGCGCGAGCCGAAAATTTGGGTTATAAAGATATATTGGAATAAATAAAGGGGCACTTTTTTGTATTAATTAATTTTTAAAAGATAATTGTGTATTGTATACCCTATTAAGTATCTGCGCGAGCGCGAAGCGCGAGCTGAAAATTTTGAACTCAAAATTGAAGTTATTTGTGCATTATGATTTTAGTATCAGCGAGCGCGAAGCGCGAGCCCGAAAATATTGGGTTTTAAAAGATATATGGAATAAATAAAGGGGCACTTTCTAGTATTAATTAATTTTTTTTTAGATAATTGTGTATTGTAGACCCTATAAGTATCTGCGAGCGCGAAGCGCGAGCCGAAAATTTTGAGCTCAAAATTTGAGTTATTTGTGCATTATAATTTAGTATCCGCGAGCGCGAAGCGCGAGCCGAAAATATTGGGTTTTAAAAGATATATGGAATTAATAAACAGGCACTTTCTAGTACTTTCTATTTGTTCGCCCACCCTCCTCTCCTCCCCCCCCCCCAAAAGAAATAAAATAATAATAATGATGATGATAATGATAAATAAAATAAATACATAAATAAAATAAAATAAAATTACATAAGTTAAAAAAAAAGATAAGATTAAAAAAAAAAAAAAAAAATGGTCCCGGATTTTTTTTGGGGGGTTGCAACCCCCCCAACCCCCCCTCTAGATCCGCTTCTGCACACTGTGTTAATGATAGAAGTGAAAAACAATTTGGTAATAATACCTGTGTAAAACACTGTGGTAATAAAAACTGTGTAAAACAATTTGGCAGTTTAAGTGAATGTCAAATTTTTGTGAGACACCAAGCGCAAGGCACCATGAACCACTGCTGAGGTGCCATACAAGCCATCATCGTCATCGTCGTCAATATCATCATCATCATCGTTGTCGTCATTATCATTGCATTGTAATAGTCCGATTTGGAGTCCATCAATCTATTTTCACGTCTGAATAGTCCTTCTCTGTTTCATACTTTGAGATGAGGCACTTTCGCTATCCCCAGTTCCGAGGCTTGCCTGGACGTCGGCGGAAGAAGGAAGCATGTCTAGCGGAATTAAGGCCTTGTGCCGGAAATACTCCTTGAACCTAGCAACTGCATATTCCTGTGTAATTAATTAAAAATCAATAAATTGGTTATAATTCTTTTCCAAATATATTTTGAATTTGTTGTGTTGTTGGTTTGGTCGATTGGCCAAGAATATATTTACTGTAAAACCACAAACATTTGTGCCATTCTATAATAGGTCAAACGCTACTTCAGAAAATCATATCCATTGAATAATCTCTATGGGCTTTGCTTGTTCTTCATGTCTAAATAATAATTGATAAGCAATCCCAGAGCATGCACAATAAAAATTGTGAAAAAGCTGTTTTATTATTCAAATGATTGGTATTGATATGTTTTTCTGTATTTGTATTAAAGTAATACCAGAGAAATGACAATAATGATTTTTACCCTTCTACTTACCATGTACCCAAAGGTTGTATGTGATATTTTGGCTTGAACTATTGACCACAGCGCCCATAAGAAGTGGCTAACTGGACAGAATCTGCAAGAGAAAGAATATAAAGTGACGTATGTAAACATATCAAGAGAAACGTGACTATTTCTCATATATGACTGTGCACTTAAAACCAGTAAATTCAGAAATTGACCAAATTACTCTTGAATCTAATCAGATCACCCTTCTATAGATAATGAGTCCAATCAAGTTTGAAATTTATATCTCATGTTGTTGAGACATCATGAGAACCAGCTTAATACTGAATCAAACTCTCTGACCCTTGACCTAATAATTCCAAAATCTACTCAGATCTCCTTCCTATACTGATACTTATTTGAAGTTCAAGAACAGAGCAGATGGGCCAACAATCCAAAAACATTATGGGTTGGTGAAAAGCTCTCACAGATCATCAGCACTGTAGCTCTAGCATTTTAACCGAGCCAAAATATATTCAGGATGATGTCTATGGGAAATGTGTGTTATAGCCAAATGAGCTGGTCTCCAATAGGTTAAAGAATTTATTACTACTGATTAAAACATCTAGATCATCCATAAAATTGCAAAAAGAATGTATTGCCAAAGGAAATTTAATTGCAACTCTTGACAAGAATGATCTCAGAATACACTCTTCCATCACCATGGATACTAACCTCTTGACCTCTCGGAGGATAGCCTCCTCCTCGGCTGCCGAATCGCCATGACTACCAGGCTGGTTCAAGCCCATCTCTCGGTTAGCTGCAAGGTATGCCCTGATAAAGGTCAGCTGCTGATCGCGGGAAGGAAAGTCTTCTGGAATGAGAGAGTAGTAAGGGGCCTCCTTGATGCAGTAGTTCATGGACCACTCCACAAAGTGATTGGCAAAGTCAAATGCTCTACAGTGAAAGATAAGGAGAAAAACATGGAGATTTATATGTTTTTCTTCATAAAATCGGCATAAAATACTTGTTCTTTCAAGTTCACTTTCTTACAGGCAATATAGCTTGTATGTATTATGGTAAAAAAAAAACCACTTAATTTTCATATTGAAAATAGTTTTCTTTAATGTTGCCAACTTACAGATTGTAATGATCATTATCACTCACAAAGTTCTTATTCGTGAAAGGCATAATATAGTACAATTGAAACAAATAATATAAATATATAAATATTCTGAGGGTGTAAAAGGGGCTTCTTTCAGGTGTGTGCAGTTAATGGCATTCAGGCACAATAACTACATGTACCTAGGCAAAGTATAAAAAAAAAAGAAAAAAAAAAAGAAAAAGAAAGCTCCAAAGGAGCATGAAGTAATTACACATTATATTCTTAAGGTAAAACAGGCTACTCTTGGGATTTAGCAATGACAGGAAATACATCATTACGGGAGTAAATGTTCTTACCTAAAATTATAACTGGAATATTCATAATCAATCAGGATTAGGTTCTTTTCACTGGAATTCTCTCCATTGGTAAGCAGAATGTTTCCTACAAGAAAAGAAAAAAAAAAAAAGACGATAAAATAAAGAATTACAATGTAGAAACAGTCCATATTATTATTTGATTAACAATTAATTAAAATAACATAAAATCCTATAATTTCGGGAAAATCAACTACGTATAAAGACTTGTAGATACCATTGTGCCGATTTTCATGGTACTTTTAAGGTCAGCGACCAAGATCCTCTCCCCCCCCTCCCCCCCCCCTTCAGGACAGCCAAAGAAGCCCGGCCTGGTTAGGGTTTAGAAATAGACCTTAATTCCAAGAAGCGATGCATTGTGACAATTCAAGTACTAATCTGTTTATTCTCAATAAAGAATGTTAAAATACAGGAATATCTTCTTGAGGATAAAACTTGTACGAGGGTCAAAGGTAAAATATCCTACCTTCTTGGCAGTCATTGTGGCTGAACACAACAGGACTTTTAGTCTGTGCTACCAATCTCCTGAAAGCATAAACAAATAAACAAGAAAAGATTACCAGTAATTGATTTCACAAACAGCATTTAAAGGGGAAGTTCACCCTGGAATTTTATTGGTCTTAAAAAATGCAGAAAAATAAAAGAAAAATATGAGTAAAGGTTTGGGGAAAATCGACCAAAATATGATGAAGTTATGAATATTCAAAGTTTTGATTCTGTGAGGTCACATGCGAGCAGATCTCCTATGTGTTATGTAGTGTAAATTCCATAAAATGTCATTTTTTTTCCAGAGGAAAATAATTATGCCACCTGTGCGGTCGATATACAATCAAACATATGTTCATACACATGACTATATCAAATTGACCCATTCCTTTATCAAGAACCATGACAAAAGGAAAAATTTATGGAATTTACATACACAACCAATGGGAGAGCTGCTCGCACGTGACGACACAGAATCAAAACTTTACATATTCATAACTTCGCTATTTTTTGGTCGATTTTCTTCAAACTTTCACTCATATTTTTTAATTATTTTTCTTCATTTTTTAAGACCAATAAAATTCCAGGGTGAACTTCCCCTTTAAATGAAACTGTCTACTTGCAAGAGTTGAAAAGGAACAATTGAGAGATATCCAACACTCATCAGACCTTAAGGAGCATATAGACCTACCTACCTACCTACCTACCAGGTCGGCAAAACTGCCAAGACCTAGTACAAATCCACCTTTCACTCCTGTCATGCAAGCAGTTTTTCAGCTTGTCTTAGCAAATAGAGATTATATTTACATTTTTTAGAGAAACAGAAATTCAACATGTCAACATTATTTAAGGGAAATTCCATGACAGCTGCAGCAATTAAAAAAAAAAAAAAACATTTAGATAGTCTACATCCAAAAAAGTACACATAACCTCAAAATAAAGAGGAAACGGTTGGTATCCCTGAAATTCAGCAGGAACTACTCACTTGATAAATTTCCTCTCTGCTTCAAGATCAAAGGACACGATCTCTTTCATAAACTGTTGATTGCTGTCATCTTCAAACGTGATTCCAATTGCCTTGTTAAACCATCTGAAATCATTCAAAGGATTATTGAAAATAAAATTTAGATTTAAAGTATTGTATAAATTGCTACTTCCAAAATGGTTTTATTTTCACAAATATTGCGCATTTGAACACAGTGCAAAAATGTGTACAATTATAAAAGCTATACATTGCGCAAGGATTTTGTTTTATGGATCATTGAAAAGTCGCAAATTCAACATCATGCTAAAATATTGACATTTTAGACATTGCATGCAGAAGAGGGCTAAAATGTGATTTCAGTTGTACTAAGAATTTCCTTATCCAAATTTAACAACTCGTTGAACTGTCTACTCTCACAAAGGACTCTCCTTTCACTGCCAAAATGTCCTTTACTTTTCTTGGATAAAACAGAAATTCACCAAACTTTGCAATCAAAATAAATTGTGTGAATAGCCAGTATCAAGAACAGTCTTCAAAGAGAATTCTGTCTTACATTGAAAATAGCACGGTAGAACAGAGCAAAGTATGTCTGTCATTAACACTGACATCAGTGAATCAAAATGCATTACAACATAAATGTTATTTATTGTATAAACAGCAAAAATGTTATTGCATAAAATTTGGTACGTAAACACTACGGTAGGTTAATAAAACATTGATCAATAACACAAAGTGTGTAAATTTCACTTGCTTTATTTGGTAAAAGTACAGTGACTTCACCAGCTTGTGCAGAAAACAAGACCCAAGGTAAATGTAAATCAATGTTGCCAAGAACTGGTTCTATGTTAGATAGTCAAACCCAAAACAAAGTCAAATACGAACTTTCAAAGACTATTTTTATCTGCACACAATCCACAGAACGTGACACGTACATCCTATATCGGCATCTTGGCTTTTGAACCTTGATTATTGTAAGTGTTGATAAATTTCAGGAATATATTTAATTTTGCACCTTGGGATTTGATTATTGACACTGATAAATAATGGAATGGTTTGTGGAGCGATTTATGAGTGTTTTCACCACAAACAATAGTTGTTAAAGATAATCTAGTGTTGTGGGATAGATGAACAAAATTGTCATGAGCTTTCCTATTTTTTCAATACTATTTAAGAATAATATCATAGCAAAAAGGTCATTTGTACGGGATTGCTCTTCAATTGCCCTAATACAACTAGCTATAATATGACCCAATATATACCCAAACAATTTGTGAAGTCCCTTACATGCTTTTTTTTCTGTGTTGTGTATGTGAACCCAAGCAGATTAGGGTTAATTAGTAATCATTTCGATGATTCAAAAACCTCACAGCACACAATAATGCTTGGGAAAATTGCCATCAACCTTTCCAAAGCAGTTTCTTCCACATTTCAATCTCACGACAAGAACAATAATTCAGCTTTTTGAATCGGATGATATCACAAGTATGTATAATTTTGTTATCGGTCTGCGCTTCTTACTCTTAGAGACAATGTTTTCGCAATTTTAAAGAAGGAAGGAAAAATCGTAAGAGCTTAAACCTGGTGTATAGTTTTGGTAACAAAAAAGGAATTGGCACAAAACCGATCAAATGTAGTTACATGTTGTCCACATTGCACTAAAAGATATGTGTGAGCGATCTTGTGACATTCCTTTCATTATTCCCGATGAATTTCATTGAAATTGTTTGAATCAAGGGTAATTCAACTGCTGTTTAGACCTCTGCTGACAAGTTCGCACGCCGGAGGTTACGGCGTGAATTAGTGCGAACAATCTGTGTGTAACACCCACACACAAGAGAATCCCCATTGGTTTTCCACGTGAGCGCTAACCTGAGACAGGTCCCCGACTTATCTTTTTTATCCTTATATTATGAAATAAAGACACTAAAACGAGATTTCAAATACTATAATTTGCTTTATTATAGTTCTACATGTAGGATTCAATCTTTCATAATTTATCTTAATGCGAATCAAAATTAATTTTTCTTTCTCCCGAAACTATACACCAGCTTTAATCTCATGTTGTGGATGATGTTTTTCTTAACTTTAATTTGCCCTACATTAAACTAGAAATTTTCAAGATGGACTAGGGATTAGGGTTTCAGGGTGTTAAGTTATGAAAGCACCCAGTTGATACACTGTATATCTTTTTTCTTCAATTGTGGTTGCTGCATTGAAATGTCTCTCTTTGTCAAACAATCTGAGAAACTCATACCATCTGCTGAATACCACAAGAAAGCTAATTGATTACAATTTATAGAATTAACACACTAGTTAAAGGGACGTATAATTGATAAAACATGGGGAAATCACCTTATCTCGGATGAAATACTAACATTCCAATCAGAGCCTGAGGCGTGTACGAGTCAATTGAGCTCAGGAAAAACGCGCATTCCCCACGATCTCCGACTTTCAGGGGCCTTTAAAGGCTCTCAAGCAATTACATACATAAAGCATGGGTCAGATAAGGGGTACAATGTCTGAACAAGGAGATCAGTTAATCTCTAATCAGTCACCCACTTTATGTCTCAAAGAGTGCACTTATTGCACCAACTATGTACAATGATAGTAACAATTGTCATTGTAAATGTACATAGAACATGATAAGAGTCTGTAATGCCCTGGCTGTAGTCAAAACAATTTTCGGTCTGTTCTGGGGTTTTTTTTCTTGACAAGTAAAACAAGACTTTAGAGAAATAAAAATAATTGCGGACAATTGAATAAACATGAATGTGGTTTTGTTTACATACCAAAAATCAAATCACTTCAAAATTTGGATGGAACATAAGGTGCTTCTGCACTAGCTCAAGCTAAAAAATAGCGCACTAATTGGTGAATCTGGGGGGAAAAAAAAACAGAAAAAAAGAAACCTGTCTTGCTCTAGCTCAAGCTTGAGCTAAAGTTTCGCAACAACGACCCGACTTTGAACAAAAAAGCCCGATATGTATTACGCAACTGGTAACTACCGCTAGCGTATACACTCACAGGTGCATGATTTCGGACATATCTTAAGCTAGTGCAGCACCGCGCAGAAGAATGTGCTAGTTTGTGCTGAAACTGCAAACCAGCTCAAGTTTTTTTTAAAAAATCACTCAGACTGGGATTTCCTCCAAATTAGCATGCTATTTGAGAAAAAAGTCTGATATTCTCTGATAGGGCTAATTCATTGGAATACAAATAGCGCGCTATTTAAAATAGCTCAAGCTAGTTTTAGGCAATGGGCCCACGGGGAGTTTCACCAAGTCAATCGTAAAGTTCTCACTTATTTAGCACAAGAACTAAATAGATTTGTTTGTAACTATATTTTTGACGACTGGGTGAAATACCCCCTGATCTAGAGCTCATACTAGAAGAGATCTTACTTGTCAAGCATTTGGTCGAGCCATCTTGGTTCTTTGCACAGAGGGAGCTGAAGCTGATGGAAGTTGGCTAACTTGCCAGCGATGATTCTAGAGAGATCTGGATTCGAAAGCTCATCTGTCCTCAAAGCACGGGACTGTAACAAACAATCAAGCAAACAAATTATAGTTAAAAAAAAAAAAATGGTCAGTTTTTTCTGAAGGACTCATTTCTTTTCCTCAACGTTGAAATCATATCATAAATTAAATGCTCCACTGATTTTTTTTTTGCAATGTTTTTGTGGAAGTCCAAAATGATGTTTACAAATATTTTGAAAATTCGAAGCTGCAGTATACATTTCATAGTCCTTGATGTATTGTTGTTGGTATTTTGGGGTTGGTAAATCAATGTCATTATCACTAATATCACCCCAATCAAAGGCACTAATGCAGTATGGTATCCACACAAGAAGGGATAGGGTGAGCACGACATGAACTGTCAACCAATGGGTTAAGGTAGGGGTTGGTGGAGTGTAATATTTGTTGCAGCATGGATACAAAAGTGCATCAGCAAATATCAAAAGTGAACTCACTGGAATGAACTCCTCAAGTCGCCCCTCGCTGAAGACTCCATACAGCTTTGGTGCCTGCCTCCTTTCCGAAAGCAACGAGAAGATCACGGTGTCGAGAAGCGGCGTCTCGCCCTCGAAGAAGATCTCACCATAAACACGGAGAAGGACCTCGCCTGGTTCGTCAGTGCATTTACCTCGCTGATGATCGGGAAGAGAGCATAAGTATAGGTAGTTACTAAGGCCCGCTCTGTGTGTATGCATGTAAAAAATGCATATGTACGAGAAAGAAAGAGAGAAGCGAAAACCGCATGCGAGTATTGACAAGTAACGATTATATTTTTTGAGCCATCTTCTATAAAAGTAAATGCCCCAGGTTTTGCTTCAACAGTGGTGCTTCAGTAGTGGTCTTCTTTAGAACAAAATAGTTCATTGTTTAGTAACTCTCAACAAATGTACATCATATTATAAGTAATTTTTGTTCATTTCATCAGCAAAAGCAGTTCTCTGTTCCTTTTTGGTTTTTATTTGACTCTAAATTTTTGATACATCCTATTCCTATCATGAGAAAGGAAAAAGTTAGGATTTCAAGAAAACATTTCTCATCATCATTCCCCCCCTTTTTTTTTCTTCAGGGGAAAAAAAATTAGAATTGTCTGATCTTATGTAAAATTCAAATTCTGCATGTTATTGTTAATAGTTTAAAACCCATTGCAATGTCTGTCTCATCTTACAGGACAGAATATTAGGGTCATTGCCATCTTTAGAATGCTTGAGGGCTCCCTTCAAAGACCACACCACCTGCACCACTGTCTCCACAAGCCAATACTTATTCTGAAAGCATAAATGATATGGAGAATCTGACAACCTTGTTGGCCAGTATAGGGTGCTTGAAAATTCGCAGGAGGACTATCCGAGGTTCCCCGTAGACTGGTGAACGATGCGGTGGTATCCTGCAAATATAATGCTTGTTGTGTCTTTTGTCCAAACTGTGGGAAAGTGAGATGGGAGAAAAATATGGATAGATAGTTATTAATTGCTCTGAATCGTATTTAAATGCTGGAACTTAAATAGACATGGCATAGCATTTACAGGGCTTAAAATTACATTACATGTAGCAGGGGCCCAGGACACAGTATGGGCATCTAAATATGTGATGCGTCACGTCGAAAGGAGAGACTATTCGCAATTTTTGAAATCCATTTTATTTGATATTATTGATCCCTGATTCTGCCTTGAATTTGATATATAACCCGACTGTAAAGAGTTAATAGAAGTGGAGATATTAGCCTCTGAACGCGAGGAGAATTGTGCTCTTGGAAATCAAAAATCAGAGAAAAACGTCTGCGAAGTTTGACTTCCTTTGTACCCCGCGCCAGAAAATAAGAACACTCTGTCACCTGCTGTACTCACCGAAATGCCCTGCAACCACTTGTTACAAAGGTGAAACGATTGACCAATGAGGAGGCTGCATTCAGGTATACAGAGAACAATACTCGTCCGTCACGCATGATCGAGGAAGCGCAGCAAGCGGAAATAACGGCGATGTTCAATCTTCTCAAAAAAAAAAAGAAGCTGAATTTGGTTAGTTGTTTTATATCTTCGTCAAATAAATGAAAACGTCATGCTCTTTCTAATTGTTTAAGAAAAAGTCCGCTCTTTTAAGAAAAGTGTTTACCAATCCTGGCGCTAAATTAGTTAGAAACAAAACTATTTAAAAACCTTTTTTTGGTTTTATTCCGATGTTTGCGTGCGTTCTTTGAATGTCAATCGCGTACTCTTACTCATAATAAAGCGAGTCATTTTTGATCTGAACTCTGTTGGAAATTTTAAACATAATAATGGTCTATAGACTAAATTATTCTTGTACAGGGGCTTATGCATTTTGTTTATATTCTTTGAATAAGTATATGATAGAGAATAAGCCTCCAAAAATGTTTTAATAAATTATTTGCGCCTCACGAATGTATTTAGAATTTCTCTGATCACGTTTTATGAGTGGCTAGGTTAGCTTAAGACAATGAAAATAAAAACGTAAATGATTTGCTCGATCTCGTCTTTTATTGATTAAACTTGTTACCAGTAATAAGAAGATATTAATAATTTTTAGAAATGAATTATTTTAAGAGTAAATCGATTATTTGTTTCGTCGTGTTTAGTAAAACGCTACTTTCTTAAACACATTACTTTGTAAAATAAACTGCAGAAATTTGCTAGTAGCTATGGGTGCTATCTCACCTCGCGGAGACGTCTCCGCGACAGAATACAAATTTCGTCTCCGCGACGGATAAATAGTATTAGAGACGTCTCCGAGACGCTTCAGCGGCAATTTATGAAGAGAAATCCGTCTCCGTAATTCAGGAGACGTCTCTAATACTATTTATTCTTCGCGGAAACAAAACTTCTATTCTTTTTGCGGAGACGCTCCGCGACGTCTCAACAACTCGTCTCAAACTTGTTTCTAAGCCGTCTTAAAGTTGTTTCAAAGTAGTTCCCAAAAGTGAGAAACCAGCCGCAGTTATAAACTAGATTGATTTGCCACTCCCCCCCCCCCCCTTAGCTCATTGGTTTCCACATAATGCAATATCAACCAATTTAAACCATATTTTTTTTTTTCAATTTTAAATTAGCATCTCTTACGCGTCTTAAGACTTTAACCTAAATACTTGTATCAGAAGTATTATGATCACGTCACCTCTTTGTGCTCTATGTTTCCCTGATGGAACCAAATTTGTTTATAGGAGGTTTTAATTTCCCATCAGGACAACAGATATCGCGGCCCCTAAAATAAAATGCTGAAATTAACATTCATTTGGATCCAGATAGCTAAGTCAAGCAATAAGTAGCTTCCCCCCCCACCCGATTGTTAGATTTGACATTCGTTTGCGTGCTCCGCTATCCCGGATGAAACAGCTTTATTCACAGCAGATTGGTGGCATCGCACAGCTGAGTGCAGCTAAAGAGAGTTTAGTTTCGCTATTCGCTCACAAAAACGAACAAAAGCCAATAGAAATCACACAACACAATGACCGTGAACGTCCAACAACAAAGCCATGCGTTGCTAAGGGCGGAGCTAAACGGAGAGGGGAAATGAGCGTGGACGTGCGCTTGTATGTCCGGAAAAAAAATTATGACCGAAAAAACACTCGCCGAAAAACTGCTTTTTTACCACTTTCCCGTTATCATTTTCACTCATTTTTTTTACAGAGCAAAGATGAAGCATGGTAGAACCAGAAAATAATAAAAAAAAATTTCCTCAAAATTTTGAGTTTTTTATTAGTTTGTCGATTTACTCGGATCTTTGATCTGCGACTTCTCTCTCATTTCGACAAGACGTATCACATATGTACTCCGGACTCCCTAAATCTACTGGTAAATAAATTTAAACAGGGCCCTCAGATGAAATCCTAGCCAAACAGGCTCGATCCAGATCCCCTTTGCAAAAAGGTACTTTAACTCTTTATGTGCCATGAGCGCAGAATTGCACGTACCTAGGGGTGCCGTGAGCGCAATTTTGCACAATAGTACACAAGTCAATTAGACATTCACAGGCCCGTAACTAGGGGGGTTCGGGGGTTCGAACGAACCCCCCCCGCTGGCGAGTAGGGTCCGCTTGCCCTCCCCCCCCAAAAAAAAAAAAAAAGCAGAAAGAAAGAAAGAAAGAAGAAAGAGAGGAAAAGAGAGTGTGAAACCCCACTTTTATGCACAAATGCTCTGCGGATTCTTAAATAGACCTACAAAAAGTTCATGAGCTAAATTATGAAAAAAGTGGACAAAATCCCATTTTCAGATAGGTGTGTGCAATATTTTCGCTGGCGCTCGCATATTTATAGACCGCGGTGCGTTTTTAAAAGTGTTTGGGGCAGGAATGGCGCGGGGTGGGGGGAGGGGTACAAAGCTGATTCGCTGAACACACGGAAAACTATATAATCTTTTTCTTTTTGTTAAGTGTCTACAGATAGAATTGGAGGGCCTACAGTTAAAAGAAATGTGCTTCAAATTCACAAGCATTCATATGATTTGTGTTTTTTTTTTTTTTCACCCCGCATCTTTTGGAATTTGGTCATCTGTGTGTGGATGAATATTGAAAGTAGAAATAAGGCAAAGTATGCCTGAAATACAAGGCAAAGTTCACGTTTTTAGAAAGGGAGGTGATCATTAACTTGTTAAGGAATTAAAAGAAAACAGAAAGATATAAGAGACACACTGTGCATATAACATACCACATTCAGGCCATTAAACAGCAAAATTTTCCGGCTCGCGCTTTGCGCTCGCAGTTAAATTCATTAATGCTTGCGAAAAGTCTGCTTTTCACATTTTTAAACCTTTCTGAAAAATAATCCTAATTACGGATCTGTAAAAATAAGAGGGAAAAAAGTTTTTAAAAATACACTACCTTAAAGGTAGTATCAGCCTTTTTCACAAATTATGAAAACTAATGCAACTTGGCATAACTGTAGAATATGATCGACCTATACTGTCTATTCAATCTTACTGTCATAGGTCGCCTAGATCAGTAATACGAAACGAAAAATCTGACTACCAATCTTGACCAGCTCTCCATCAACATCGTTGATATTACAGCGCGTGCAGCACGGACCGTACACAGCAATATACACATGGCGCATCAGCGTGCATTATTCTCTGCGCTAACGGTCAGCGGTTCGCACCGTACGGTATATTTTTCGAGGTTCGAAAAAATAGGAAAGTATTTTGATAATCGCAATATAATGACAAACATACACATTTGAGCTAAATCATGTTGTGGGAAGATATAGTCATTGGTATACTACTATATCTTCTAAAAACTAGAAATTTAATATTTTTGCCTGCAAAAGGCTGACACTACCTTTAAGGTCATTATAAGCCAAAATTTTCGGCTCGCTCTTCGCGCTCGTAGAGTTTTCATTAAAAGTCCCATTGACAGATTCCTGACTCCAAAAGTGACGTAACATGTTAAATTTTCCACTCACGCTTCGTGTTCACAACATATTTTGCTAAAAGGGAGGTTATCATCACCTCGTAGAGGAATTAAAAAGAAAATCATCAAAACATTTTTTGAAAATCATCAAAATTTTCGGCTTGCGCTTCGCGCTCGCAAGGTTTGCTGTTTTAGAAAAGGTCCACTTTTCAATTTTCGAACCCCCCCCGGAAAAATCCTAGTTACGGACCTGCATTCATATTATAGCTCGTAGTGGGCAACAATGATTCGTGCTCAGTATTGTTTGCATTGTATACAACTCGAGCTTTCAGATAGACTGCTTTTCGTCATAGTGTTACATTTGAAATAACAGCGTATTTAGCGTTTTTCGGTGGATTTTTTTTTTTTTTTAAGTCCTCATATACTTGTACATCTGATATTACAGTAAACTGTACATGTATAATTACAATGTGGAAAGAACAAAAGTCAATAAAGTTCTTCATTTCAAAGGCTGATTTATGGCAACAAAAGAAGAAGGAGATGAAAAAGAAATTCACTTTGATGTTCCCTTTCACTTCCCGCTAAGCCGGATATCGACAATGACCAGCAGTAGCGGACGCAGACCTGAGTCACACAATGAACTTACCGGGCCCATGGGTAAACATAATAGAGCCGCTTTTGTCCTCAGACAATTGGGCCCCCGAAATGCATTCAATTCGATTTTCTTGGATCCGCGCCTGACCAGGACCAGGGTAGTTTCAATGGGGAGATCACCCCATTGTCAAAGTTAGGTGACCAGGGATGAAGAAATGGGGGAGATTACCCCAGTGTCAAGAGTGGCCTACAGGGCTGGGGGATTCAATGGGAGGGATTACCCCATTGTCAAGAGTGGCTGAGAGGGACACTTTGATCTTTCTTTTCCTTAAACTATTTTTTTTCCAATAAAATATTAATATATTTTCTTTCTTAGCAGAAGTATCCAATTTGCATATGAATGCTTGCGAGAGGAGTGTCTGAATTCCGGACTCTTTCGTAATTCACTGACCTCGTTCGACGCAGAACAAGACGGACGTCTAATTATCAGCGCTTCTTCCACGTGTTATATCTATAGGCGGTAACGTTGTATATAGCTTATGGAATTTGATTAATTACAATGTCGAATCAAAAAGTTATGGAAGAGAGTGAGAAAAAGTTTTCGGCTGCTTCTTTTGGAGGTTCAGCAGTTAAAGATCTTCCGAATTGTCCTTTTAATACAAGACAAAGTGTAAAAAATTTAATTCCAAACTTCAGGAGAAATTGGAGAAGGGAGTGGTCTTATTTGAGGAAGGCAAGCTAGTTTCAGCACTTGCCTTACTGAAGGAGGGTGTCACAGATTTCACTAAAAGGTAAAAGCTTATCAGAATAGCAGACAATCTGAAACAGGTTAGTGAGAAAATTTTGATGAAAGCTATGTTGATGATGTTGATATTTTTCTTTCAATTTCCCAATTGAGTATTGAATGAAATTTATAAGAATTTTGTATGCATTACACATAGTGTTATGTTCGATTTTTGAAGCTGTTCGTTTATACGGTAGAATTTCATTACGGACAAATTATAACAGATTATTCTAATAACCAATATGGATAGAGTAATCCTATTCATTTTGTAAAGTGTTCCGCAGTGGAAGAGTATTTGAGCGACGAATTAGCTAGCGACTCGGAAGATGAAAAGAGGATCAGGCAGGCTCAGGCCCGTGCAGTTAGAAAGCGCAAGTCATCCCGTTCGTTGGAGAAGAAGGGTAATTCGTTCAAGAATGGTGGTGTCTCTCATGGTCCTTCTATTAGTACTTCTTTTTCCCATAAATTTTTTCGTGGCTTTGGGTCAAGAAATAAGTTCTCGAATGGGAGTGTTGCCAGCTCCTCTGCAAGTAGTTGGAGGAGATATGCAGTTGGTCTCAGACCCATCGAATTCTGTTTTGCCTGTGGGAAAGGCCATTGGATGAGAGAATGTCCAGGTACAAGGAACCAAGGTTCTTCGTTCAAAGATACCTAACAGAATTAAGGGACCCCTTGATCACGATCAAACTGAGGGTTTTACTGAACAAGGTCATTGTCAACTTGTAAATTGCTTCCTTAGTTAAGGGTGTTGAATGAAGAAGAAAGAGTTGAAAGGGGTGCACATCAAAGAAATCTATGATTAAGCAAATTGTTATCTTCAACATATTGTTCATTTTTTATTGGTTCATACTAGTACTTATATCTTTTCTAAGAAAAGAAAGATCCTTTAAGTTTAAAAAGTCAGCTTTCAGGAATGATCCCCAATAGAAAGAGGACACAGGTCCTTCTATCTTGATCCAATTGGAAAATAACTGTTCCCGGTCCGTCTACGGGTCCTTTGACTGAAATACGAAACAAAGAAAAACAGATTTTGATCGCGATGGCGAAACACTGAATCATGGCAGAGTCGATTCGGTAAGAATTACAGGGTGTAAGGAAAAATTTTAAATGAGAATTATTTCGAGTATGATCAAGGAAATTCATAACCATTGATTGAAGGCATCCTTACCAATTTGGAAATCATTGATGCATCTCAGTTTGTTACAGATATGATTGAATACGGTTATAAGTTACCTTTTTTACAGACACCTCCTCAAGAAGAAAAACCTGAGAAGCAATAAGTCAGGACTGTCATATCCTGAGTGTATAATTAATTCAAAAGGATTTGGTTTTTGAATATCGAACTGCACCTCATGTTGATAAAACCCCTTTTCAATTTTAATTCAGATCTCCGATAAAGGAGGCTAATTCTTAATTTACAGTATGTCAATAAGTACTTGTGGAAGAACAAAATTAAATTTTAATATTGGAATTGTATCAATGTTTTATTCGGATAAGGAAATTTTATGTTTTTCCTTTGACTTCATGTCAGGTTACCATCATTATGAGATTTTCCAAGAACATGTGGAATTCTTAGGCTTCAGCAGGGATTTTGGTAGTCGTACTACTAGATTTTTCTCCATTCAAGTCTTGCCATTTGGGTCGGCAACGGCTCCATATGCACTAACTGTCTCAAACCTATTGTTAATCCTTGGTGAAAGAGAGGTAATTTTATTGTTTTGTATTTAGATGATGGATGGGGTCGTGTGACTTCCTTTGAATCATGTGATATCATAGCCAAAACAGTGAAAAACGACTTACTGGAAGCAGATTGGTGCCAAATGTTGAGAAATCTAATGGACTCCGGTCCAGTGCTAGATTAGTTAGGAATGACATGGGATAGCAGGATAACTTGTATAAAGATTACTGAAGGAAGAATGAAGGATCTTGAGTTTGTATAGGTTCTTTCCAAACAGAGTTACGAAAAATTGCAGTTTTAGCTGGAAAGTTCAATTCTTGTATCCAGTGTTGGCAAAGTCACTCAATTAAAAATTAAAAAAAAAAAACTAGGTTTATGCATGAGGAGATCATCAGGAGGGTACATTAGAATAAAATCTATCTGATCAGGAGTAATAATAATCTAATATCCAAGTTTTTATTCTGGAAGAAGAAAATTCGTATTCTTAGCGTTAACATTGTCTCTGCTTATATTCTGTTCCACAGGATGCGGGGCATGGGTCTCTGAGTGCACAGGCATGAGAATGAGTTTGAAATGAATAAAAGCTCCACTTGGAGAGAACTGAAAGCAGTAAGTATAGCATTTCAAGCATTTGTATCTCACTTGAGACATAAAACTGTCAAGGTTTTCTCTGATAACAAAGGTGTAGAATCAATTGTTATTGAAAGGAGAATGGTAACAGAATTTTGAGTTATGAAAAGGAAACCATATAGGTTTATATTTTCGATGTTTTCGAAGAGAGGAGAACTGCCGTGCAGATGCATTTAGCCGTATCATTGACTTTGATGATTGGGGCGTTTCAGTCGAGTTTTGTGAGTTTTTACACAAATAATGGGGTCCTCATACTGTAGAAAATTTTTGCGGAAGATTTTAATGTAAAAAAAAAAAAATAAAAATAAAAAAAATAAATAAATATGGGTGCCCCGGCCCTTTTGCCCATCAAATTCTTGTGATTGGTCAGCAAAAACAATTGGCTATAGTTTTGCCTATTGAATGTATAGGACAAGACCAGTATTGAAAAATGTGCAAATTTTGCTAGTTGAACCTTAGTTGTACCTTTCTGGCCCTCATCACCTCTTTTGCCTATTCTCGTCTCGGAACAGAATGACTTTCGTTTCCTAATTTCTGAAAACTTTGAAATAGAAAATCCTCAAGGAATTGTTGTACAAGGCAGAAACAAAGTCGTAATTTTTGGAAAAAGAAATTCCAAAATCCGGTGTTGTGTTTGAGCCTTTCATTGCAATTGAGAGATAATTCGACATAAGTTTTGGTACATGATCATCATTCAATTTTTGATGGAAGATTATTCTGTTGAATTGTAACACATTATAAATTGTTACACAGCTACATGGCATATATCTGAATAGCTAGGATCCACTTATGCTGGAGAACAAAATGGTGACGAATGTCATTTTAGAGAAATTGAGAATTATTTGGAAACATATTGTAATTTGTTACACAGCCACATGTCTTACAGCTGAATAGCTAGGATCCACTTATGCTTGAGAGCAAAATAGTGGTGACGGATGTCATTTTAGAGAAATTGGGAATTATTTGGAGACTATTGTAATTTGTTACACAGCTAGCCACATGGCGGATATCTGAATAGCTATAGGATCCACTTATGCTTGAGAAGCAAAATAGTGGTGACGGATGTCATTTGAGAGAATTGGGAATTATTTGGAGACTATTGTAATTGTTACACAGCTAGCCACATGGCGGATATCTGAATAGCTATAGGATCCACTTATGCTTAGCAAAATAGTGGTGACGGATGTCATTTGAGAGAAATTGGGAATTATTTGGAAACATATTGTAATTTGTTACACAGCCACATGGCGGATATCTGAATAGCTATACGATCCACTTATGCTGGAGAACAATTAGTGGTGACGAATGTCATTTGAGAGAAATTGGGAATTATTTGGAAACATATTGTAATGTGTTACACAACCACATGGCGGATAGCTGAATAGCTAGGATCCACTTATGCTGGATAGCAATAGTGGTGACGGATGTCATATGAGAGAAATTGAGAATTATTTGGAAACATATTGTAATTTGTTACATAGCCACATGGCGGATAGCTGAATAGCTAGGATCCACTTATGCTGGATAGCAATAGTGGTGACGGATGTCTGAGAGAAATTGAGAATTATTTGAAAACTATTTTAACTTGTTACACAGCCGCATGGCGGATAGCTGAATAGCTAGGATCCACTTATGCTGGATAGCAATAGTGGTGACGGATGTCATATGAGAGAAATTGAGAATTATTTGGAAACATATTGTAATTTGTTACATAGCCACATGGCGGATAGCTGAATAGCTAGGATCCACTTATGCTGGAGAGCAATAGTGGTGACGGATGTCATATGAGAGAAATTGAGAATTATTTGAAAACTATTGTAACTTGTTACACAGCCACATGGCGGATAGCTGAATAGCTAGGATCCACTTATGCTGGAGAGCAATAGTGGTGACGGATGTCATGTGAGAGGAATGGAAACCTATTAAAAACAAAATCTTTTGGATTTTTTTTTTCAAACAGATAGTCCACAGAGGACATTTTTTCCATGGCAAAGATAAATACTTTAAATTGGGACCGACTAAGCAATCCCATTTACATTGAGATTTCATCGCATTTTGGATATAAATGTTATATTGAGATATGTCTATATACATGTATGCATATACTTATTTTATATTTTTCAAAATTCATCACTGGTCGGGTATGATATAACTTGAACAAGATTTTGACAGCTTCGAGAGCTGATAACACAATTTATAGATAATAGACAACGTTGATAACCTGGAATGATTGGTGTAAGCAGCATGATGTAATTCTAACTCCGCAGTACACATGGTACAAGAAGATGTTAGTCATTATATTATTAATTTATATCAGACCAAAGCTCCGCACTCCAGGATAGAGTCGGCTTTTTTAATTCATTAACTAGATTTTTGACTGTAAACCCATGTGATCGCAAGCTCCTTTATATTGTCTTACACAATTACAAGGCCTGAATAAATGGTTACACAAAACCATTTAATTGTTAAGAAGGCAGCTTTAACTCCAGACAAATTTGAATGCAGTTGTTGAGAAAATGGGTCTTCAACAAGTTCATTAGATTACATACTATGAATTTAATTACATATGCAGGCTTTCTACGATTTGATGAATTCATAAAATTGGCTTAGTTATGTATGTGTTATATGTGAACATTTTCATAATGAAAAGCAAAGCTGATATGTACAGACGAGGAGCAGGGGTTTTTATAGGTGCTACAAATTCTCCCACCTGTCCAGCATTGGCTTCGAGTAAATATTGGATGCTGCTGGATTAAAGGATGTTGACGATGATATTCCTTTCAGGCCTGTCAATTACTGTGAGTCCAGTGATACGTATAATTTAAGAGGAGGACAATTGTCATAATGTTTAGAATTGCTGAGAGATGCTTTGGCATCAGTGTGGTTGAATCCGAAGAGTTTGGTATGCAAGTGTCTCCGTAGTGGTGGAGCCACATCAGCTGCTCATTTTTGTGTTCCTGACAGATTAATAATAAACATGGCCGATTCTGAAACTGCAAAAAGATCGTCTTTCAGTTTTTATGAATTTGGGACTTTTAAAGTCGTTGCAGAAAAATTTTAGTCTCGGTATGATTATAAACTTAAACTAGTTTGCACATTTTGTATGGTGCAGGTGTTAGAAGATTTTTACAGAATATTGCATTCTGTATTAATACCAATATGAAAAGAGTATAATATTAATAAAAAATTCTCTGAATTGAAATGATTATGCTCTATACATTTATTCTTGTTGCCCGTTCTTTTTGACTGAGATGGGGGGAGCAATGTTTTAGCTTTCTGCCGTGAGTTGGTGCTCCCCTTTGAACAGGTATGTTTGTAATTTATCAATTTTTTCAATTGCAGGTGAACAGTTTATGCTAAAAGGATAGAGAGGCGTGACTGAAAATAATTTATTCACGATTGAGGTCGAATAGGAATAAATATATTTCTTTCTTAGCAGAAGTATCCAATTTGCATATGAATGCTTGCGAGAGGAGTGTCTGAATTCGGACTCTTTCTTAATTCACTGACCTCGTTCGACCGCATGACAAGACGGACGTCTACACTTTTTCCGGATGGGATAGTGATGTCAACTGAAGACGTTAGAAACATCTACAAGGCTGGCAAGGTGTAACAGAGAGGATTCGAATAGACGAGATGCATGGATAGGATCTCCAAGGTCCGGATACTAGAGGAGGATTATTGGGAGTGAGTATGTGACCAGTCGTAGTGAGTACCGTCCGTCCTGTCTTGCCGTCGAAGCTTGGTGCTCCCCTTGAAACAGGTATGTTTTTGTAATTTATCAATGTTTTCAATTGCAGGTGAACAGTTTATGCTAAAAGGATAGAGAGGCGTGACTGAAAATAATTTATTCACGATTGAGGGTCGAATTAGGGAATAACCCTAGTATTTTAATGTTAGTATAAGAGTATGATATACCAAAAGAAAGATTAGAAGTTCACCTTGATCATGCATTTGGTTTGAAAGTATGTCTTCATTGGTAAATAAGACATTTTGGAGGAAGAAAAAGTTGTCATAAATATAAAAAATAAAACAATATATATTTATGATTATACAAATGATAATAAATAATGCCATGAGTGTGGAATCATCAAAATGTAAATTTTATACTCTACAACTTTGCTACACAATATCTTTTGTTAGGTTCAAGCAGTAAAAAGTTATAGCAAGTTGATTCAGCAGACTCTATTAAGACTGGCCTTAAATGCATGCCCCTGAAATAATGTGGCACAGGTCGGTTTTTCAAGTGGTGCATACACATGTAAAGAGTTAAAGACCTGCTCATGCATTATAATTGGATGAAAATTGATAAAATGAATAAATTATAAATACATACAAGTAGTTATAAAAAGTGGTTAATATGATGTAAAGTGCAGGAAATATATTAATGCTACACTCTCAATGCACAAGAGTGAAAAATCGCTCGAAATTTCGAGCTACATTGATTTAACTCTAATCGAGTGTAGCTTAGCTCTTTAAGAGTGAAAATATGTTTCCACAACTCACTCCGGTATCAGAGGGATGCCCGCTCTCGAAGGAGTGAGTCGAAAACGCCGCTCTTTCAAAGAGCTAAATTTTGACCAATTAGGAACGGCTATTTTCGCTCTGTGCGCTTGCGCAATGCATGCTGAAAATTTTTGCCGTAAAAACCATATTTCAACATAGCCGGTGGACAACCACAGCTGCCGAAGCGGAATTTTTCAGAGGAAATAATCAACATTTTAAAAGGTGAGGAAATGCTAGATGCCAAGTAAACTCCTGCGATGTGAAAGATGCTTAAATTTGACCTTGTGAGGTGTGTTTAGCTGTTAATTTTACGGTATACGGTACCGGTAAAGGCAAGCCCGCTGCATGGTAGCCCAGGGCGCTCTTCACTTGTAGAGGCCAGCCGCGCTCGGCCGGCGCGGCTGGCCTAGCTGCCAGCGAAGAGTCCCGTGCCTGATGGGCTAGGCCGCTGGAGATGTAACAGTTAGAGTGATAGACTAGAGTCTAGACATGCATGAGTAATCAAATTTAAGCATATTTCACGTCGCAGGAGTTGACTTGGCATCTAGCATTTCTTCACCTGTAAAAATGTTGAATATTTCCTCCGAAAAATTCCGCTCCTCCAGCCACTCCTATATGGAAGAGTGAAAAACCACTCTAAAAGAGCTAAAGCTCAATCTTTCAAAGAGCCGTATGAGTGACCAATCTTTTAGAGCGAATCTCACTCTTTCAACGAGTGAATGATGTCACTCTTTCTTAAGAGTGAGATTCACTCTAAAAGATTGGTCATTTATACGGCTCTTTGAAAGAGTGAGCTTTAGCTCTTTTAGAGTGGTTTTTCACTCTTCCACATTTAGAGTATACAGTCACACAGACATGTACGTTTAGTTAAATTTTTGTTGTTTTAATCACATTTCATCTTCTATTCTATCATTTCTTAATTGTTTTATTCGATGAACAGAGTTATTACTATTTCCACTGCTGACTATGACGGGAAGGCATTCGTGAGGATCTGCTGAAAGGAAATTAATTTTTGGACGCAACTCGATGTAACTCAACGTAAGTGTCTGTGTGACTGCAGCATAAAGGAGGAAATTTGGAGATAATGAAACAACGTAAAAGATTTTCGTCTGTACGATCTAGCCCTTGAGCAGAAAATAAGAAACTTGCCATTGTATTTAATTCTTGCATATTTTTTTTTATACAGGGTGTTTCCGAAAAAAGGAAACCCAACTTTGATCAACAATAATTTCAAAAATATTCCAATGGTGATGTATGGAATGTTAATCGACTGTAAGTGCATACTCATTGCCATTCAGTTAAATGATCCTAGGTCTGTCACTCACCAATGTCACGCATCACTAAACCCATTGTTTTGAAAAGGTCTTGTAAAATTGTGCGTGGTTCATACTTCATGCACCTTGAGATGGTTGTGTGAATGTGCCTGGAAAGGAAACCAACTTTGATCATCAATAACTTCAAGAATATTTCAGTGGTGATTAAGAATTTAATATCACTGGAAAGTACAACTCATTTCATTCTAATGATACCTCTCTCTCAGCTCACCAATATCAGCATCATACTGAACCTCCATTGTTTTGAAAATTGTCTCGCAAAATTGTGATAGGTCTTTCTTCATGCTCCTTGGAGATGATGTTGCTTCAAAGATTCCTAACAAATCTAAGTAAATGCATTCCAGTGACTTAATATAAATGAGTTTGATAAATGGGTTGGAAATTTTTACTATATTTAGTCCTTTAATCTTACCATCCAGGTAATTTCAACATGTACTAAGTCACGACAACCCAGAGAACCTTTCAGTTCCCCATGGATAATGTAAGAAGCATGACAGTGCATCATATCAATTTTGCAAGATATTTTCAGAACAATGGGTTCAGTGATGCTGTGACATTGGTGAGCCGAAAGAGATATCAATACAGACGTAATGAGTGCCATTTCCAGTGATATAACGTCATAATCACTACTGTCTTGTTTTTAAAATGATTGATGATGAAAGTTGGGTTCCCTTTTTAGGCACATTGCAGCAACCCATCTCAATGGAGCGTGAAAGTGAACCACTCACAATTTTGCAAGACATTTCAAAACAATGAGGTTCAGTGATGCGTGACATTGGTGAGCTGAGCGGGGTATCATAAATGGTAATGAGTTCACTTTCCAGTGATATAAATTTTATAATCACCATGGTATATATTTTAAATTATTGATGATCAAACTTGGGTTTCCATTTTCTGGTGTCACCTGTATTGATGCTCTTAATTTAATGAGATATGAATATTCATAATCTATGGTTACTTAGTGACGCAAAATGGACATGCATATTTGAGCAGAAACATTTGCTTAAACTCTGTGAAATTTAAATGGCTATACAATTTTGAATTATTTATTGGATTCATTATTTCTAGGTATATATGCCACCTTGCATAAAAAAATTGGTTGAATATTTTGTTAAAGGGGACCAATACCAAAGGAAATAATCAATTTTATAAGAAAGATTACAATCAGAGGAGCAATTTAAAAAGTTTCATCATACAAATCGTTATAAAATAAGAGAGTTTATGGAAATTTGAAAAGTCTTGTTTTACCTTCGATGGGATCCGCAAACTGGCACATCAGCTTCAAAATGGCTGATTTTATGGGACAACTCTCATTTGTTTTGTACACAAATTTCAGATTTTCCCCATTTCTTTCAAAATATGTCTTATTTACTTCTGAGCTCAAAATATGTCATGGAAAAATATATTTCACACAACATATGTTGAGCTCAGAAGGAGATAAGATATATTTTGAAAGAAAATGGGGAAAATCTGAAAATTTGTGTACAAACTCAATGGAGAGTTGTCCATAAAATCGGCCATTTTGAAGCCGATGTTGCCAATTTGAGGATCCCCATAGACGGTAAAACAAGACTTTTCAAACTTCCATAACTCTCTTTTTTTGTAACCACCCGCGAGCGAAGGACGTTTTCTTGCGAGGAAACTCTATTTTACAATTCGCTCCTCCTAGGCGTATTGGCAGGCTAGAGGAGGGTACTTTTTACTATGAAAGTGATTATTTCCTTGGGTATTGGTTTCCTTTATTAATTATAACTTAAAACTTGAACCCATGTCCGGTTACGTAGTGACATATAGTTTCCTGGTCTTTTTCATGAGGAGAAATGCATTATAAAGAAATATTAATACCAAAGTTTGTTGGAGCTGTCCATGATAATTACATTAAGCCAAAACAAGATGAATCCTCGACCGCACGCGGTCGAAATATATGCCTCCGCCATTGCCAGATCAGAAAAATATCGCCATTTCATCTATTCATTTTGCTTTTATATAGAATGACATTTTTGACCTTGACCTTTGACCTTGTGACCCTAAACCTAATCAGACCATATTCCTCTGGTGATAGATACTATCCTTAAATTTGAAGTTTACATTTCAAATGGTTCCCAAGATATCGCGATGACAAACTCAATACATGGATTTTCCACATCTTGACCTCTGTGACCCTCGACCTTTGACCTATATAATCCATAATCTAATCAGATCATCTTCCTATGGTGGTAAATACTACAACGAAGTTTCAAGCTCATATCTCAAATGGTTCTTGAGATTTTGCGATAACGAACTCAATACATAAAATTTCATTATTTTTTACCTCCGTGACCTTGACCTTTGATCTACATACTCCAAAATCTAATCAGATTATCTTCCTATGGGGGTACATGTTTGAAGTTGATATCTCAAGGGGTTCTTGAGATATCGCGATAACGAGCAAGCGGGACGTACGGACGGACGGACAACCCGAAAACATGATGCCTCCGGCACCACCTTCGGTGGCGGAGGCATAAAAAATCAGCAAAAAGTGACTAGATATAAGAATAAGAAGGATTTAAAGCCCCATAGTCCCATATGTGCAAATTCGGGTTTGATCCATTATTCAGCGCAAGAATATTGAATCACATTTAAAAAAAAATTTAAATGATTGGTTGTATTGTAAAGAAGCCTTTGTGGTAATTTCAGATCCTAATTTGCATTTTCAAAGGCACAGCGCCACATTAAAATTTCAGCTCCATGTCCTGTTTTGCTTGGAATTGCCCTATTGACCTGGTCCAATCTTCCTGACTATAATGCCATCATCAGGCACACAAATAAAGCTTTGATGCTGGTAAGACGATGACAGATGAACTGTGCTTTTCTTGTCTTCAATACATTTTCAAGAAGAAAAATAAACAAAGATGACAGGGAAAGGGGGTCTGGACAAGGCAATAAGCAAACATGATCAATGTCACCTTTATAAAATTGCTGTTTAAAAAAAAAAAAAAATAGTGTTTCAAAGAATGATTGAGGAAAGTTCTAAGTTGATTTAATTTATAACCTGTAACGCTTTTGTAGAAAAAAACAAAACAAAACCTCCCAAAAAGTCTCATGATTTCATTAAAGAAAAAAGGTTAAAAAGAGTGTTACATGTGCCCTGAATACAGGCATGGATCCTACTAGGATCCATGATACAAGCAAGCAGTTTTGTTCCTTTTTTAATCCTCAATTAATTTGTACAATTGCTAACAGGTACATGTAAATAGTTAATATTCCAGTCCAGTATTTGTTTACTGGAGAGGTTCAAAGTCTAATAGAGTAAGACTTATCATTTAAACAAACTTTTATTTGTCTTCTGACCTGAACATGCGATCTTTCATATAAAAAAAGAAAGAACTCTTTGAAAGTCATATTGAGACCAAAGGAAACCTTGAAGTAAAACAACAATCTAATCAAATACACTTAATGATAATTATTGGTCTTGAATAATTCAAAATGATATGGAGGATTAAAAAAAAAAAAAAATCTAAACAATGTTTCAAATTTTTACTTGTTGTTATAATTTTTTTTTAAAGAAGAAGAAATCTGGGACAATAAAAAAAAATTAATTAAAAAATGGAAAAATAGTAGGCTACTACTATGTACATTGAAAGAGTGTAGCCCATACACATGCACGTAATGAAGTCAAGGGTGAAATGGCCATATTGCATCACCTGTTAAACACCTTATCAAGTTTTGCAGACTTGCATACTTTGTAAATCTAAAAAGGAGACATTCAATGTAACAATGCTCATTAAAAAAAACAAACAAAAAAAAACAAAAAAAAAACGACCCACTGCCTTCTTTTAACAAAGTGATCTGAGCCAGAGGTAAAAGTACTATTTTTCTTTCAATTTCCATGTCTCATGACAATGATCATTTCACGGAATAAAATAGTTGGCTCTTTACCAATAATCATCACGTGATTACTAATCAGCCATGATATGATCATACACCATTATTGATCAACAATGTATTTGCTATTTTCAACTTCAATCTAAAGATTTTTATATTATTATTATTATTATTATTATTATTATTATTATTATTATAATATTATTATTGTTATTATTATTATTATTTTTTTTTTTTTTTTTTTCTTTTCTTTTATTTGGCAGGTCAGGAGGGGGGGGGAATTAGGTCAGCGATCATAAAGAATAGTTAAATTATTGCAAAATAGCCATAAGGGGGCTTATGCTTTAGCATTGGCACCATGAACATAAATATATGCTGTGCCTTCGTCATGGCCTCACACTTATCCAATCCCTTCTCAGCCACCATTCTCTGTTATTAATCTGCATGTAAATGATTAGCCCAGTCCATCATAACCCTAACCACCAATTGGAAGAATACAGAATACATGCGCGTCCGTATTCTGGGGGGGGCCCGGCCGGCCCCCGGCGTGGGCGCGCCGAAAGGGAGCCAAAATGGCCTCAAAAGGTGCCAAATGACCTTAGAGGGTGTGCGCCAATATTGAGCAAAATGTAAAAAAAAAAAAAAAAAAAAAAAAAAAAAAAAACCCCGGAAAAATGGACATATTGAGCTGATTGACTCTCAAAACATCCCCTATGGTTAATATATGACTTTGGTTGGCCGAAACCGGAAAAAATTCAACCACACCCCCCCCCCCCCCATTATCGTTGACAGACGTGACTGAAAAAATTGAGTGTACCTTTTGGCTTTCGTCGCGGTTTAACGTAGAAAAAAATAGGAAGTACCTTTCTAGATCCACCACTGAGGGCGCCAAAATCAAATCACATCAGGCCCCTCGGTGGCAATCCTAGATATGCGCCCTAGTAACATGTATGCAGAACAGAAATGCAATGAAAAATTTCTGCAGATTTATAGTATTGCTCATTGGCATGCAACTTCTGTCTTTTGAAACAAACAACAACAACAAGCAATATGGGATGCTGACGTTCATTACGATGTTTATCGAAAAAATTAAATATTCTCTCAATTTTTTCAACATGTATATGATCACTAACCTAATCCTGTGGTGTTCTTAAATAATAAAGTCTTTAAAATTCAGTCAAATCATTATATTTTCTTTAGATTTTTGATTCATCATAAATATAGAACTAGAGCATGGACTCGAACCGGGGGGTTGGGGCGCCAGCCCCCCAAAAAAATATTGGGCTCAGACGTGAGCCCCCCCAATATTTTGAATGCCGTACTGTTTCGCGATCGCCCTTTATATATAATCATCCCCAAGATTGTATCTATAATTGTTTTGTTGTCTTTTTTTTGTGATGTGGAGGGGACTCAGACATCGTAAGCCCCTTCCACAGCAATTTACTAAGGATATCATTATCTCACCCACCAAATTTTAACATAAAATTCATTATTTCAGTCTCTATTGACAAAATTTTTAGCTCGCGCTGCGCGCTCGCACAACATAGTTTATTTTTCTTAATAGGAACATAGAACTACTATCTAGTTGGAGCTCATGCCATTGAGCCCCCCCCCCCCCCGGTGTTTGGAGGGCTTTGTATGTTGCAGTCCCCTCTTTGTTCATAATTTGTTTGAAATGCTCATATTTCAAATTTTCTGTCAAACTTGCTCATGCATGCTGCTCGCTCGCCGGATCGATCGCATGTCTTTTTTTTTCTTCAGAATGACAAGGGTCCCTATATATTGGTTGGGGCTCAAACAATAATCCCTCTCCCTTCCCGTAGTGTTGGGTGGGTCGATATCATTGACCCCCCGCCTCCCAATTTGTTTTGAAACCTCATGATCAGTTCTCTTTATGTAACTGATGCATTTAGTTATTTTTAACAAAAGTGCTTTAGAATGCACACTTTCAGGTTTAATCAAAAAATGTTCAGCTCCGCTTCGCGCCTCGCATTGATGATGAGATAAATATCTTTTTTTTTATGTAAATCATAGCAAAAAAAAAAGCTCACAATTCAAGTTTGAGGCTGATATATCCAAAATTTTCAGCTCGCCTTCGCCTCGCATTGTTTAATGAGATAAATATCTTCTTTATAACCGATATATAGCATAAAAACGCTAAAATGCACACTTTTCAGTTGCTATATCAAATATTTTGAGCTCGCGTTCTCGCGGCTCGCATTGTTTAATGAGATAAAATATCTTTTTTTAAAATAGCAAAAAAACGTCTATCAAAATTGACTGTTTCAAGATGATATATTCAACAAATTTAAGTCTCGCGCATACGCGCGTGGGCGTTGTTGGATGTACATCATATAATATCTTTTTTTAAATCAGCGAAAAAACCCCAAAATGCACTGTTTGATGTTGATATATCAAAAAATTATTCAGCTCGCATTTCGCGCTCGCATTGTTTAATGAGATAAATAGCTTCTTTATAACCATAGCACAAAAAGCGCTTAAAATGCACACTTTTCAGGTTGCTATATCAACAATTTTGAGCTCGCGCTTTGCGCTCGCATTGTTTAATGAGATAGTTATCTTCTTTGTAAACATAGCGAAAAAACGCTCAAATTGCACTGTTTTCAGGTTGATAAATCAAAAATTTTGAGCTCGCGCTTCGCGCTCGCATTGTTGAATGAGATAAATATCTTATTGTAAACATAGCGAAAAAACGCTCAAAATGCACTGTTTTGAGGTTGATATATCAACAATTTTCAGCTCGCGCTTCGCGCTCGCATTGTTTAATGACACAAATATCTTCTTTATAACCATAGCACAAAAAGCCCCTAAAATGCACCCTTTTCAGGTTGGGGGTAGGGGTAATGTTGATTTTTTTTTTCGGCCTGTGGCTTACCGTAAGGTCACATATCAACCATAGGGGTAGGTTTGAGAGGTCAATCACCTCAAATGGCCATTTCTCCGTTTTTAATTTATTTTTTTAGATTTTTTTTATTTTTTTAAAATTTTTTTACATTTTTCTCAATTTGGCGCCCCCCTAAGGTCGATTTGGCGCCCCTTTGAGGTCATTTTGGCGCCCTTTCAGGCGCCTACCCGGGGGGCCCGGGCCTGTAAAGCCCCCCCCCCCCCAGAATACGCGCATGGTGGGGGGGGGGGGGTAATTAAAAACAAAATCCCCAAAATAGTTGGTGAAAAATTGAGCCCCCCCAATCCTGAAAATCTTCCGAAGCCTATGTAGAGACAAAAAATCACTAAAATCCATTTTTAAAAACAGGTTTCTTATTGATATCTTTTTGCACAAATTTTGTCTAAGGGAAAATGTGGACACATTTTCAGAAGCTAGTATCCTATTATGATTGCCCAAGAGGAATGTTGGACAAATTTTCAGAAGCTATGACATTCATTTTAACATGAAATAATCTCTTAAAGAACAACTGTAAGGTGATTGACCAGCGTTTCTCTGATTTCAACTCACAACCGCGACTGTTACTCCTTCCATTTTTCAACTCTCTTTACAAATCTGAACAAAGTCAAAGGGTTGATTAAAACCACACCATCCGAATTCCCATCTAAATCCCATATAGGCTTTCCTCAAGTTCCTCAATTATTGAAATACATACATGTACAAGTACATGTAACTTGTTCTAGATATGCTTTAACCGCCAATTACCAATTTAAAAAATAAAAAATAAATAAAAAAAAAACCCGCAAATGATAAGGCGTAAATATTCATAATGAATAAAAGCGCTGTAAAATATAAAAACAACAACAACCAGTTAAATCATTCAAACAATAAATAAGGCGCCTAGCTATTCGAATTGATATACAATTACAAACGTTACTTATAAAATTTGATGCTGCAATCTGAATCTACACAACACTACTCTAAATCGAGCAGGTATGTGCAAGTGTTTGATAAAGGCAATGTTTACGCCATAAGCCTGTTGAGAGTACAAAGCCAATATGTGCGTACATGTAAATGCGTTACATTTCGGTTGGTGAACAATGTCGCTTTGAACTACAATCTACATGTAGACCTTCTGCTGACCTGAAAAAATAGATTACAGGCTACCGGTAAAAAAAATTGCAACTGCAGAAATTACAAAAAAGCTATTTAAAAAACACTTATCATGCTTATATTGATGCGACCAGCATACAACAACAAAAAAACAACCTCCTCACTGTGATAACAACCCTCACAATCTACACACAGGTAACAACAATAGTAATAACATGATCACAAATAACATTTTCAGAGAAAAAATCCCAGCCAGCTCGAATGGAACTGGAAAATCAAAAGAGAAAAACAAGTGCCATCATTTCATGCATCACAACATTATAAAACAAAAGAGACGCACATAGATCTAACGTTAGTCCTACATTATTCCGACATAAATAAAAATGAGGGATCAATTCCATTGATATACCTAACTAAGCTAACGTTAACATTTATTTTAGTGGATTCATTTTATTAAAGCGTTCTAGCACTTGGGCGGTGCTAGTGCAGTTAAGCATCCCGCCGCGAGGTCTGCTGCTACGCATACGTGAAGGGATAGGGTTGACGGCGACCCCTAGGGTTAGGGTTAGGGTAGGCATGGTAGGGTGGTGGAGCAGGGTGGTGTGTAGTGGATACCAAACTGCACTACTAGCGCCCAATTCAAGGGCTGAGCAGCGGGGCCGGGCCCGCGGGGACGACGGGGGTCAGGGCCAGTATTCCACCCACCTTAAATCACGGATGTGAAAATCTTCCAAATCAATCTGTTTCCATACGCCTCCGAGATATTCTTGACACCAAGTATACGCTTTTAGTTTTGTCGAGTTATCTACACCAAAATCTTCTTCCATTTCTCTTCAAGTTCGAACAGTAAGCTTTAGATTTCCGACGCTTTTCTTGATAACAAAATCGGAACTTTTTCCGAGTTTCTGCAGTATGCGGCGCGTAATATACATACACGGTACATGCGTTCACAAAATGCTGTAAAACGTTGAAAAGTACAATGCAATGTATGTCACGTGTGTGTATTTACATCTAGCGCGATATCTGCTTGCAAGCAAAAGCGTTCCCACCACACAGGTTTATCAAGGTACGCAGGATGCCACACATATTTGGTTCTCCGAGACCTATGACGTCATACACTTGTATTATTGCTCAATAGAGACCTCATCGAATCCACCGTGATGCCACATCTATTTTTTATAGATAGTCTTTTTACACGTAGGTTGAGAAAAATTGGCTCACTTCCAAAAATTCCCCACCCTTGTTTCTCGAAATAACCATATACCGGTACGTAATTTACGTCATCATGGAATTTCATGGGAAAAATAATTTTATGTTTTGTTTGGGCTCATCATCATCTCATCATCATCATCTGGAATTTATTTAGCATATTAACCCTATTGTCATTTTCATCATGATGCCCAAATGATAAGGGTGGTCCAGGCTGAAATTCAGATAGTTTGAAATGTACCGTAAAATATAACAACTCAATGAATTTTATTTTTTAGTTTTTTTTTTTTTAGTTTTGCATTTCCCCCCATACAACAATGCATAGTCTCATGCACATTCAATGATAAACTGATAGATCTCAAACATTCCATAAAGAGTATTCATGGAGCAGAAATTTGAATAATAGTTATTTCATATAGTCTAAAATACAAAAGAAAAAGTGGGTCAGTGACATCATCAGCTTGCTCACTGAATATGCATGAGATTATACATAAAACTATTTTATCAAAACAATGCAAAACTTAAAAAAAAAAAATCATAACTTTGTTATTTTTCATCCGATCTGTGGAAAAGATTGCCAATATTAAATTTTCAATTCCTCATCGATCAGGAACGAACAACATGAAACAATAGTAGTGTTCGAATGCGCAAATGTATTTGCATTATGTCATTACGTGCATTGCATAGTTATTTATATACTCCAATTTTTTTCTCCATGAAATCAGAAATATATATCGGAAACGGAATTATTGATTTAAATTTAAAAATAATAAATCATGATTGTTGGATGCTTAAAAAGATAAATATTTCGTTTAGATATCATTAAAGAAATGACATAGTTCATATCGATTTTAATCACACAAAATTAGAAGGAAAACTCCTCTCAGTTAACCATTTTAAAGGAAAGGGAAAGGAGTTCACCTTTAGGCTATTGATTGATTGGTTTATTCCACCTGACTGCTAAGGTGCTTATAAAGGGCTAATATAACTCATATAAGTATAACCATAAGCAGACGGCTTTAAGGTTTATCACTTCAAATTCAGTTCAAATTTATTTTACATCCTCAATAAAAAACATATACATAGAATAATTATACAAGAAAATTTGAAGAAAAAAAAACCATACAAAATAATATTTATGAGAATGTGGGGCCAACAAAAAAGAGCATATAGCCTTATAAGACGTTGACCCCAACAGCTAAATACATAACATACATTAAACAAAACATGAAACACATACATTAAAAACAGCGTAGCTCTACAAAAATATATTTAAGAATGTAAGAAAACAAACTTATAAGATGTTGTTTATAATTACGTTTAAAAGAATTAAGAGTTCGGCAGGTTTTAAAAGAATGAGGTATATTAAAAGGAAAAGGGCCTTTAAAGAAAATTGGATTACAAGAGATTGAGGTTCGAACTAAAGGTAAATGGTAATGAAATAAACTGCGAGTATTGTGTTGATGAAACGAAAAATTAAGGCAAAACTTAGACAAAATAGAATCAGGAATGAGCGATTTGGAGCAAAGAAACAGAACTATTGCAATATTATATCTATTTATATCACACAAATTAAGTAATTTGAGATTTTGAAAAAGTGGCAAAGCTAGGTATATGGGCATACTAAGTAGTGTTGCAATTTATCCTTAAGGCCTTTTTCTGAAGTATATACACTGTAAAAAATATTTGTATTTTTCATGTTTTTTATACAGCAAATCTGCTGTCAGCAGAGTCGCCATAAAAAAAAATGCAATTTTAAAAACAATTTTGTTGTAAATTTCTCCTGCAAATAATTACGTGAGAAATTCAAAATATACATCAGAAGTACATTTGTTCCGTTTTAACCAAATATGTAAGCTATAGAACTCTAATGATTTATTTTCTTCCCTATCTTTAATTATTAGAGGAGAAATTTACAACAAAACCGTTATTTTAAATTACACATTTGTATGGCGACTCTGCTGACATCACTTTTCTGTAATTTTTTTTACCGTGTAATAATCTATTGATAAAGTAATCAGAGGAGTTTGACCAAATAATATTGCAGTAATTAATATGTGAGACAATTAAAGCATAACATAACGTAATCAAAATATATTGTGGAAAGTGTTTTAATCTAATAGATATATAGGATACCCAAGTGCACCTTTAGATACACGATTACAAACGACACCAATGTGTTCATGCCATGAAAGTTTATCATCAATATATACTCCTAAAATTTTTTAAAATGGAACACATTGACTACTTGAATTGTTGAATTTAATTTCCACTCTGTCTTTCTAAAAAAATTCTTTGTAAATATCATAAATTTTGTCTTCGTGATGTTCGAAACTAATCGATTGTTAATTAACCATTTATTTAGTTTTTCTAATTCATTATTGAAACTATTTTGCAAAGAAACAATATTGTGATGAAACATGAACACACTGGTGTCGTCAGCATATAAAATAAAATGTAATCATTTAAAAGAATTGCAAATATCATTAAAAGGCCTATATGTAAAAAAAGTAACGGGCCAAGTATAAAGATCCTTGGGGTACTCCGCATCGAATCAGTTTCAAATAAGAATCAACAGACTGATACAAACTGAAAACGATATGATAGATAATTATTGAAAAGTTCCCAAGGTAAGCCACGTAATCCATAGGCATAAAGTTTTTTTTCGTCATTAATATATAGAATGGTCTAAAGTATCGAATGCCTTGCTTAAATCGATAAATAAACCAATCATATATATTTTTTGGAATCAATGGAATCAGAAAAATAAAATCAAGAAGAGCCATTGATGCGGAATAATCCTTATACGGAAGCCATACTGACCATTGTGTAAAATATTACATGAGGTGAGAAATTGGTAAAGCCTTTTCTACAAACATTGTTCAAAGATCTTTGAAAATACAGGTAAAACTGAAATTGGACGATAATTTGAAACGTCATCTTCACGTCCGTTTTTAAAAACAGGAATGACCTTCGCTATTTTGAGCTTATCAGGAAAGAGACCTTTAGAAATAAACAAATTAAATATTGAACAAAGAGGTGAGCTAATGATTGGAATTATTTTCTTAACAACACTAACATCAATTCCATCATATCCCAGGGAATTGGAGTCCGGGATTAACCAAAAGGCACTATAGTCAGGCATATTCCAAAAGGAAACATATATTATAAGGGGGAAGGTTGGATAGCATATTATTTAATCAAATGCATTTCCATAAATCCACCGATTTTTTAAATTTTTTTATTTGTTTTGTTTTGTTTGTTTTTTGTTCAATATAACAAAATCACGTTTAGGGAACCGTCATGTTAATGCAAAGCTTGAATATGCCCCTATATAGTTTTTGTTTTGTTTTGTTTTGTTTTGTTTTGTTTTGTTTTTTTTCATTATTTTTTTCCCCCTCCAATATAGGCCCAATCGGAGAATTTAAAAACAAGTTTTCCTTTGCTCTGGTCTCTTTTCATTACTCTATAAATTAAACTGAAATGTAACTTTTGTAAACTTATGTTGGGAATTGGGGGCTTAATTATATTTGAGCCTATGAAAAAA
>CALNVZ010003426.1:34073564-34104245 GCA_940671915.1 Paracentrotus lividus
GAGTAGCAACGTTTTCGAGCGTACACACCAAATTCCAAGAACGCTGGTCAAACGTTAGCTCAACACGCCGTAGTGTGAGGGCACCTTTATTGAAAATTAAAGCGAGCGCGAAGCGCGATCTGGACATTGTCGGTGTATCAAATTGAAAACAGTACATTATTTTAAAGATTTTTTGTGCTATGCTCATAAAAAGGACACTTATCTCATTAAACAAATAATGTAAGCGCAAAGCGCAAGCTGAAATATTCTGATATATTGACCACATACCTTTACATTTTAAGCGCTATGTGCCCACAAACAGGATAAATTTTATTACCTCATCAAATAGATATGTCGAGCGCAAAGCGCAAGTTGAAAATTCTGTATATTTACTAAAATGGAACATTCCATATTGTGCTTATGTTTTTGTTGGTTAGTTATTTTTCTTGGGGTGGGTATCATTCTGTGGGTATGCATAGGCCTACTTGATTTACTAAACAAAGTAATCCGAGCGAAGAGCGACAGCTTAAATTGTAAGCACTTTTCGTCATCCTCATAAATACGATTTAATGCGAGCGCGAAGCGCGAGCGAAAAACTTTGACCCTACTTTCATTTTCCTCTCTACTTTTTCTCACTGTTTTTACTTCTCATCTTCTCTCTCTCTCTTTTTTTCCCCCTTCTCCTTCCCTTTTCCCCTTCTTTTTCTCCGCTTTTCTCCTCTTTTTTTTTTTTTTTTTTTTTGCGCCGCCAATAGGGGGGGCCGCGGCCCCCTCGGCCCCCCCCCCCTTAATCCGCCACTGTATGGATAACTTTGTATCTACCCCAAAACTCTGACACCATCAAAAATTTGGAATGAAAGATTGAAACGCTTATATATAGGTTAAAAACAGAGATTTTGATTAATCACTCTCGGCGCAATAAAAATTCAAGCGATGATTGGTACCAATCACTCAATATATCATCTTATTTCTATCTAGAATGTTACAAAAGAGAACAGGAAAGAAAAAACTTGTAGTCCAATTTAATGGTTCACAATTTGACATGATACTGTACAATGTTAAAATACAGAGTGTGTATCAAGCTTGCTGTAAATAGGATTAATTTATCAAAGGACATGGCTGAGAATATATCTGTTATTTGGGTTGATTTTTAAATACCGTAATTTCAATATTGTTGCTTTATCTGTCTACAGTGGAGAAACTTATTACCATGCAGGAGGATAAAACACTGGACTTCCGCAAGAAGGTCCGACAAGACAAAGAGCGCTGGTCCAGAGCCGATCTAAACCGGGATGAGGCCCTGGACCGAGAGGAATACCTGGCCTTTGAATGGCCCAGAGAAGTGCCACACATGAAAGACATCGCTGTGGACGAGACTCTGGAAGACATGGATAAGAACAAGGATGGTTACGTGGACATCGATGAGTTTATCAGTAAGTTATATAGCATCCCCCCCCCCAGCCTGAGGATCTTAGCACCACCATTTAAAGGGGGTTAAGGTTAAAATTTGGTCCACATGGGGGTAACAATTGTGAAAAATTGCTGTGGCAGACCCAAGGAAGGAATGAAAAGTTAACATTGACAATAATCCTTGTTGCAGTGACAAAACCTCTTATCTCAAGAATGTCAAACATTCAGATGACCTTTTGGATGAAAAGGGTCAGACTCCTGAATGAGATGACCCAGATTGTGTCAAATACTGTATTCGTGGAAATATTAGCGGTACATAAATAAATGCGTATTTCGCACTAAGAGCGGCAGGTACAAATTAAAAAACGTGCAAATATATGGGCATGATTTCTTATGTATGTATTGAATAGGTTCAATTGCAAGCTTACGAACATGTAGCACGAATTTAAGAAATTTGAACATGTTTTGAGGCTGCTCACCACGAAAAATTGATCACATGAAAATAACAGCTAATACAGTAATAGTAATATTCATCGTTTATATAGCGCCTTTTCTGAAAATGGGTACCAGGGGCTTTGTACAAAAAAGTACTTATAACAGACAAATATAGCAAAATATATTTCATAATTGACCTCTGTTTGACCCCTTGTATAGATGACCTTTGGGATGGCAGGGGTGAGACTCCTGATTGGGTGGAATCAGAACGCCAGGGATTCGGCGAATACCGTGATAAGGATGGTGATTACAGGCTGAACCGAGAAGAGATCGGAGATTGGATTATGCCAAGCCATTACGACCCTATTCTCTCCGAGGCTAAGCACCTCATGTTTGAGTCTGATGAAAATAAGGTAGGCCAACCGTAAGAGACTCAGAATTATCTATAAGGTTAGCTTTAACCAGATTGTTAGAGTGTTGACATTTTGTTATTTTTTAATTGTAATTTTCATTCATACATAAAGACAGGGTACTTTACGTCAAAGGAATTAAAGAAAACTACCGATCTACCTCTACTACTAATCTACTACTTTTTTTTAATTGCATAATCTACCATCAATTTAAATTAATTTTCACTTATATTATTGATTGAATCTTCAGATTTAAAGCACAACCAAATATTTTAAAGGGATTTAGTAACTTTCCATAACAAGTGCAAAAGGGACTGAAATGAGCACAATCCTCTTGTTCTGACTGTAATGACAAACCACTGTTCTGTCGCGAGCCTCGGTTGACACGATGTCGGCACGGTGGATTCAGCGACCTCATAATACAGAACACCGCTGAATGTTCTATGCGTTGAAGCATTACGGATCGGTGTTCAAAATTTCAATATGAAATCATAGATATTTACATCGTAAAGCAAGCAATTGGCTTATGAATTTCAAGGGATACCTGACTGGCATAATGTTTACAATCATGTTGGAAAAATGAACAAAATTAATAAATTGTTTATCTCATTCAACGTTACTGGATCCCCATTATATTGTGCCGTTGAAACTTATATGATATTTTTAGACATGCCAGTTTTCATTTATATATATCCTACTTTTTCTTCACAGGACAAAGAACTTACGAAAGAAGAGATGATCAACAAATTCAAGCTCTTTGTTGGGAGCAGGGTTACAAACTTTGGTGAACTCAGGCACGACGAATTTTGATGCCTCACATCATTTTACCAGAACTATTTAAATAGAATTGACTATTTTTGATAAAAGGAAACTATTCAACTGAAAGCCTGATTTCTTGGTGCTACAACATTACGTACTATGCAATATCTTAACGTTAAGTCTTCATAGTAGTCATAGGTACTTTAGAGTTTTACTTGATAGTAGTCATCTCATTAACCCTAAGGCACTCAGAGATTGTGTTCAACAGGTCAGTTTATTCATCAGATTTACCTGCCAAAATGCAGTATTTTAGACTGTCAAATTAAATAATTAAATTATTTGCCAGTAGATTTTCTGTGGTGTGCTGGAAAACGAACAGGCAATTTTGGTTTGTTTTAGTAGAGGGCTTTTGGGTGGATGGGGATAGGCTTGGGGAGGGGGGAGTTTGTAGGGGCTTAAACTGGAAGGGCAGTTTTTGATGGATTGAAGAGTACGCTAAACGATGGTTACAAGGGGTTTCAGGGTTAACCCCTAAGTTATTTTTTTAATTTTCATGAAATTTTCGAACTTACCCAGGGATTCAAACACACACATTTGTGCAGACAGTGAGATAGGATGTTTGTATATTTAATTTTCACCTATGACAGCTTTGTACAAATACATATTTACAAATTTTTTTTATTAGATCCATCATGAAACATTTGTTTGCTGTGACTATGAGAGTAGCTAAACTGTTAAGGATATAGAAATAGAAATACATATAGATCTAGTACTTTGTGATTTACCAGTAAGCTATTTCCAAAGCCCTTTTACCTTCACTTGTAAAAAAAAAAAGGCTGAAAGAGAAGGGATTCATGACATGCCATGGTTACAAAAGAGGCATCAGATTTCACAGAAAATCCTTGCTTTAGACACAGGAAGGTGCTAGTTTTTGAAGCCTTTCAGGAGTGAGATGGCCATACCCTTGTCATAGACATGTCAAAACCAAATGAGTTGGCATAAGATCACTCAATGTGGACAGTATTTTATGCCTTGATGCAATTTTGTCTTTTTAATGTTGAATGAGGAAGATTTTACTTGCTGTGCCTTTACCATTTGTTTGTTACCGATATGGAAATATGATTGACACAAATTTTACTTTTAAAATGGTTTATTTTTGTTGTAATTAGGAGGTTGCAAAAACAATGTCTGATATTTTGGATGTTCGTTCATTTCGCACTAAACAGGGTGAAATACACAGTTTTGTAATTGCCACATCATTATTGTATGAGTGTATGAAACTTTCTTGTTTGACCATTGATAATGTTTTTAAATGAAATTATTTGTGTACTTTAAAAAGAAAAGAAAAAGAAAAAGATCTGATATACATGTACTTGCCACAAAATTTGGTTTAACTGCCGAATGCGACTCCTGCCATCATTTCTAATAAAAACAGAAAATTGAGATTGTTCTTTGCAAGCTTTGTGTAAATACAATGTAGTAAAGTTTGATAGAGAAACAGTCGTGTATCGAGAGAGAGAGAGAGAGAGAGAGAGAGAGAGAGAGAGAGAGAGAGAGAGAGAGAGAGAGAGAGAGAGAGAGTAAGAGAGAGAGGGAGAGAGAGAGAGAGGGAGAGATAGAGAGAAATGGGGTCGGGGTGGTAAGTGAGCGACAATGATGATGCATATGATAGATTGAAAGAGAGAGACAGATGATTAAGAAGAGAAAAGCGAGTTAAAAAGAAAGGAGAAGAGTAAGAACAGTTCGAATGAGATTGAGGCGAGCACTAACGATGAGCATGAAGAATGGGGAGGGGTCAAAATATGAGAGAAAGTGGACGAGACGGCGAGTAAATATAGGACTGGAAATAAGAAAAAAGAAAAAAAGATGGGTTTGAGAGAAAGATGTTGCGTGGGAGAAAGGGCGAGTAAAACGACTGGGTGGAGATAGAGAGGGAGGGAAGAGTGAGCGATTAGCAATACATGTATTATGGAAGTGATGGAACGAAATGACAGTAGGGGTAAGTCAGAGTGGATGGAGAAAAGAGGGTACAAAGGAAGGGTGGACAGAAAAAAAAGTGAATAATGAAGGATGAGGGGGGGGGGGCTGGAGAAACGGACGAGGTTGGGAGTTTTATTGGTATCAGGCGGAAAAACTTGTACCAAAAAATTATGCTTGCTACCTTACTGAAAATCAAAGGGCGCCTTGCATATCTACAGTCCCCCCCCCCCCTCCAAAAAAAAAAGGGGAAAGAAAGTGTATTTTCTTGCAACAAAACTTTTTTTTTCGTTTGAGTTTTGATTCTAGGGCTTTACTTGTAAATGGGCCGATATAACTCCCTTTCGTGGATGATGTGGTCCTAATTGCTAAAGCCAAAATTATTTTCTATTCTATTCAGTCTCTCTTTATGTTTTTTGCTGTTTTTATATAATGCAAATAGTTGTTTTTTACAAAAGCTTACAATATACTGCATCACGATCAACATAATTCATTCCCTGCAACGTGTAGGCCTACACCTAACGTACGTGCATGGCTAGGCCTTTTCCTGTCGGTATTATCAAGTTCACCATTTTAATTAAACGGAAATAAAAATTGATAGGCTAGAAAAAAGAGTAATTGATTTAATACCGGATGAACTAGTATAGGCTGATATTCTTTCAGAATCACAAAGATACGGAGAGGCATGATTTTATTATGCTAATGATGCTTTCCCGACTCTGCTTGAATTTTACATGTAGGCCTATAATTATAAAATATAAACATGTTGAAGATTTTTAGTAATAACAGACAAAAACAAGTGAAGGACAGGCCAATTTTGTCTGAGTGATTATTGACATAATTTTTTTTTTTCAATTTATTTTCCCCTTCCACAGGGTTCCTTTATTTCATAACTGCAAATAACAATTCAAAATTACATGGCCAGTAAAAATAAGCAATTATGATTGTAAAAGAAAACATCTGAATACATTTTTGAATACAGGTGAAGAGTTTGATTCCAAAAGGCGCCAAATCCACTTTTGATTAAAGTTGAGTTACTGATAGCCGACCATTGTTCAGACTGGTACCTGTCTATGACTAAAGTTGAAACCGAAATTTAGAGAGCAATTTTTTTGCAAACTGTCGTTTAAATATCACTTTCCTGTAGACACCTGTACAAAATTTGGCAAACAAATGTCTTTTTCTCAAAAGTGATAAGTGGATCTAGCGCCCCCTGGAATCAAACTCTTCAGGTATAAACATAAATAATTTTATATATGCTATAAATCAAAAGCAAATGGTAAAATTATTGACATAATGACTGTTCAATTTACGAAACACAAGAACTGATAATCATCATTCACTAAAAAAGGAAACTGAAGGAAATCTCAGCTCAGTCAAGATGCATCGTTTCCATTCGATTACACTTGAAGCTCCTTGACTACACGATAAACATTTTTGGAATATCTATTAATTTGGCGGGCATGCGAGGAACGTGTCTTCATTTTGCAGGCGTGTTTTGTTGTTTTGGTCACGCAGCACGAGCAAAGAAGTTTACCTTTCGAAGACCTCCGAAGTTTCTCGCTCAGTTGCCAACACGGCACTTTATACCCAATCAACGCTTTCGTTCATGATCTCGCGCGTTTCCTTTTACCTAAAATGAAAAAGCGTTTTCAATTGGTGCAAAAAGACACACCTCCAGTTTTCAGCTCTCTGATTGGTCACCAAGCAATTAACCTGTCACAGGGGGAATTACGGGCACTTCCGGTTTAAAAGTGGTACACGTCATGACTGTCTGCTCCACGTCAACTTTAGCGGGTTCTGCACAAAATTTGATGAATTATATCTGAAATTCACCGAGCTTACAGCTGGACTGAAGCCCGTTCCTCAAACAACTCGAGGGGAATCCTGCTGGTCAGCCGTCGACATCTAAAATACCCGCAATAAAACAATATTTCTCTTTATATTCGTGATTTTTGTAACCGTCCACCATGAAAAACTCGCTGCTTTTGTGCATGTACCTGGCTCTGTTGATCGCCGTAACTCTGGCCAAGCCCGCTGATAAAGGTCGGGTGAAAGACGAGGTAAAGTTGAGCGATGAAGAACATTTCGAAGGCAACGAACACAATCCTGATTACGATCATGATGCCTTCCTTGGACATGAGGATGCAAAGACATTCGATAATCTCAGCCCAGAGGAGAGCAGAGAAAGGCTCGGGTAAGAAAATATCCTCAATAAATTAACTAAGGCTGCCATAAATTAAAGTGATGATGAACATGAGTCATGATGAATAAGACTGGAGTGAGACTGAGAGTGAGATTTTTTTTCCCCAAAAAGAAGTAAGGGTCTAAAACTTTTTTTTATGTTTATCTTAAAATAAATTGTCAAATGAAAGTTTCCTGTAAGTTGTTGTTGTTCAGGAAAATTACTCAGACTGTTTCATAACCAAATGGTCTTGTTTTTATACCTCATTATTAGGCTACTGTTCTTGATTTCTGTCTTTTTTTTTTGCATTGCTCGTCTCCCTCTCTGTGTTATTATAGTGTGTAGTGTGTACTATGAGGGAGACATGCTGCAGAAGGCAGATCCTTTACCTTGATATTGGACTTGAAGTAAACGCCCAAACTCATTTTCCCTCATTTGAAAATATTGTATCCTAAATCCTTGATTAACTGCAAATGACAGTGACACAATAACTTGTTCCATGTTATATTATTTGAATTTCTTTTTAAGTATAACAAAAAGTGACAAGGTATAGAGGCATTCATAATTAATGAAAGGAACATTGAGTGCCATTAATGCCTACATGTATTTTCATTACCATGAACTACTAATAATAAATGGAATTGACATGTAGTCAATTAAACATCATTTTAACAATTTCTTTTATACACAAAATTGAATAAAATTCATCTTCTGTGATTGAAAACGGCTTTAAGTTGGTCCCTGCAAAGATTTCAAAAAACAATTGTGCTACATCAGTTTATAAACTGACTACTTTGGAATAAAAAAAGAAAAGAAAATTTCATTCAAATGCAGCTCCTAATATTTTTATTTATTTACAATGTTTACAATTTTATTTCATTGCAGGAAAATTGTTGACAAGATCGATGCAGACAAGAATGGGTTTGTTACAGAAGAGGAACTGAAAGACTGGATTGTCTTACAGCAGGTGAATGTCTACTTTTAGCTTTTTCAATTTCTAAGAATAAAAGATAATGTAATTATCAGCATCAAAGCCAGAGTACTCAGTTCAGTTCATTATTATTCTGACATAGACATTTTTTTTCTTCATTTATTATGTTTACACAGTATTGTGGGCATACAATCTAAAATCCAAAAGTTCTGCCAACATTTTGCAGAACTTTCTAGTTTGAATTAGTAACAAGCTTAAAATTTTAATTCTGGAAATGAATTAGATATGGAAGCCTCGATAATAAAGAGTAATGTGTTTTTAAAGAAAGGCAAAACAAGTAAGCCTTGCATTCTTTTTTTTTTTTTTTTTTTTTGAGGCAGTATACACAAATATATATATTTTTAAATAAATTTTATAATTAGATATTTAAACTTAGAATTGCATATATAAGCAAGAGAAAATACTAAAATAATTGTATCATAATGAAAATTTATTTACACTGAGTGATTGACAATATAGCCTATGTGCATGAATAAACATGAGCTCTTGGTGTTCAAATAACATTTCATGCATGAACCCAATATACATGTACCACATAATTTTCATTCTCACAACTATTTTATTTCATAAACTAATGCAAAGCTGATAAGGGACTGCCAGTGTATTTTATGCCTCCCTCAAATTCAATCCTACATGTAGCTAGACACTAAATATTTTCATTTTTCCCTATAGATAAAGTACAGGCAAATTTATATTGAAATATCCCTTGTACTAAAATTCATAAGGTTTGTTTGAAAACCTAGCTATAATACCCGTTCTATGAGAGCCTATGCACACTTACTGCATGCTCTAACAAAGGAAATGATGTGCTAAGCAGAAAAGCAAAACGTAAACAAATCCTCTCACCCACAGGAAGTATGTCTGTTGGTAATCAACCCCAATTTAGTCTTCTTTCCAGGCATATATTGCTATTGCTTCATATTGACTGTAGTATGATTCTAATCAATCTCAACCCCCCCCCCCCCCCCCCCCCCCTCCGTCATGTTGTGCTTGACATTAATTTGTCATGAAAACAGATCACAACTGTTCATGTGTGTTTTCGCAAATGCATGGCAGTCTGGTTCCTACACCTATATTTCTTTTGTTAATCAACATACAATGTAGTTGTTGAAGGATTACAGCCAAATTTATGTCTGCCTAAGAAAAAAAAAGTGCACCTGAAATCAACATGACTGGTTGTGACCCTGTCAACACTATAAAAACTAAAACAACAACAACCTAGACCCTGTAACTGCTTGAATATTTTGCATTCATTTTTTTTTTTTTTTACTAACTCATAAGATTACTATCCCAGATTTTTTAATCTCTTAGGAAAAAGGCTTCTTACTGGGGAAACATTATGGAAAGAGAGTAAATGTAGATACTGCACCTGCCATTAGTTTGATTTAAAGCTGATTGAAAGCCCATCTTATTTTGATGTTGGATACATTTAGTAAAGCTCAAAACAAAAAACATTCAGTTTTAATTTAGGGTATTGGGGGGTACACAACTGCAATTTTTTCTTAAGGGGTAGCAAGTGTAAATTCTTTTTGTTTATGTCCAAATGCCAGTTAACCTCTCCCACCCCCACCCCCCCCCCCCCAAAAAAAAAAAAAAAAAAAAAAAAAAAATCAACACACGTTTTGTGGAAGATGATAAAGTAATTTTCAGAGTTGGATCAGCTAGATATGTATCTAGCCTACTTTACAATCAAATTTTTTTATTGGCTCTCTTTTGGAAACTTAACATTGTCTTGTCCCTTTCTTTTATTTTGAAACAGAGCCGATATATTTACGAGGATGTAGACAGACAATGGAAAGGGCACAATGTAGATGGAGATCCCAAAATTAGCTGGCAAGAATACAATAAGACAACCTACAGTGGATTAACGGGTGAGAAAAACCAAACAGGGCTCTCATTACTCACTAAACTAACATCCATCTTGCTTGGCTTAATGACTAACATTAATTATAAGGTGTGGGACTGGTGCCTCCTGTTGTATCTAACACATGCTGAATGCAATTTGTGATCGTATTTTTGTGCAAGATTTTTCATGAGAATGGAAACAAATCTTCCTTACAAAATGATACAGACTCGTTTTGAAAGCCAAAATGTTATGTGCTAAATAATTAATACTTAGCCATTTAATGCAGTAATGTAACAAACTAAAACTATTATTTTCCATTATAAAGGTATAGTTTACATTATAAAGTATTGGTCATCCAAAATTTATTTGAGTGATGTATTTTTTGTGTAAATCACATATGATTCTGATCAGGCTTTAAAAAATGTCTTGCACCAAAATATTGATCACAATTTTTGCATTCAAATGGTAGGCACTAACAATAGGCTCTTGAACATAGTAAGTTATGAGGAAGTGTGTCCAATTTGCAGAGGCAAGCCATCGACAGGGATGTGATGGAGCGATGGGCTTCAGTGGACTCCAATAAGGACAAAAAAGTTGAGTTCAACGAGTACATGAGGGGAACCTATGGAGCCGACGAACAGCAATTAGGTTAGACATGTGAATATAAGTTAATACTCCCAAATATATGAATAATCAACATACGCAGTTGACCCAAACAGGAGGTCAACAAATATATCCTTTGGGATTCCCATAAAAGAGACTTTCTTATCTCATTTTGAATAATATTGTGGCAGTCCAGTTTAAGTTGAATGTATATTTTTTACATAACCCAGTCCAGAATCCTTTAAATGCTTAGTTGATAAATTTGGCAACAGTGGTGTTTTTCATTATTATTGCCACAACAGAACATCTTGGTATAAGTATGGCAGTGTATTGTATTACCAGATGCCTTTATTTTACTGCTTTAAAAAGGACAGTTTGAGGAAATGAAATTAAGAAAAATTCTCACTAGTTATTCCAAATATTGTCAAATTTATGAAAATGGTAAAATTCTTTGATATTTACCAACTTTTTTCTTTGTATCGCGCTTGCCGCATACCCCTCAACGAAAAACAATTATTTTTGCGCCTGATAAATTACATTATGATTCCGGACGCGCTATGGGATACAACATTATAATTGTGTATTGTTTTTAATTTGTTTTCAATCATAAATATTTTTATGCTCTTGAATCGACTAGACTAGACTGGCATTGCAGTTAATCTAGGACTTATTTCGGGTTTTTGTTCAAATGATAAAACACATCCTTTTAGCTTTATTCTTTATTTCTTAATCTTTGTCTCTGACGAAGATTCTGCTAGGATCGAAAGCTCAGGCTCCTTTTGACTTCTCTTTGTCTTTTTGTGTGATCCAAGCCTTGAGAAAGATAGTTGCTTCAATTAACATATCAACTTCGGATAATGCATAATTTTTATCGACGTTCGTGTTCTCTATCTATCGCTTTTGCGCTTGCGCGATCGTCATGATTGGAAATAAAACCGCACTAGAATCAATCACCATATAACCGCACATCAACATTCGAAGCGGACGACGAGAGATTGAAATTCGGCAAACAAGGCTCATTTTTTCATCAAAAAATATATCAATTACTAATGTAAAGGTGTGCAATATGAAAATTTAACCATTTTCTATCAAAAAAGAGATAAATAAGGTAAAACTTAGATTTTTTTGCCTCGTTTTAGCAATCATGTTCCATGTTTTGGTGTGTGGAATTTAACTGCGCCAACCTACACGCACAAAATTGCTTTAGTGCGCAGTAATATGTGCGTCCGGAATTATGATAGTGTCCGGTAATACAATGCGTCACTATACATATGGAAGGAAAATTCAGTCATGCACATAAACCATGCTTTAAAGCTGTAAGATTGCCAATAATTTTGGAAAACTGTTATCTTGGAAAATTGAATCCTTGTCTTTCTTGAAAAACTTCCTTGCAATTTTAGTTGCATGTAATTTGGGGATGATAATGATGGTGGTCAAGTTCATTACCCTCACCATATATGCCATTTTTTTTTCAAGCAAGAAGAGGGTTCATACAAGTTCAATTTGCCCCCACTTCTCGTATTCACCATAATATGGTCTGTTTCTCTACCGTATATATAGTGTCATTAAGTACTTATTGCATGCCATTTTTACAGTTTTGCAAAAATACTCTCTTTATGTGGAGGGCTGTCTCTGTAATTTCATTATGATTTTTTTTATTTTCATAGTGGTGGTATTTTCGCGAGCTACTCCCATGAGTATATCCACTTTAATGTATGTCTAAACATACTAATGAAAGCATTGCAAAAACATGAAATTCGCAAAATCGCATTTTTCCGTAATTGGTCCAAAATTCCGTCTTCTCCAAAATCCAAAATAACTACGAGGCAATAAAATAATATTTGCACTGTAATTAGCTCAAAGGCTAGGGCAAATTCACCCTTAAATTGATTCCATGTTTTTGTTTCTTTGTCTCTTCTGTTATTTCTGTACCCCATACAACATACTATTTTTCATTTATATTGCACATGATGTGTAATCCAGTCATCCTTGGTTCTTGTACCCCTTCTGGTACTACCTCAGGATTGCCATCAATCAGAAAATATTCTTTTGTTTTCATGTCGAAAAGCTGTGATATGTTTTCAGAATTTCCCATGAAAAAAAAAGAAAAACATGAAATTGCACCTTCGTGTACGGTATTCTGAATGCTGTTTCTCACTAACGACTCTCTCTATATTTCTTCAGAGGAGGAACTCACCCGGATGCAAGAAAACGAGCACATGGACTTCAGCACCATGATCCGCCGCGACAAGAAGCGCTGGAAGGTCGCTGACCTCGACAACGACGGTGACCTAACCTATGAGGAGTTCGTCGGCTTCCTTCACCCCGAGGAGAAGAGTCACATGAGGGAGATTGTCGTTGAGGAAACCATGGAAGACATCGATCAGAATGGAGATGGTTTTGTGGATATTGATGAATACATTGGTAAGAATTGATTGATTCATTCATTGTTTTTTTTACTTGATTGCTAAGGAAGTCTTTGTGAAAATTTGAATTTGGCCATTAGAACATATTTTGCTCCCTCTACTGGCATTGCTATTTATATAGATTTAGCTAATCCATGTCAAAGAGCTACATATGTATACGAATATGTTTTTCTAAGAGTTTCCTTCCCATACTTATTTGTAAATTGGTTTCATATTGCAAAATAAAATTGGCCAGTTTTCCAGGACCCAGCCTGTTTTTTTGTAGTGACATGTATACACATTTATAATGACTTTTAGGTTTCATCTTTCAAATGATATGTGTTTTATTAGTATATAATCTTTCCTTCTATTACAAAGGAATCTCAAAATTTGATGAAATGTATTTTGAGATTTACCAATACTATACACCAGCTTTAATTCTGATGCCTCCGAACTAAATGTTTTACATTTCTGTTTCCTCGTAGGTGACATGTGGCCTAAGAGTGAGCGCGAGAAGGGCGGCGAGGAACCCGACTGGGTCGTAACCGAACGCGAACAATTCATTGCCTTCCGCGACAAGGACGGCGATCGTAGGATGAATAAGGAGGAGATAGGTCAGTGGATCCTGCCGGACGACTACGACCATGCGGAGGCTGAGGCTCGGCACTTATTAACAGAGTCTGATGCTAACAAGGTGAGCGTGGATTCTCAACAGGCATCGTTTTTGATTGGCACTTTTAAAAAAGCCAAAATTCAAACGAAAAATGCACCAAAGAATAACAGATATGAATGTTCAAAGTTTTGATTTTGTTACCTTGCTGCAAGCTGCTCTCCCACATGTTGTGTCATGTGAATTCAATAAATTGACTTTCTTCAAAAGAATATTATTTCACATGCTCAGTCAAAATATCTTCAAAGCTTTGATGATATACTTTTTATAAAATAGATATATTCCGTCATCAAGGACCATGACAATTTTATAGAAATTTTTATACACAGCATATGGGGGAGCAGCTCGCAATTGACTTCACAAAATCAAAACTTTAAACATTCATAACTTTGTTATTTTTTGGTAGATTTTATTCAATACTACATTAAATTTTTCTGTTATAAGGGTGAGCTTCCCCTTTAAGCTTGTCCAAATTGTATCAGATATTGAAAGATAGCTAATCTGAACTATTAAAGCTAAAACAAAGAGGTTTAAAAATACAAAACCAGGATTTCAACCAAAGGATTTTGTAACACCCGATAACCTAAACCTTAGGGTTAGGTTTAGGGTGTTAATCTCTGTGAACTTGAACTTGTTGTAATGGGAGTGTTGTATTAATTTACTTAACCATTGATTCCAAAAGTTATTCCATTACAGTTAACTTTCCATAAGGGAGCCTTCTTTAAGTTGAGTAATCACCTAAGTCAAAACAGTTTTTCAGTCAAGTTTATCAGGAAATGTGTTTTTCATCTCTCACAATTCAAACAGATTTCTATGGTCCCAAGGGATAGGACTTCAGCAGATTTACCTGTATGTCATTCCACAACAAATCATTTGACATTGTCCACATATTTTTTCTTTTCCTCACCCTCTTGTAGGACAATATGCTGACGAAAGATGAAATCATTGACAAATACGACCTCTTCGTTGGGAGCCAGGCAACTGACTTTGGTGAAGCGTTGACCCGACACGACGAGTTTTAATGCTCATTCTTGCCTTCACGAATAACAGATCTATGCATGTAACCGAACAATAAAAGAACCCATAGGTAGTAGTCCTCTTTTCTCGAACACTGTAGTTATGCCCTTCTGCCTGTGAGAGGTCATGGAATGGATCATGCTGCCATTATTTGATTTAGTGATAAAAGGTATCAAGTAGTATTTGAAATGTGACCTGCTAATTTTGATGGCATTTAGCAGGCCACAGTTACATGTAAGGGGTGTTCTCAATTGACCATAGGTCCATGAGACTGAAAATGAAAATGATAATTAAATGCAGCTTACTAGACCGAAGGCTGGCATGTTCGATTGAGATTAGGTTTGATTTTATGCTCCCGCAAGACTTTAGCCTTTAGTTTGTAGGCCTTTAGTCAACCTAGTGAGAACCAAGTTTATGCTAAAGACATTTGGTTCTCCATATGAGGCAAGTTACTTCCTTCAGCAATTGGATATCAGGAAAATATCTTTTTCAGAATGCAGACAAGAGTGTGAGTTCCATGTTCTTATTTTGCAGAAGCAAAATATGTTCTTCTGAATGTCGCCTGTGAAGTTCTTATCAGAAGATTTATTAACTGTGGGTTCTCTGAATTAGTTTATAATTGTGTAGATAAGATGTGTATTTTTTAGAGAAAAAAAATAGTATTGTATGATTGAATAAAGATACACGTTTGTGACAATGAATGAGATTTATTAACATGTAATAATTTTCATAATCATAAGCTAACACATAAACACATAGACAAATATGGAACAACTATGTTTTTAAGAAAGCTATTATTGTATTTACAGATGTTGAATATTGGTGAATAATTTTTCATATTACCAAATTGTGCTTTTGATAATATTAAAGAAACACTGAGTATTTAAAATTGCAAAATATTTTCTATTCTGCATTTAAGTTTAACTACCATATTATGATTCTGTAATCATAGAATAATGAATAGTAAAATTTTTTTAAAAGAAAGTAGTCCTCTTGATAAAGGTGTATTATAAGAACACTAAACGATCACGTAGGAAAGGGTAAAAATTGTTTGAATTCAATACATCTCTATTAAAATTTGAATGAAAATCACAAAAGCACATTCTGCACTTATGTGTTCTAAAATATAGTTTGCAAATCTTTTCAATTTGGGTTTTTATTTTTTATTATGGAGATTTATAGTCTCTGAAATTGCTATGCATCAGATATATTTTGTTTTTCTTGCAACTTTTGTTTTGGGGGTCGATTATTGATGATGCAAATGATATGTGTGCATATTGTTTTTACTTTTCTCTTTGTATAAAATGAGTTATATTTTTGTTTTCATATTGTATTGATGTTTACTTTTGTACATGTTTTCTATTGCTACTCTTTCATCTTTTGTTTTTGTTGTGTTTTAGTTATATTTATAGTTTGTAGAACACCCTTTTGTTCAAAGCTCTGCTTTCTGTTTAAAGCTTCTTGGACTTTTTGACAATCTTCATTGTGCAACTGAATAATATTTTCTACAAGTAGGACAATTTTAAATGGTTTGATCGCAGTTTGCATACATGTCCAAATGAGCTATTTTGTGTAAGTCCAGATATTTGGCTACTGATTATATTATTAACTTTCTTCCCCGTAGTTATTGAAGAATTAGACATGCATTTTCTCTTCTCAAAGTAATTCTCCTGACCTTTTTTGCATATTTTAGTGGATTTGGAAAGTACTCACCCAAAATGTCCCAAAATGTCCGTCCAAGATTTTTTTGTTTGGGTACTGCCCCGATTATATTCAGAAAGCAGGTATCCGTTTAAAGATTATATTGGAGAAAACAATATGGGAAAAAGCTTATTAAAGCCATAATGAAAATTGTTATTTTATTTGTCTTTTTGATTGGACATTTCCTATGCAACAAACTTGCCAACATCACTTGAATTTCATGTATATAGAATCCTTTTGTTAAAAAGATGATCCAAAAATTTGCAGACCAGTGATACAGTTCACTCCCATTATATTGATCACTGACACAACAAGATTTCATTGTAATGGCTATTCTTGTCCCAATGTAAAATCTTCAGGTATAAACCTGTGAGGTGTGCAGTCTCCATAATGAGATCTCAACCACGTTATTATAATAGGGGTGGACTGTACATACACAAAGCATTATACTTCACAAGATTTTTTTAAATGCCTCCAAATGCTCCCAATTTACTCCCAATATGTAATTGGAAATGCATTTTTCCAGTTCTGTAAGCACTATTTGTTTGTCAATGCATTACAATAACTCAAATATGTAATTGTAAAGAATAGTACAATGTTGTTCCATCTCTATCAACCTGAGGTCTGCAAATGATATCCAATTCAAGTATTTTGTTTGTTTGAAACGTTACTGCCTTCAAGTATTTTTTGTAATTTGTTGTAATTATTGTCAAGATTCATAAATATGCAAGGATGTGGGCTCTCGTGTGGTAGTGAATTTTAAAGGGCCCTGAAAACAGTGAACCCTGCGTAACGCCATCTACGTCTTCTTCCATTTACACAGTTCCATTCCGCACTTGAACTAATGCACAGACACACAAGAGTTGTGTACCGTTAAATGGTTGAAGACGTAGGTAGCGTTAATCAGAGTTTGCCGGTTTCAGGGCCCTTTTAGTTTTTTAGTCTTTAGCTAATTACACTGTATGTAGTGAAATTCAGGGCATACATTTTTTTTTCCAGGAATTACATGTATACACATCAGTCACAGGACAGTGTATCACGACAGTCAATGTTCATTGTATATTGTATATCAGAAATCATGACTTATCGCTGCTCATAAATAGTGCCAAACCAACAAGCAATTATGAGGAAATTGGGCATCATGGGTTATGATTTACCTGAAAACAACCATTCTTGATATAGAAGTGTTAGAAAATGATAGCAAATAGAAATATATATAACTGATCAAGAATTTTATGGAACTTGGTTGAATATCAGTATCAATTTCACTTTTTCATTTTAACATTGAGATATTATGTTGTAATCGTTGTGCTAACTATCAACTCAATCATGTAACATAGAGAGAATAAACTAATCATGTTTGAAGTGAAACATTTCATAAAAAGATATTTGTCTGATGAGTCTTTATTTTGGTTTGGTTTAGATTTTTGATTTATTGGGTAATATAGGGCTTGGTTTAGGGTAGGGTACTGTGTTAAGTCCACAATTGAGCAAGTCCTTTGATTAACCCTCTTTGTGCTTTGTAGCCATCTTGCTACATAATTATCACTCACCTTTTCTAAGAATAGCACAAATGGGGTTAAAGTATGGAATCCACCGTGGAGCAATTGTTGCAATTTTGGATTGACAGCCAACAGAGTGACAAACTTGTCAGAGTCAATAACCCCACCCCCTCAGAATTTAATCATAATGCACTTCCTTCCCTGTGAGATCCAAATGACTCATAACATAACATGGGAGATCGTACCAGTAGTGCATGTGTACATGTGAAAAGTATACAAACAAGGCATAAAATGCAAGTGTTATAAACTTCCAGCTTCTGGCAAAGATGTATCGTGTTTAGTGGCGTAGCTTGGTTTGGTCATTGGAGGGGCGGAGGGAGGGGGTCTTTATCCATTGTCTGTTCATTGCCTATATACCGTGCTTTAGTTCTATATATTAGTTATGTTAGCCTTTCCCAAGAGAATCCGGAGGTAGTTCGCACTCCAGGATTGGGCCAGGAGGAGAGGGGGGGGGACGACCAATCCATTGGAGCTTATTCGAGGAGTGCTTTGTATTTACCAATGAAGCACCTGCCTGTTCAATGGGCGAAAAATGAAGATGAAGTGTAGATGATATTATGACCATAGCCCACAGCATCTGCCTGCCAAGATGATATACAACCCATTCCAACATGAAGAGAAAAACAAAAACTTTTTTCTCTTTTGCGCACATTACAAAACAATGTTCTTGTCCCCCCCCCCCAATTATTGAATTAGCCAAAGGCCCTTTGTTAAATTTTTAGGAGAATCAATTAATGTTCAAGTATGAGCGCGTGCGCGGAAACCTTCATAGAGATACCAAATCATTTTTGATTTAAACCGTATCTGATAGAGCTGGTAATAATTGCTCAATGGTACATGGTTACTGCAAGAACTCAATTGATATCCTTTATGACACAGAATTTGGTAGTTGAAAAATCAAGAAAGGATTCTTTCAATTGTCCAAATATGTTTGTGCTCAGTCCATGGATACTTATAAATATCTTAAATGACCAATACAAATCAAATATTTACATATCCATGGGGTAGATCTTCTAATGACTGCAGTTAAGCCTGAAATTACAGTGTTGATAGAAACTCTTGTGAAGGTGGTATGGAGTTATTGACACAATATATGGAGTCTACCGCTTCGTCCCCCCTTTTACCTAGACACAAATCTTGGGCCTTATACTGAATAGTTTGGTTTGGATTTCCGTCACTATCAACCACACGAACCACACACAACCCACATACCCATAAACAACATCCCATACACTTGGCACTCACGAGGGAAGGCATTTATATACCGGTTTTCTTAGCCATAATGATCATGTCTTTCATATGTAGTCTCTAGCAGCACGATCAATCATGACAGAGTTTCTGAACATAGGGTCCAAATGTCCTGTAGGCTCACAATAATTGGATATTCAGAGTCAATCTCTTCCTATCATTATAGATCAAGGTGGTGACTAATGGAGGACCAGGCATTTATTGCTCATTGAGCAAATAACCCTTGAATTACAGTAAATTATATAATTGAATGCTAAATATCACTGAACACTACACCGACGCTTAGGGTGGTATCTGCACTGTCGCAGGGAAACAAATTTTTGGACACTGGATTGTCACATGGTTGCCATTAGCTCAGTTATCTTCTTTTCTGCCTCAATTTCTAACATTTTCGGAGAATGTTTTCTAATACCTTTTTAGACGTGGCAACGGAATTAAAGGAATTCCGTCGCGGAGTTTTCTGACGTACCTCGCGATTAGTTGAGTTATCACCCTTTAGACAACGTGCATTACATTTGTGGACCAAATTCTGTAGACACGGGAGAATCAATCGATATGTGGCATTCTCATTGACAGCAGTATAACATGCTCGATTATAGATGGGGTGTTTGACTGTACCAGTGACCATAGAATACATGATGAACTGCATACAGATGAATTAGGTCCAATCAGTATGTATTGAACATGGAGGTACATCACAGGGAAATAACCGCTTGTGACTAAATTCCTGTTGATTTCAAAGAAGCTGGGAGTCGTACTTCTAATAACTATGGTTGCACCTAAAGGGGACCAAATTACCAATTCCTGTTTTGCTCGTATGTTGTTTGAGATTCGAATGTTTTGATTCAACATGCAAAATAAGCAATGCTCATTAAATAAAAAAATTAAAGTCAGTAGTGTACATGGCGGTCTACGCACACACGTCATTGTTTTGGTCGCGGGGAGTGATGAAAAAGGATTACGAGAAAGAATCGGTGGGGAGGTCTTTATGGGGACAACCTTACACTTTTGAGATATGTTAAAACAGTATATAGTTTGTCAGATACAAATGTCAACATTTTTTCTTGTACAGTAGCTTGTTTATACATTTGAAGATCTTAGCAGTTTACCAACCAGAATTAAACATGGTATTGTCCTTTGAGCGAATACATGTGATGTGGCTTATATAATTATAGAGTTATTATTAAATTAATCTTAATTCTAATAAATTGATATTGTACCATAGGTCTTCAATTTCTATAAGATGAGGACAGGGATTAGTTATTTAGTATATTTATTTCACTTTTATGTTATATACTTAATATGATTATGCCCTCGTGTTATAGGGGGTTGTTATGAGCAAATAGACGACTACTATTAACATTCGACACCATGGTAGATAGATGATGCTCTTTCCTTTAATGTTTGTTCTTTTTATGGTTAGGAGATGTATAGTGCGATAGGCGCGACGCCAGTAGAGATGTTTTTATGATCAGATAGCGGGTTGTTCCTTTTTCGTGCTGTAATTACGTACGATATAGTCTTGGGTTTGGCTGGCACGTTTTTGGGCTATAATATGATGAGCGGTGCATGAGAGGTTTATAGTATACCACGAAGTAGATGACGTCGTTATTCCTGTAAAATCACGCAGCCATTTCTACGGAGAGTTGTTGGTATGAGTTCTCTTTTTAAACATCCTGATGCCGAGCTGTGGAACAGGTGATATCTTAATACTACCATGGAACACCATCGCGTATCTCGGCCTCTTGACAATATTCGATGCTGGCGTAGTCAAGAATCAGCTGAAAAAGATTATTGTACAGCATGAGGTTTGTAAGTTACTCAAGTGGAGAATGAAGAAACACAGCATACTCTCTAAGTAGGTAGCAGTTATCTCTGAATTACAATATGACAATATATAGACATATTTTTTATAAGTTTAATATTTAGATATAAGCACACTGATTAGATACTGAGTTGTGATAAGGCGAGTGCATTCACAGAGTAAAATATATGAGATATATCATATATTACTTTGATCATTGAACTGTGACCAATGTGTAGTGACAAAAAAAATCTGGCAGTTCATTAACGTGGCTTATTAAAATCATTGGTAAAGACTGTTGTAAGTCTTCTAGAAAGAGTGGAAGTATATATGGTGTATATGAAAGAAGGTATTCAACTAGTATAAATATGTTCTGCATGGATGGTACCAGTATAACACAGTATTCAATATTTTAACAAGATTACGAGAGATATCAAGGAGTTGTAAACGACATCAGTAGTCAATTTATCACTTATTAAAACACAGATGCTTTATAATAGAGCGATGTCTATTCTTTCATTCTCTCTAAGTGACTCCAGAAATAATCCTTTTTTACATGCTTCCCTTCCTGTCAGTATTTATTAGTAGGGCAGTGTATATGACAATGTCAGATTTTTTGTACATAGAGTCCTGCAGACTATTAATTACATACCTACATTGTATATGAAGACATATAGTTCGAATATTACATGCATACTGACTGTACATATTGTGAGAGTATTTATTATATTAATATTTTCGCACATTAGTTTGGTTTCCACAGTGCTATTTTATTTGAAAATAACAAATTATAAATGCAGGGCTGAAAACATTCCATTAAAAAAAAATCATACATAACTTGATATTTAGCATTTTCAAGATTTCCCTCATGAGGGCAGTCCAAAATCATGAAAAATAACGTTTAAATTCCTTTACTTAGTATATAGATGGATCTCATTTTTTTGTTGACATTGTCTAATTGATTTTGTATAGATATGTTATATCTATATACTAGAGCCATACTACATAAACAGTGAACTATAGTTATAGTAGTGCATTGCTATTCACATCACATATACGAGTAATGTTATTGCTTATATGTAGATCGTTTTATATATCCATATTGTGGTTTTATAGAAGAGAATAAACGCCTAAAATAGGCAGGTTGCCATAGCTGTTCTTGCATGGATTACGGCAATGTACCATCAATACAAAAATGCTATCTTGTGATTCATTATAGATAGGATTACATCTAGTTTGTGAGATCATGTGAACATACATTGACAAGGCAAGAGGAGCGCTGCGGGGGGGGATTGGTCTGTGGCGGGGAGCTTTTAGCCCAACCTATTTACACAACCGTGTATATCAACTACTACAATAAAGGATGTGTAACCATCAACATGATTATGATGATTGATTTATTTTAGTCACTCGTCAGTGTATTGTAGGATACCCAAATTTTAATCAGTATGTTACATGTATTGAGTCATGTGATATATGCATATGGATATATAGGGGCTGTTTATAGAATAAATGGGACAATGGTTTCAATGGGGTAGGTGTGTTAGAGCTGATAGACGGGTAGAGTTAATTTACTTAAATGGCCAGTGGTAACGTGTGCTTTATTTTTACATCATATTTTGGTTTCAAAAATATGGAATTGATTATAAATTATCTATTTTTATCTGGAATCATATTCAGGTCCCATGAGAAATTCAGTGCCTCGAAACATCCACACCAGAAGCCATCACTATTTGACACCGCTGTATGGTTTTCTTTATAATCGTAATTTTTCCCTAAGGAACAGAAGAAGTTGATCCTTACCTGTTGAGGTATTTTTCTAAGGAAGAAACTGACCCGATAGGAATAAATGATTTGATATTTACCATTCGGCCAAAAGACGAGGATTTCGGGAAGCTGTTTATTTTTTATTGAAATTTTGGCTTGGTCTCTGCCTTGTTATTATGTAGGCAGTGGCATGGGTATAGTTGATATGGAGTAACATATGGCAATGGTGGACCTACATCCCTTACAATAAGTGGAAACTGCGTTCTAGTGGATGATGTTTTGCATTGGTTTGTGCCTACCACTAACTATAGTTTCAAAATAGTATTTTTGAACTGTTGTTTTTTATTAAATTACAAACGCATATTGATTTCTTTATGTGACAGCAAAGTGGACCAGAAAATTTAGGCACCGAGAAACCGTTTCAATAGATCTAGCTCCGATTTATCAGCTACTGATATGATGAGGGTTTTCAATAATCTGATTATACGCAAACATCAAATTAGGCGGCATACGGGCTACCGTCTCATGTTCTGATGTGTTATATTTCATGATGATGCACCTCTAAATATCTCAGTAAGGAACAATGTGCGTTAATACACATTATAAATTTAATAATTTAATGAGTTTTCATTACTTTGATTAGGACCGATTTCAGACTCAAACTTTCGATAATATGAAAATCATTTGCTCAAACAACACTCTGACAATTTCTAACACACATATCAGCAAAACGTGATTAAGGTATCACCTCGTGACCTATCTCCGATAATGAGAGTATCCATAGGTTTCTAGCGGAAGAGCTTCGAGTACCGACTGGTAAATGGAGTAACTCCGGTGGTTGGGGCCGGATTAAGAGTATGACGCAAACTTGTCCGCATGGTTTTGTGGAAACGCACCCCATTATCAATTGTTTTCATTGTTTTCATTAGTAGTTTCCTTAATTTCGTTAAGCATGGAAGAATTCTCTAGTGATAATCTTCATTTACTTGAAACCATGCTAACCTGATCACTGTTGTAGGTGATTGGAATCTCATTCTCATGTCTCTCTTCAGATGTTTGATTCATACTATGGCTCTCGGCCAGATGAACCTGCAACAAAGGCCTGTCAGCAAATATGTCTGGTGTTTTAAATGTGAAAGATCAGAGTTCTGGAATTGTATCCGTCAAATGGGACTGGTAAATCGCTTGAAGAAAACAAAATATTTCATAAAAGAACGAGAATCACCATGAGACGAGAGATTAAATTAAAGAGAATTGTCCTTTGTGGTTACTGTGGATGCGAAAATTCAATAGACCAGTGAAGTTTGGGGAAAAACGGAAAAGATAGAGTTATGGATGTATGCTTGAATATTTAAGATCTCTAAAGAATAGGAGATTCCCATTGGCAAGCGAGTGCACCATTGTGTGATGTCACAAGACTCTCTCCTATACGGTGTGCACAAAAACTACTTCAAAATGTTCTTTATATTCATTCTAATGTAAGAACAGCTTCTTTTCATGACTATATTATGAGCTTTCATATATCAAGTCTACCATAAAACATCTTTATCTCCTTTAGATCAGAAAAAAGGATTTACGTAAATGTTACAATAGATATGGAAGATCCGCTGGGCATGTACATCAATTCATCATGGTCCCGTGCATGAGGATCTCATATCATAGTGCCAAATAAACAATGTATATCTCCTTACATCTGCCTGATTTTTCTGAATTTCGCAATATGTTATTGGGGGTTTTTCTCCATATCACGTGAAGCATAAATTTTTCTGAAGGGATTTCCTTTAAGATGTTGAGTATTTCCACTATGCCGCCAGCCCACGCTCCACGTGATAAGACGCTTCAGGACGCGACAGTGGTCAATTAACCCATATGCACTTACCAGGTAAAAGATGATATGGGCCACCGCAATGTAGTAAAACTGACATTATTGAAAGAACAATAAAAAGGCAATTGACAACCTGGCTACATTGAGAAAGCCCTTAACCACAACCTCTTCTTAAGACAAATTTATATAAACAGGATATTACCAGTTACCTCGGAAAGACATGGATACAACAGGGCGTGACATTAAATTCGCCCCTTGTAAGTGCGCCATGTCAAGGCACTGTTGCCATATTAACTTGAAGAAAATTTAGAGAATCAGTGGTCATTCGAAAGTCCATGCACCATCTCCATACTATGCATCCATAAATTACACGGTTACCTGCTGAGCTCATAATAATATTTGACGGAATGAATATGACATCATACATCTGCAAAGTGACCAGTGATTTTTATCTGAACTATTGTAAAAAAAATCGGCGATTTACAACAAGGATGATTTGAATGATCAACAAAACAAAACATGCCCAGGGCTCTTTAGAGCTAGTAGACAAGTGTTTGCTATCATATCAGTTTTTGCCCTTTTATCATTCTATTCTACTCTCTTGGACAATAATATCAATCTGACCATCTTATTATACGAGAATGAATCTGCAATGGGCAAGATAGAATCCGATTGTTCAGATGCAATAGGTGTACATTCTCTAAAACTTTCGGAAAAAATCTTTTTTAGTTCATAGTGTAAATTTCACAACTTCTTTACAATAGAACAGGAGGTGGACTTTCCCCAACAACATTTGCGGCAATGTCAATATCCCTAGAGTCATTCAGTGCAAACACACCATCTCCTGAATACAACGAGTCCGAAAGAAATTGCATGAATAGGAATGGCGCGGATTCTACAGTTTTCAGGCTTCCTGAAGCTTTCCGAAGATATCGACTGCTATGCGTTAGACGAACATCCAGGTTACCATTGCAGTCCCTTGTGAATGTAGGAGGAGTACTGTCGGGATCAAGACCCTTTTGGATTGCAGAGGTCCTTCTATTAGAGACTTGCCCGGCCTGTCCACAGAAAGCTTCTTATTTTCAGTTCCGACTACACACTGCAATATATTAAGGTTTCCAACTGACAAAACCCGTACCAAAGTTTTCTTTTCGTGGGGATATTATCACATATGGCGTACGACATATGTATGCATCGGTATGATGAGTCAGGTGGCCTGACAGCAATCAGGTATGGGAGGGTTCAAGATGTACCTCATGTCTAATATCCACGCATCTTATAGATCGCCATCCTTCAGTTGCATAGTCGTCACATATGTCTTACATATGATCTCTGATGTCTCTTATCGTCTTCCCTCAAGAGGTATGCGGGAATCAATTATAACCTCCTACATATTAATTACATTCTGCTAGCCATCGGCGAACATCATCAATCGACACAGTAGATACTTGGCGGATCATATATTTTGGAAATATATTGTGTGAGGGTTCTATCTCTCATGTCTGCTTTATTTCCATTAAGCAGCATCCTTAGCTTCATGTGATCTATACATCCCATGCCTTTCTTCTCTATCAGTGCCACTGTCTCATGCGATTTGTTATGCAGGATCGGGTTTACCAAGGCCTGGCTCTCCATCTTTACATATATCATATACTCATGACGCTCATTCATCTATCAGACCTCACACGTTGTCACTTATTTAACTCACATCCCCGTTTCTTAAGTAAGTGCTTCTTCTCCTTATTAGCAGCATAACCTTCCACGAGGGGGTGAAGCGCAGCTTTTTGGATATGTCTGGTTAATGCCGTTTCACTGGAAAACTGGTAGTAAGCGCCATGCCTACTACCACCTATCTTTAGAGTTATTCAGGTATTACTGTAGCGGGTCGACTGGCAGGCGATTCAGACTTCTTCGGCGAAGACTGTTTCCTCCTTCAAAATATCCTCAATGGTTACAGAATCTCCACGGAGAGCATTAACAATCGAACGATCACTTAACGAGGGGAAGATAATGAAACATCAAGATTTGAGAGTTGTCGGATAAACAGAATCTAGTCGAGTACCTGAACAGACACGATCCTGCAGCCATGGCTTTGCACTGTCCGTAATGTCCAACAGGACATGGACGCTAGAACACAGAGCCGTCCAGGATATACAGCGGGACTATGGGTTCATGGCCTGCGCATCATTTTCTTGCCAGTCTGTGTTAGTCTCTGCGCATGGTCAGTGCGCCGTATCGAGGATATGCAGTGAGAGAGTGACCGTTACTGGGCGGCAAGAGTATCACTTTTTGTTACTCGAATGGGATCATTCTCGCTCGTCTATACGATAATCTGAACAAATCTGAGAATAATGGTAACCACAAAGCAATAGATTAGTTTTATACATTGACTGAAGGCGGCCATTACACCAGAATTGATAGTCAAAAAATTTAATATAATCATTACGATTATTCGCAGATATGCTTGTAATGATATTATCTGCTTGTAAGACTAAACAATAGCTCTAAAAATTATCGATTCTTATGTACAATCGACATATCGCACATATTTTTAAGAGAATTGATGAGGGGTTAGATTATCCACTCTTAAAGTCGTTTTAACAATAAATCACTGTTTACAATGACTTTATGGGTTTTTCATAGTAATATCCTCATAGTTTCCTTACTTTTAGATATTACATGGTGTTTTATCTGTGGTAATTTAATTTTATAAGATCATACTAGAGGGAAATGGATACGATGGATGAGAGGACATGTAGACTCATCTGCGAGCATTTTTACATAGCTATAACAGACGTGGTCAGATGCGTATCACCCTCCCGCCCAAAACCAATAGATTCAATCAATTAATAAGACTAACGAGGTAATTAACAACAATACAATGACACTAATTCTGCATAATATAATATTTAAGATCTGTTATATATAGAAAATTTAGAATATTACATAATTTTACGAATTGGTATTGGTTTCCACAAATAATTTCTAAAAACCCTACCCTATGCAAGACAACTCCTACGCTTCGCCTTGAATTGGTCCTATTATACTTATGGGCTGTTGGTTGACATACTTGGAATGTTACTTAGGATATTCATTCAATTCCAGATTCCAGTGATACAGTGGCGGCTGGCCAATAGTCTGAAGAAGCGTCGGTGTGATGTTCTTATCGCCAAACAGTATTCATAGAAGCATCTCGACTTTTTGCTCATAGTACTCACCTCTCCGGTCGTCATGGTTTGAGAGGGGTTTAGACTCCATTAATCAGTAACAATCTACAGGGACTACGAATTTAGATTACTCGTATGAACATATTTATTTTCAACAAACACATGCGGTCATCTTCTACTGCATTCGAGCGGCAATTATGATCAGTTTGTTCGCGTGGAGTGATTCATTCTCGGAAAATAAACTTTTCAAAGAGAAGCGCGGTGTAACAAATCACTGGTCATGTTGCATTATTTTTCACTAGGGAGTAATTTTAGTGATCTGGTCATTCAGAATCCCATCTCACCAATACTTGTTCATTTGTTTGTTATAATTGCCCCGAATGTAGTGTTTGATGCCTGAAGTAATGTCTAAAAATAATGTGAGGAAGATATATAGTTGAACCATGTCATAATATTGCCGGAAATTCAACTTACATTTGTAAATACCTTGTCGATGGAGCTATCTCTTGTCTCTTCACCTAGCAATCACAGCGTCGAAATAAGTATTATCAGGACATTTTAGTCGCCTTATAGTTTAGGACCTGAAGATTATTAGATGAATTTTTATTTATGTGTCACTTTTATGTACTCTTGGGGAATGTATCAATTGGTGCGAAGATTTAGGGTTCAAGGAGCTCACTGCCGTCGAGCTCTCTATGATGTGTTGTAGTCAAGTACATTCTGTATCACGCTACAATGCACTATATAGACACGGAGGCTGGCGAACTGGAGAGTGATTGAGACATTCGCGTGTGATTTTTTATCCATCTACGAGATGTGCACATTCACATGCACTGGCAAGTCGAATTTATATCGAGGGAGATGTTGATGACCTGATATTATCGGGCTAGTTCTATATCCTGTATTCTTATCGTTGAATACAGAACTATCACGATATCTTCTAGAATATTGTAACCAGCATGACTTCGTTAACTGTATCTGTCTGCGTGTGTTATATTATATTATTTATTTAGTTCGTGTGGATCAAAAGATTCAGAATTACAGCAAGGATGATAATCTTGGAAATAAGTCTTGGGCATACATGAATTGTTAGATAAATTGTGTTCTAATGTACTTTAGTAATATATTAGGGATGATGGAATATAAGATTTTTTCTCCAATTTGAATGATCAAATATTGTAAACGCGATAAAAGGATCAACGCTACATGCGACATCTAGAGTTTGGTCATGCTTCAGTGCTTCAGTAACAAATATTGAACTATGTCATGTCAGATTACGTTGGACCTATGATCGGGTTTCATACTCATCCGGTTGTTTGGTTGCATCTTTAGGAACAGAAGTGAGCGCGTGCCTTCGTTGCGTTCTTGACTGTGATTATAGGAATCAGTATTGGTCCTACTTTTAATTTATTCCCTCACTAGGGTGACCATTGGCATAAACAATTTTTACGAGAATTAGTTTTGGGTTTAATTGATATGAATAATTGACATACAGGATATATGGCCACTCAATAGCGGAAGGTGGCTGTTTCTCTTTTGATGTATCTACGGTTTATTGAAGACATAGAAGATTTCCCGGTCTTTGCCTTTGGCTGGTGACGTAGGCGCTTTCATGATTTTGGTGAAAATGTATATACATATACGGGCGGCCTCTTAGGCCCACATTATTTGATGAATTTTCCTTCAGTCAACCTGGAAGGTGCTGGGATTTAAATATATAAAAGAGTTCTTAATTTACAAGGTATCCCTTGAATCATTGAGGGACCTCCGAGTGCAGCCAAGTATCTATAGGATTTTGTCTACAGTCGCAGAGAGAATCCAGATAAAGAATCTCAGGCGGAGTATGCATTATCAGAAAATGAAGTAATCTAATAAGCAAACACTGAAATTCATTTCAAAATCGATATGAAATAGCAAAGTTATGAATTTTCTTAGGCTTGATGTTTTAGGGAAACATTCTTCAGATTGGCAAACTGAATGAGTCACAGGTCCCCTACTTCTTTGTATTTTAATTGGTACATGTATGCAATAACTCAATATCAAGATTTTCTGCCCCAAGGACATAAACAGGGGTTAATCCTTTGTGGAATGTTCAAGGTCACAAGGTGCTTTACTATTTTATATGAGGTTATAGATTTCTGTATACGCAAGTATGAAAAATGAGATAAATAGGATTTCCATATAATGATATACAAGAAGTAGGGGGATGGGACATCATAGTTTGCTCATTTGAATATTTCAAATATTCATTCGGAGAACCGTGTTCATGTTAGAGACCTGCCAAAACTGTTTAAAACGAAAAACCTCAATATCCTAATGCATAACTTTGTTATTTTTTTTTTTTCTGATTTATGAAATTTTCTGGTCGTTGTGGTTGTTAATTTTTACTTTACTTTCACATAATTTTTTAATTTCAGCCCGAGTCCTCCTTTAAGCAACTGCAACATTTCTCCTCACGGCTTTGAAGCAAGATCAAACGACTCGCGCTTAGCAGTCCCCAAGGCTTGTACTCCTTGATCAACTTCGTTGGCATTGTATCTCTGTCCTGCGCAGTGGCCTACAAATGTACAAGTGCTGGTGCCAAAAAAGAGTGCTAATTTGCAACAAAATATTTTTGAAAAACAGCAGAATTTCATTATAAAACCATACATTAATTTTGTGTCATGATACAGGGTCATAAAACTGGCTGCCGTTTAAGGGCCATACTCCATGGGGTCGAAGGACATTGTTGTTTTCTTCTTTTTGCTTTATCGCAAATTCTGCTAGATTTTGGGCTTTAACTTTTCTGAAATTTTATTACATTGGGGTACACAAATATAATTTTGATTTTACTTCAAATTGTTATCTTGTAGAGAATCCAAACTATAAGATTGAAGCACATGAGACTAATGCAAATTTATTAAAAGTTTTTTTAGTGAGG
>CALNVZ010003426.1:34104270-34123703 GCA_940671915.1 Paracentrotus lividus
TTGGATTTATTCGCCTCACCCAAGTGGAGAACCAAGTTTTTATGCTTAACGCACCAAATTTGGTGTCTCTACATATTGAAGCAAGAAATTACTTTCGCTTCAGCAATTGTGATTATTCAGTAAAATATCTATTAACCTCGCAGAGATGACATGAGCTAAGAGTGTGAGATTCAACAACGTTCATTAAATTTGCTATAATGACATCAAATATATATAGTAGTCTGTGGCTGAGAGTGTCACAACATAGAATTGAAGATATAGGGGGAAGATTATTTAAGGCTTGATCAGAGCACTTTTCTGAACCTGTGACGCTTCTCTGTTAGAGATTAGGGTTATGGAAAATTGTGTAGATGAAGATGATTATTATTTTAAGATAAATAAAATAAAAACTAGCTTTGGTTGTGATGATTGAATAAATTCTAACACGTTAAATATGTGACAAATTAGAATGTGATTGAATTTATTAAGACATGGTAATGAATTTATTCATAATACATACAGCGTAACCCCCCCCCCCTTTCTCCGCGGAGGCTAGAACACGATATTAGTCATAATTTATTGAACCAGGAAGTACACTCTGTTTCCGTTTTTAAGTGAGAGGGCTAGTTATTGGTAATTAACAGACTGTTCCTCCCTCGAAGAGTTGGGTACCCACATACACCTTTGGTCGATGGATACCCAAACTTGTGATCTGTTTGGATCACATCATAAGAAAGCGACCTGTACATTCTAAACCACATCTCCGCAAAATATATTCTATGGTCCTGCAATTTAAGTTTAACTCCATAGTGTGATGGCATATCTGTAATCAAATAGAACCCCAACTACTTTTGATTTATAAGCTAAACTTCCCTCAAACAAAGCCCACAAGAATAGTAACCTACTATGGGATAAAGGGTATTAGTAGAGAGGACAAACTAAACGGAATCACGTAGGAAAGCGGTACGAAATAATTGTTTGAAGTTGCAATACATCTACTTAAATTTCGACAATGTAAAAATCACAAAGCATATTGCTGAGCAGCTTAGTGTGTTCTGAAAATATAGTTTAGCACATATCGTTTTCAAATTATCGGATTTCTCTTATTTTATATCATTAATGGGAGATTTACTAGTCTTCTGAAATTTGCTAAATGCATCAGAAAAATAACCCTCCTTTGTATATTTATGCATACTTTTGTTTAATTAGAAAATGAGCGAGGAACAGAATCATTCGATGCTCGTCAATATTGATGATCCATCGTGGTGCCGCATATTTTTTACTTTTCTCTTGTATAAATGCAGTTCATATTTTTGTTTTCATAATGTATATGTTTACATTTTGTACAAGTGTTTTCGTAAATAATGTCCTGAGTCTTTCGTCTTTTGTGTGTGTTGTGTTGTGGTCTCTTTAGTTATGTGATTCTGAGTGCAGTTGTCGCATAGAACAACCGCGTTTGTTGAGAATCTCTGCTTTACATGTTTAAAAACCTCTTAGAGAGCTATTAACGGTTTGCGAATGGCTTTCAATTGTTTTCTAATCTTTTTTTTCTGAATCCTCACATTTTATATTACAAGTAGGACGAATTTTAAAAATGGTAAATTAGATACAGAGCCTATGTTTATGATTTTTATACTTAGTGTCGCGGTAGATAATGTCTTATAGGTTCTTGTATAGTCCAGCTTCGTGGTTCTGCCTCAACTGATATTTATAATTAACTGTGAACTTTCATAATCCCCGAAGTTTAGTATCAAGAATTAGAGACATTCGCGAGTTTCTCTTCTCACAAGATTAAATGCTTCTCTCTCCTGAACCTTTTGTTTTGTGTTACAAATATTATTAGTGAAATCGGAAAGGGTTACCGGTGAGCGTGACGCCTAATACGTCTCTCAAATGTAATAACCGAGATCCAGATTTTTATGTGTTTGGTTACCCAAGGTTCACTTGCCCCGCTTAATTATTACCAGTTAGGTATTCAGAAAAGCAAGGTATCTGTATAAAGATTATATTGGAGAAAACAAAAACCTTAAATGGGACAAATAGGTAATAAAAGCACATAACTAGTGTTAAAAAAATTTAATAAATTCTCCATTCGTTCTTTTGAGGGTTGTGGACATTTCTCTATGTCTCAACAAACATTTGCCAATTCATTTCCCGGATTGGAATGGTTCATTTTTTGCTTGTTTATGGCGTTACGAACTCCTTTTTTTGGTTTTCTGATTTCCTCGGCTTGAAAAGATGGATCCAATAAATATTGCCTTTCATTGCCCTTACATAACTTTTTTACATATAAAACTTATAAGCATATAGTGGGCCGGAAAAGAAAGAATCAGGTCCATCGGTTATCTCCTATTTGAATATATATTTGTTTATTATCTTTGAGAAAAACTCTACTAACTCTGTAGGGTTCATGTTTTGTTAATTGGGTGAATAATAACATGTTTGATCCAAAACTTTTCATAAAATATGTAAATGTGTGGGGGGTATCTTATTTTCTAATTAAGCACATAGTGAGTGAAGGCTATAATATAAATTTTTTAGTTTCCTTGTCATACCCCCAGGTGGCGGGGGCTTATTGTGCAGTCTCTCGCTAATTTTGAGTTTTTTATTATCTATGATTTATAGAATTGGGGTAAATGTGGGGGAATATATAATTGATCAAGCTCAGACTTGAGAAAGAATAAGCCTGCAAACCTCCATTATATATAGGGACGATTAAAGAGTTAATGGTATTCGCGGGCCTTTGTCACGAAAGGTTGTACTACATCTAAATAGACATGTGATTTGACTGTGCACAAAAGTTATATTCTTCCCTTCTTGAATTTCCACCGAATGGGCCCTCTCAATTATTGAGCTGTGCGCGCAGAGATGTGGTGGCTATTCTCAGGGCTTTAGGCGCAGCATCTTATTAAAATGGTAAAAATAGCATATTTTAATATCCTTATGAATATCTGAATAATTAAGCAAACATATTAATTGTTTATCAGAAATGCATTGCACACGGTAAATAATTATCACAAAAAAATGTCTAGGGCTACGTAACTCCTCTTTTTTTTTTACTTTCTTTTGCAGAATGCCATAAAGTATAAAAAACCCCTGTGGTTAATGTTAACCCACACATCAGTTGTAAATTAAAAAGTGTGTGCGAGGTGGAAAATGAATATTAATTGTAATAATATTTGTTTACAAGGAGTTTAAATCTAGTCATCTAGAGATATTGTTTCTTGCATTTATATTTAAGAAGAATAGTCCAATAGTTATAGTAATATTTTGAATAATATGTTATCGTAATATCTATTTGTTTTACTCGGCGCTTTCGTCTTTTGATTGATTTTGAGTATTTTATTATTTTATATTTATGATATTAAACTCTGTGCTTACTCTATACCCTTTTATTCAAACAAACCTGCTCTAATTATTGTACAAAAAAACTTTTTCTGAAATATATGCAAAGTTAGTATACAGTGTGGCTCTAGTGTTAGAACTTTAGTCGCCAAAGAAAATTGGGCTAGAGTGAATTATGGGAGCTCATGAGGCCCTGTAATACCAGCCCAGACTGCTGCTAATCCTTGTTTTTTTAACAGGCCTCGGCCATGGGGCAGAAAACCCGCAGTCGCCATGGTTCTCCCAATAATAAAAGTTTTCGGGGGTCCAGCCATTGGTGGGACACACATTTCTGGCGGTAGATGAGGTTTCCAACCAAAAGGGCGAAAAGACAACCTAAGCTTGTACCGGCGGTAATCCCTGGGCGTGCCTCGGGGCCTTGTGGGCACGAGGGACTAGACACCCATAACCCAAATAGCAATCTGTTTTTTTCAAGATTGTATGGACTGGTTTTCAGTCTAAAATAAATACCCAACAAAGGACACGGCAATATTCCAAACACATATCTTTTTAATAAAATTCCCAATAAAATAACAAATTTTCCAAAATTTTTTCTTTTTTTAGGCTATTAATTAATAGAGCAAACAAATAATTATAATCAAATGTAAACAACGAAAAATTAAAAATTTAAAAAACCTTGGAAGTGCTTGCTACCCTTCCCAACACCCAGTTTCCCCAAAATTTTCATTAAAAAATTTGCCGATTGGCCGTAAAAACAAGCGTAAAGGGATTGCGTGTTATATGGAGCCGATGAAAAAAGGTTTTGGATAGTACAAAATGCGTTGAATTTTATAAAGGTAAATTTAGAGCCCAAAAGAAAAGTTTAAGGGATTCTTTTGTTTTCTCGGAAGCAGAGACCCTATTAAGTTTTTGAAAAACTTTTCATGACCCAAAAAAAGGGAAAAAGGCCTCCAACTTAATTATTTTTACCCAATATTAAAAGACAAAAAGAACAGGGAGGGGCTCCTTATTAGCAAAAGCATAAATTTTACACTTCTATTTTTGTCCATAAGTTAAGACAAAGGTGGAAGATGTGCACGAAAGGGGGAGGGCAGTTACATTAATAATATTTAATATCAAGAAAGAACGAATAAATCCAATAATAAAAGATATACACTATTCAAAGAAGTCACAGGAACAAAGATTCTGGATGTTTTATAATATTCCTCGACTTTTTTTTCTTTTTGTGTTCATTTTTAATTTCGCGGAGCAGTCGAAATCTGTATATGTTCAACTCCGTTTACTATTTGTATTTCAAAAAAAACCGGTTTCATATCAAGATAATCTTTTCCCTCGGGGGCCATCGAACAGTAACCAAAGAATTGCGAAACGCTAACATAAACCACTTTAGTGCCTCAGACACCAATCAAGCAATTAATGACCCCGGAAAATTAGGCCATCCAATGGGTTACATGACTTTACCATGAGAAAAACCACCCCGCCAAAAAATTACCCTTGACCCTATATGGATGTTTATGTTTTTCACTTGTTGGGGGGTTTTTTTTTAGAAAAACCATTTCTTATTCTTTATGTGATGGAAATTAGTTTAATTATTTAGATTTTCACTTCCAACTCCGAGGATTTATCACAGGTTCACATTCTACTACTACGCCGTATCTAAGAGACAGAAATGACAGCGCGATCCCAACTCGCGGCTGCCGATTACGAACTCAAACTCTTCGATCGCTGTAGTCTCTCATAGCTTTCGAGGATTATGTGGGAATCTTGCTGGTGGATTTTGTTGAGAGTAATCTTCAGTATTGTCAATTTCGACTTTTCATTAGAATATTAAACATTGAAAGGAAGGAAACAAAGAATAGGGGGGTATATTTCCCAAGCCAAAAGAATAAATAGTAGGGGGTGGCTCCCAATAGTAAGATACTTTTTTCCCCAAAAAGGAAAAATACGACACAAAGAATGTGGGAGAAGTTGATCTAAACTATTCAAGTTCGTGTTCCAATATTTCTCATATCATTTGTAACCCCAATTTGAGTATATGAGTTATTATATTTTCTTTTAAATATGTTTTTTGAATTGTTCTTTGTTTGAATTTTATTCATATATAAACATTTAAAAAAGAATTTATTCATATTGTATTCCTTTTTCTGTTTTTATTCAAACAAAAACTGGTTATGCAGCTGCGTTATTTTATCTTTGGGTGAAGGGTATGGTTTTAGAATTTTATTAATTATTTTAATTGATAGGAATAAATATATGGGAGCCTAATAGAGATTAGAAAAAAGAAATATGGGGTCGTGAGAATTTATACAAAGGGTAAAAGAGGTAACTGATCAGTAAGGTTCCTATTTACAAATTGACGGTGTCCATTAGTAAGTCCTAAAATGGTACTGTTTGTATTAACCCTCTATTGTGCCTTCTGTAGCACGCTCCTCTGTGCCTAACACAGGGATGAGATTATCAGCTCACTCTTTTTCTAAGGTTATAAGCGGCGAGAGCAAATGGAAGTTAAAGAATATGGAAATCCACAAGTCGTGTTTGTTTTATATGAGCAATTGGTGCGCGAGGGCTGCGCGCGGGGCGGCTGGAGAAAGTCCACTAACCCTTGAATTCTTCTTAATTTCTATTTTTCTAAAGGAACTTGAACCTGACATAATGCAAAAATGCCCCAATGGCAAAAAGAAAAAAAAAAAATCGAAAAAAATTGGAACTAAAGACTCCCATTTAAATAACTTAGTGTATACTAATAAAATTTATTCTGTTTCTGTGTCTCACAGCCTTGCCTCTTTTTTGAATGGTATCTCATCTGTAATCTTTAATAACCGCTCGATTCCGCCGGATGGTGGAGGTTGGGAAACAACCCATGGTGGAAAATAATATATGCAAAAAACCTAGAAGATTTATTCTTCAGATTTTATTTTTGTTGCCTCCCCCGAGTATTCGGGATGTGATAGCAAAAACAACGGGGATAAATTAAAAATATTATTAAAGGGAAAAAAGGATTTATTGTTTTTCTTTCCGGAAGACGCCAGTCTTTGTTTTCCGCGGAGGGGGAGGGGCAAAATATTGGGTGGAAAAAAGAAAATTTTTTATTCCCGGGTTCCTTTTATTCCCCGTGTGAACAATTTATCCTGGTGGCGCACAAAAAGAAAGTCAACGTAAGTTTTTTTCCTTCTCTTATACCTTAAAATTAACTTTTTTCTATATTTCCTCTCTGCGGGGGACAAACCCCTCAGAACAATAAAAATTACATAAAAATATAATGACCACAAAAAATTCCAAAAACTTAACTCTCTTTTATTGAGAATCCTTATAATTTTTTTTAATTTTGCCAGGAGGAGTATAGCGAATTTTCCTCCCCGCGCAGCTCCCAATTATTATTTTTCAGAACGGCCTATAACTTTTGGGGGAGAAAAGCAAAATTTCTTTTCCTTTCTACGTATACATCCTTGTGCCTCTTCCTCCCTCTCATCTTCTCTCCCCTCGTTTTTTTTCTCTAGTTTATTTTCCTCTTTTTCTCTTTGCCCCCCAATTGTTTTCTTCTTTATTTCTTCTTCCTTACCTTATCCCCTTATGAATACTGTACGGGGGCTCCATGTTCATGCCAGATATGTGTGATTCCTGCAAAAGAAAATTTTGTTAGATTGCCAACACTACGTTTGTATAATTTTATATGTTAGAAATAGAATGCACCGATTAATTTCGGGACCAAATTATATATTTTAAATATAAAAGTCTGTTGTGAAAATGTGAATTACATTATTATTTGTAAAACTTAAAGCAATTTATATAGAGTAACAGAAAAACGCACTTCTAATTTGGAATGGGGTATTTGTGAAGGTGAAAATTTTTGGGATTGGGGCCTAAATTTTTTTTTTGTCTTTTTTTCCCCCCCAAAAAATGGGGGGCCTTTAACCGTTAAAGAAAAATTTGATATGACGCAACAAATTCCCAAAAAATTGAAAAATGACGGAGCAAATATTGTTGTTTCATGCATAGGTGTCTACTAGGGCCCTGACGGGAGAGGGTGGGAGAAAGTCCATGGGGTGGGATGGAGTTTGTCGCTTTTATCGTAAGACTGAGTGGTTGGCGGAGTGTTATTTCTGTCGTTTCTTAATCTCTCCACCACTCATGTCGAAGCTCCATTTACAAAAATGTAAAAAAACCCATAGTGTTATGTGGGCGCGATCTGCGTGGGGTACATGTGAAAAATTATATCATTGGTCCTTTTTTCCAAAAAAAAAAAGCGCGGATAACGATGTGAGGGTGGTTGTTTCCACACACTCTCCTAGCTCACCGTTGTTAGTATGTAATTTTTTTTTTTTACTCTCCTGCCCGGATACCGAGTCGAGGGCATTTGTTTTATTTCTTTTTTTTCCACAATAGCCATATAGAAATGATCATTGTTTGTGACAATAGCTTGGATATATAGAAGATCAAATAAAATGAGGGAGGGGGGGCGGGGGGGGGGCTTATTCAATATGACCTGACCCCGGGAAACCCTAATTTCTTTTCCCCCCCTCTCTCTTACCCTTTCCTACCCTCTCTTTCTTTCCCTCTGGGGGGTTTCTTTTCTTTTTGGTTGTCTTTCTTTCCTTTGGGGCCCCCCCCCATTTAATTTTTTTTGTTTTGGTGTGTATTCCTGTGTCTTTTGAACTTATGTCACCTCATTTGTGTCGTGCATTCTCGTTCGTTCTGGTTAATTATTATAGGTATTTATTTAATTTTTTCAGCTCAGGGTTAATGTATTGGTCTGTGCTCATCCCACCGGCAGACATATGTATGGAAATGTGTCACCTCTTGAATCTTGTTTGCCCCCTCCCATGTATTAATCAATTGAGTAGTCCTTATGACTATAAATTTTGAACTTGCAACTTGTTTTAGTACCAACCTATTACATAGAATTCAACTCAGCACCAGTTGTGGTTGTAAATCCCACAAAAATATTGTAAGACACTGATGGTGTTGCTGTGTTGACGTGGAAGACATGAAATGTTTAATGTATTGAATTAGTGTAAATTACTCCAATATCTGTTGAATTACTGTCAAATCAATAGTTTATATGGATAAACCCCTTAATCATCCAAATATTCAACTCTCACTTAAGATCCATAAATAATAAATCCCCTCCAAACATTAAAGAACACAAAACAGAAACATTATTGTTTGTTGCTGTGGATTAGCAGGATTAATAATATAAAGCCAGAACCCCTATTATTGAATTACCAAACCCTTTTTAATTTTAGGAGAATCAAATGTTCAGACTGCCAAACCTTCAAAGTACCAAACATTTTGATTAAACCTATATGATGAGCTGTAATAATTGCTCAATGGTACATGGTTGACTGAGGACAAATTGAAAATATCCTTTATACAGAATTGTATGAAAAATCAAAAATTCTTTCAATTGTCAAATATGTTTGTGCTCAGTCATGGATACTTAAATCATAATGAAATAAATCAATATTTTACATCCTGTAACTTTAATGTGCATACCTGAAATTCCAGTTTGATAGAAATTTTAATGTTGGAGTTATTGACCAAAAGTCTATTGTCCCCCCCCCCCCTGACACACACACACACACACACACACACCCACACCCATACACACCCAACATCCTCACAAACATTTATATAGGTTTTCTACCTCAAATGTTTATTGATCAGAACCAATCATCTGCATAGGCGGTCCAAATGTCTGTAGGCCTACATATTTGGATACAGTCAACTCTCATTATAACAAGGTGCTTGGGACCGAGCAAATTACCTTGATACAGTAAAATCGTGTAAACACTAAAACTACAGACGCTTAGGGTGGTATCTCACTTCGCGGAAACAAATTTGACATGGATTTGTCAACATGGTTTTGCCATTAGCTCAGTCTACTCTTTCTCCTCAATTTTCTAAATTTCGGAGATGTTTCTAATACCTTTTATACGTGGCACAAAGGATTCCGTCGCGGAGACGTCTCCGCGAAGTGAGATATCACCCTTAGACACACGTGCATGTTTCACATTGGTACCGGGAGAATCAAATCGATATGATGGCATCTCATTACACAGTATACATGCTCATTATAATGGGTGTTGACTGTACCAGTGACCATAGAATACATGATGAACTGCATACAGATGATTAGGTCCAATCAGTATGTATTGACATGGAAGGTACAAGGGAAATACCCTTGTGACTAAATTCCTGTTGATTTCAAAGAAGCTGGGAGTCGTACTTCCTAATTAACTATGGGTTGCACTAAAGGGGGACCAAATTACCAATTCCTGTTTTGCTCGTATGTTGTTGAGTCAATGTTTTGATCAACATGCAAAATAGCAATGCATTAAATAAAAAAATAAAGTCAGTAGTGTACATGCGGCTACGCACACACTCATTGTTGTTGGTGGGGGATGATGAAAAGATTGAGAAAAGATCGGTTCTAGGACAACTACCCCTGAGATAGTTAAAACATTTAGTTTTCAGATACAAATGTACATGTACATGTAGCTGAACATTGCATCTTTAGCAGCCACCAGAATTAACATGGTATTCCCGAATTACATGTATGTGGCTTATATAAATATAAATTATCTATTTAAAATTGATATTTACCAATTCATTTCTAAGTGAGGACAGGGATTGTTATTATTATTTTTATTATTTATTTTGGCTGTGATTGGGAGGCAAAAAGCGAACTAAATCACCCATTTGTCTCTCCTTCCGAAATAACTGATCAGGGTGTGCAGGTTCATATATTAGAATGGTGCAGAGGGTTCTTTAACATGCAAAGTGACTCTCCTTAACACGAGATCTCCTTTTAACATCCTATCCGAGGGACGGATTTAATACACATGGAACACCTTTTGACAATATCATCTGTCAAGAAATACTGAAAGTAAGAGGTTTGTAAGTACTCAATGGAGAATGAAAACCTACTCAAAGTACAATGAAAACAAAGAAAATTTGAATATTTTTTAGTTATTTTAATATACAACATGACAGTTATGTGATAACATCCACATAAATATATAATATACATATATCTTGAACTGTCCAATGATACAAAAAACATGCAGTTTTAGTGCAAAAATCTTGGAAAGACTGTTTAGTCTTTAGAAAAGTACAAGTTTTGATATAAAAGAATGTTTAAACATATAAATATGTTGCAGATGTACATAAACAAATATTTTACAGATTACAGATATCAAAGGTAAAACATCATGCAATTACATTATTATCAGTGTATAATAATGAATGCACTTTCCTCTCTTCCAGAAATATTCCTTTTTTACATGCTTCCTTCTGTCAAAGTATGATGTAGGGCAGTATTGACAAGTAGATTTTTGTCTGAGCCTGCAGACTATATATCTACATTGTACTTAGCATTTCAGTTGAATACTGCATACGCTGACATTTTGTGAGTTTATTATTAGAAATTTTGCAAATTATTCCTCATGAAAATACCTATTTAAAGCAGTGAAACATCCATTGAAAAAAAAAATCATATAAATTTAGCATTTGCAAATTTCCCCATGTAGTCCAAAATCATGAAAAATATCTTTAAATTCTTACTGTAACTTATGAAATATGCGTTTTTGAACAAACTTCTATGATTGTTAAAAATAAATAAATAACTAGAGCCATACTACAAAACAGTGAACTAGAAGTAGTATTGCACATCAACTATGTATTGCTAGTTAGATATCCATTGTGTTTAGAAAGAAAAATGAAACTCTAAAATGGCAATTTCAAGTGCTTCATAGGCAATACCATCAAACAAAAATGCACTTTGATTAAAAAAGATGATACACTGTTTTGAGCATCATGTAGACATACATTGTACACAGAGGCCAAGGAGCCTGGGGGGGGGGGGGGGGGGGCTTTAGCCCACACCTTTTTTCAGCAAACGTGTATTCAACACAAAAATGACCATAATTTGTTGATTTTTAGTCTCGTCAGCCCCCCCCCCCCACTTTCGACCAGCCCATTCAATTAAAAAATGCTAAGTGGCCCCTGATACTAACATACCATAATCAAACCTGGGCTACATTTGAGAAAGCCCTTAACCACAACCTCTTAAGACAAATTTATACAAATATTACGTACTGGAAGACATGGATACAACAGGGCGTGACATCAACGCCCTTGGGTCAGTTGCATTTCAGCACTGTTGCCATTAAATTCAGAAAATTTAGAGAATCAGTGTCATTCTGAAAGTCCATGCACCATCTCCATACTATGCATCCATAAATTACACGGTTACCTGAGCTCATAATAATATTGACGAATGAATGACATCATACATCTGCAAGTGCCAGTGATTTTTATCTGACTAGTAAAAAATCAGCGATTTACAACAGATTTGATGATCAGAACAAAACAAAACATGCTCAGTCTTTGAGCTAGTAGACAGTGCTCATATCAGCTGCTTTTTCTATTACTGTGACAATCAATTCAATCTGACCATCTTATTATAGAGAATGAATTGCAGGGCAAGATAGAATCGCGATGCAATAGTCATTCTCTAAATTTCGGAAAAAATCTTTTAGTTCATGTGTAATTTTCACCTTCTTTACAAAGAACAGATGGACTTTCCCAACACATTTCGGGCAATGTCAATATCCTAGAGTCATCGTCAAACCAACCATCTCCTGAATACACGAGTCCGAAGAGCATGAAAGAATCGCGATTCTACAGTCGGCTTCTGAAGCTTCCGAAGTATCCTGCTTGTTAGAGACTCAGGTTCCTTGCAAGCCCCTTGTGAATTAGAAGTACTGTCATCAAGACCCTTGGATTGGTCTTCTATTAGAGACTGCAGGTTGTCCACAAAAGTTCTATTTTCAGTTCCGTACACATTTTGTTCCAACTGACAAACCCGTCCAAGTTCTTCTGGTTTTCATCGTCCGCACAAGAGCATCTGGCGGTGACAGCATCTATGAGGTCAAAGATTCCTCATCATCACCACTTCCATCGTGCAATGTCACATATAGATTTCTCATCGTCTTCCTCAGAGTCGGAATCATTATCCTCCTCCTCATAAACTCCTCATCGGAAATCTCATCAGAGTACTCCTTGATTCCAAAATATTTTGGAATAAGGTGAGTTCTTCTCTTCCATGTCTTCTTTACATCCATCAGCTCCAGTCTTGTCTTCTCCATCCTTCTTCTCATCTTCCTGTTCTCCTTCTCTCCATCTTGACTATCTTCCATGCCTCCATCATCCTCTTTCTTAACCCCCTCCCCTTGCTCCTCCACTGAGGGGTGAAGCCTTGCATAGCGTGCGTTCACTGGAAACTGGTAGTCGCCAATCCTACCACCCGCGATCGACTTCCGGACGTCCTCTTCAAATTCCTCACATGGTTACGTCACAGGCAACGACACTACAGAGGGGGTCATCCAAGTTTGGGTTGTGGATTAAGAACAGGAGTCCCTGAACGACATCCTGCAAACTGCTGTCCGATGTCCACACATCGCAGTCGAACAGGTTCATGCATATTTCTCCGTCTGGATCTTGGATGGTGTCGATGTTGGATGGTAGATGGCCGTCTTGCAGTACACTCGAGGGACATCCTCTCCTTCTGACAAAATCTGAGAATGATGAACAACAAAGTAGGTTATACTGATGTCAAATTAAAATTAATCAAACGATTATTGCAGCTGTAATGATTATCTGTTTGTATAAACAATTACTAAAATTTCTTATTTCAAATGCATATTTTTAAGAGATGAAGGTAAATTTTCCTCTTCGTCATTCACTGACAACTTTAGGTGGTTTCTGTAAATTCCTATAGTTCCACTTTAGATACAATGGGTACTTTATTTTTGAAAATACACCTCTAGGCCCTGGTAACTTACGCATAACAGGGTACACTACCCCCCCCCCAAACCAAATGAGATCAATCATTATAAGCTACAGTAATTAAGACAAACAATGACACTAATTCTGTCATATAAAATTAACTTTATATCATAGAAAATTAATATTACATAATTTTACAATTGTATTTTTCACAATAATTAAACCCTTACCTCAAAGACAAACTCTCCTTCGCTGAATGGTCCATCTTTAGGGCTGATGGTGACTTGGAATGTACTTAGGTCTTCATCAATCCAGTCAGTTACAGCGGCCTGGCCATCTGAAAAGCTCTTGATGTTCTTCAACAAGTCATGAAAGTCTTTTGCCAAGCTCCTCTCCGTCGTCATGTTGAAGGTAGACTCTTTCAACAACTACAGGGAATGAATGATTACTGATAATTTATTCACTCGGCATTTACAGCGCAATATGTCAAGTTTGGCTGTGGAGTATCATCTCCGAAGAAATAAACTTCAAAGAGAAGCGGGGTGTAACAATCACGGCATTATTTCACAAGGAATTTAGCTGTGCATTCCGCTCACCATCCTGTTCTTTGTGTTAATTGCGAAGTGTTGATGCCTGAAGTATGTCTAAAATAATGTGAGCGATATTGTGAAATGTCATATATATGCGGATTCAACACCGTAAATACCCGAGGAGACTTCTCCTGCAATCAGCTCGAAATAGTATAGAATGAATTTTAGTATTGCACCATTTTTGTCCTGGGAATGTAATGCGAGTTCAGGCTCGCCTGGCCTTGTGTACAAACACTCTATACACGCTATGCATTGACACGGAGCTGCAACTGACGTGTTTACTTCCGTGTTTATTTCCAATCGATTGCATCACATGCACTGGCAAGTTATTTATAGGGCATTACGTATTTCCTTATTCTATCTGATACAGACCCATTTTTATTTTAACAGCAATACTTACATTTCTGTTGCTTTGATTTATTTGATCTGTGATCCAGATAAGATATCGGAAATATTCTAATATTGTTAGTTTCATCTTTTATAATTCTGGAAATGTGGAAATATAAAGATTTTTCCAATTTATGTCAAATTTGAGCATAAAGGACAACGCACATCGTACTTATGGTCTGAGTGCTTAGAACAAATATTGAATATTCATCAGATTATTCTAATCGGTTTCTACTCATGCTCTAAGGTGAGCCGTTTCTCCTCTTTTATCCTAAATTTCACTAAGACAATCGATATATTGAAAAATTACATATAAGCTTCTAAACACTATTAACGTTTTCCGCGTCTGTTCATTACCGTTTTTAAGCAATATTTGTACTTTAATGCAATAAAATCTGCACCCGATTGGCCTTGTTTGTGTCACTACTAACCATTTTTAATAAATGATTTGATATTTATGTATATTACATAAATTCCTGTTCCATTAAGATCATACTTTTAGGGATCATTTCTATAGTATGTATCGTTCTCTTACGACACACTAGTGTCCCCACACCTAACCACGATGAAGAGTCGTAGCGTTTCCCTCTGAGCGCGAAGCGGACTTCGAGTGTTATCTTCTCGATAACTCGCTCGTTGTCATTGATGACCGTTCCTCTTCTTCCTTCGCGAGGAAAAGGAGGAGGGAAACGCATTCTGAGTGGTTAGACTTTTTTTATGATTATGAAAAGAAAGAACACAAAGCAACAATAGGAAATAACGCGAATCTCTAATGTTACAGAATTTGCAAAATAATATGCCCCTAGTCACATTAATGTTGAATTGTTTTCTAGTTGTTAGTGTGCAAGATCTCATACATTTTTTAAATAAGTTGGATTAGACATGTCTTACTACTACCTGTGTCTGCCATTTTCCTAGGGCGATCTGACTTAGCAGACAGACTTTTAGTTCTAAATGTTTCAATGGAAAAAATTTTTTTGAGTAAGGAAGATATTTTTATATTTTAGGAAAATAATTCGAAGTTCAGTTTTGCTTCTCAAAATAATTAATTGTGGAGATAATATTTTTGTCAAAATTATTTTCATATTTGGTATATTAGTAAAGTATTCTTATAAAATACAGATTTTATCTTGTACTTTATGTATTATACATATTATATATTATTTGATATATATTTTATATATCATATCATATTATATTTTAAATGTTCCCGCATGAATGCTTCGTTTTATATCATTGTAAACAAATTTCTGTTCATGCGATTTGATGTTGTGAAAACACAGTAACAATTTTGTTCATTCATTCAACGCCATTGACTTAAGGAGTTCCCATGATAAGTTTGAGTACCCCACATTGCAATCTGAATATTATTGTAACGGACTCGTATGATAGTCGCTGCATTCTCAAGGAAATGGCAACCCATGGGCGTATTCATCCCCCTTACATAGGATTTCCGCCCCTGCCAAGCCAAAAAATATATAAAAAATAAAAATAAATAAAAGTAAAATAAAACCTAACCCAGTTGCCGCAAAGGCGGGGAAGGGGGCTTAAAAATTTCTCACTCCGTTATTGTTATTGTAATCGAATATCCTCCCAGTTCAACACTCTTAAAAAATGAAGGGTCAGAGTTTAAACTCTTTGTCCTTTAATAATAATAACGCATTTGTATAGTGCCATCTGTCTAGTTAAACTATTCCGAGGCGCATTGTAAAACAAGATGAAAGTGTTGAACAACGTACATCATACATGTAGTTACAAACACATTCTCTTAATAAAAACAAAAAAAGAGGGACAGCCTGTCAGGCGCACACTCCAAATCTGCCATGTCAAAGTCAAAGAGGAAAGGATTGTCGATGCCAAACACACAGTAAAAAACAATATATATTTTGATAATTATATAAAGAACTGCAATTTACAATATAATACAACATTAATATTCAAGTTAGTATGCCTTCACAAAAAGAAATGTTTTAGATTAGTTTGAACGTTTCTAATGTCTCCAAAGAACGAATCTGTGTTGGTGATGCATTCCATAAAGCTGGAGCAGCTGAAGAAAATGACCGATCTCCGTACATTGATACATTTCTTTTGTAACAAGCAAGTTTTTTCCTGAGGAGCGTAGATTACGACTAGGAACATATTCTGTAAGAAGATTGAATATATATATTAAGGGCACAGCCATGCGTTGCCTTCCAAGTTATAAGCAGAATCCTTTAAAAACATAAGTTCTCGTTTTGAAATAAAAGTTTTTTTTTTTTTTTTAATGGAAATAATATTTTTGGAAAAAATGAGATAAATTCACTTGTTCACCTAAAATTTTCAATTTTATTTCAAAATAATATAAACCATAAGGTAATTCATACTCTCTATCGTGAATGGCACCATTTTATTGCGTTTAGAAATAAATTCTTATTTTATTCAAAATACAATTCTTGTTGTAAAAAGGGCACTCCTTTTGGGCGCCTCCGCATGTAGGGACCACCTGTAGCAGTAGCAGAGATGCACTTCTAGACGTTTAGATAAAATGTACGTGGGGTTCCTCGCCATAATGTTCCAATACTATAGGCTACTAACTGGCCTCGTTCGTTTGATTTTTCCACGTCAAGTGTTTGAACCCGACCTAATTATTGGCATCGAAAGTTTGATGACCCGGATGAGCGCGACACGGTGCATGATACGCGCATTGCCAGGGGAAGTCCCGGACTGATACGCGCATTGCAGGGGAAATCCCGGACTGAAACTTCATAAATGACGTCACAATGCATGATAGTGCAGAATGATCGTTTGTTCAGGGATTCTGCCCCTGCAAAGCATAGCATAAAATGAAATGAATAAAAATAAATGAATAAAACTATGATTCAATACCTAAAGACTGCGGAACTTGGGGGGGGGGGGGCTATATAACAATTCTCTCACTTTGTCGCTGAGCTCGACTTCATACAAATACATAGAGTACCCTCACTCGCAAAAAGTATATAAAATACATGCAGTTTCCCGCGGCTGCCTAAAATACTTGTAATTTATATTATTTAAGTCTTTTATATGCTGGTTATACAGAGTAAGTCAATAAGAATGTCCCATCATTTGAAATATGTCTTGTTTGAAAAAGGTAATATTAATCAGTGGTTTCATTATGTCTTCATAAAGTCATCCACCTAACATAATTTATGTTGGTAACATTTTCAATCGGATATTTGCATGCTTGACGATGAATAACAGACAAACTTCAGAAGATGGTAAGAGTCACACTTGTGCAAGTGGCTGGTGAAGAATAAACAAATTATTACTAATTACACAAATTACACAAAGACAAACACCCACACATACCCTTATTACTCGTACACAAAGAACATATACACATCCTCACCACACTCACACCATACACATCCACACAACATACACTACACCTCACACACATACACATACAATCACACACATCACACACTCACACACACACACACACACACACACACACACACAACACACACACAAACCAGGCGCGTATCCAGGATTTCGCACCCCGGGGGCCCGACGTGAATTGCGCCCCGTGTACTTTTCAAAATTATGGCGCCCCCCACCCCCCCCCCCCCCCCCGCCAGAAAACATAGGCCTTTCGATTAAATGTATGTTGAAAGATTTTGAATACTAATTTATTGAATTTTTTTTTTTTTTTTATTTTTTTATACTTGCCAATGATGAGTTAATGGAAATAGAATTTCTAGGTATATGGGTATTACCGCTATAGATGAAAATACGAATATTCTAAATATATACGAATATTTCCTCTACTTTACGATCAGAAACCAAAAGAATTCTAAGCAATTAGGGGTATAATTTTGTTTAGCTCTTCATCAGAGTATCATATGAACGGAGCTGTAATTTGTCCATCAAAACGATTTGAAAGCAGCCATATAAAATCATGTGAAATTTGTCCACTAAGTAATTGTGAAATCAAACAAAATTATATTGATGTATTGTTCAGAATCCTCAAAATAGGCGAGCGTTGAATCGCGAGCATGCAGAAATTAATGTATTGGGAATGATCTCTGAAAACATGACATATTATGCATTCCTCAGGAACACAATGTAAAACTCTTTGAAAATGAAAGCGAGCGCGAGCGCGATCGAAAAATTTTGCTCTATGTATAGAGACCTGAAGTGTAGGATCAATTTGGCCTCCATAATTTAAAAGACCGTATGTTGCCCAGTAAGAGATGAATACTATCTAGCGCTTATCTATCCTTTCTGCTCCCCCCTAAGTTAAGAAAATTGCGCCCCTAAGTTTAAGCTCAATTTGGCGCCAACTAATCATTTGACGCACACCCCTTAATGTTAGTTGAATTGGCGCCAATACAATGTACGATTTAGGTGATTTGATGCCCCGGTGAAAATGCAAAATATAAATGTACGTGAAAATCAAATAAATTGAAATGTTTGGATGTTAGAATGCCATAATTAAAAAATTTTGGTAAGAGGAAAACCAAGTGCGAGCGCGAAGGCATGAACGGAAGTTTTCGATGTATCAAATGATTAGAAAAACAGAACATTTCATGCGTTTCCTCAAGTAACACAATGTAATAATGCATTGGGGGAAAAAAAATGATGCAGCCGCGAGCGCGAGCGAAAAATTTTGCTGTATATACAGACCCGGATGCTTGAATTTTTTCGAAATTTTGCTCTATCTATATAGAGACCATATTTTAAAAACTTATTTGTTGCCCCCTTAGTTTCAGGTAAATTCGGCGCTCCTTAGTTTCAGATCATCTATATAAGTGTAAGCTCAATTTGGCGCCCCTACTTTTAAAATCGATTTGACATCCCCTTAACTTCAATTCAGTGCCCCCATAAGTTTCATGTCATCTTGGCGCCCGTAAGTGTAAGCTCAATTTGACGCCCCTAATATGTTGAAAATAAATTTGAAATGCAAAAAATAAAAAATAAAATATATAAAAAAAATTAAAAAAATAAATAAAAAATGTAACGTGAAAACAAGTAAATTTAAATGTTTTGACGGTTAGAATCCCATAATGTAAATTCTGGTAAAAGAGGAAAAACTTAGGCGTGTGCGAATAGGGAACGGAAATTCCTCGACACAATGTAATAAACCAATGGGAAAAGATGGTGCGAGCGCGAAGCGCGAGCGAAAATTTTGCTATGTATATACAAACCAAGAGGCATGGAATTTTAAAATTTTTCTATTTCTAGATAGAGACCATTTTAAAGACCCCTTCTGTGTTTTTGTGTGTGCGTTTTTTGGGGCCCCTTAGTTTCAGGCAAATAGGATATAGTTGGAGCCACTAAGTTTAAGATAAATTTGGCACCCCTAAGTCTCAGGTCAATTCG
>CALNVZ010003426.1:34136399-34161509 GCA_940671915.1 Paracentrotus lividus
CAGCTCTATGAGTTCTGCTCCAAAATGCCTGAAATTAATAATAAAAAAAAAAAAACTATCTAAATCTCCATTGACTACATTCAAAAATCATTCAGTTTTTCTTGATATTACTCCGAAATAACTTTCAATGGACTTGGGCTCTTTTATATTCATGATAATTCAATTTCTTGTTGTATTTTTAAATTTATGGTCTGACTCAACCTTAGAGACAACATCGATCTTGTGGTTTTCATGCCCACCAATACCACTGAATAATAAATTTGGTACTAGTCTGATGCTATATCTTCTTCACACAAATTTGTTTCTGCAATTAATAACTAACAGGTCTAACTTTGATTATTTTTCTTCTAATACTGATATATTAGTCTGATGGGAGTCAAAAATAAATAGTTTGTTACTGTCGTTGCTCAATGAAGAAAACACCATCTCAAAAAATCTCATAGCTAGCAAACCAATCAAGGTAAGACGGCGGAGGTTACCTTGTCCGACATGACTTGTGTTTACACCAGTTACTTTGTCACCAGCACGGATAAAATAATACAATGAAAATTACAATACATCATACAGCGCCTTCATACCAAAATACAAGTTAATTTACATATTCAAATCTGTCAATATATGCCAATTTCGGAAAATGGAAGAGCAAACAAAGTGTTGTAAATAAACAATCAGAGATATGAGGAATGAAAATAAATAGAGTATTGATGATTACTTAATAAGAATGTTGAACAAAGGGTGGGATGTAATGAATGAACACATCTGAATAAGTTTCTTGAAATATAGCATTGATAGAAAGCAAGCTAGAATAGATTGAAAGTTATAAAACACTAAGGCACCAAGAGGAATGAAACAAAGCTGAAAATAAGGTCAAGTTAGAGGAATTGTAAAAATACTGTGCCGCCAGTAGTAAAAAAAAAAAAAAAAAATACAATAAAAAGATAATAATAATAAAAATCAAAATCAAAATTAAAGAGAAATATTTTTCCGGCTTCCTCATCCTCCAGCCAGACGTAGACCCGAGCTATCCGATCATCACTCCGATAACCGTTAACCGATATACGCACGCTGATTCTGAATATCTGATGCGATTCGATTCTTATCCTCAAATTACAACTGCGACGCAGACGTTTTATTTAGATATTTATGGTGAGTTCCCTGATAAGAATAGTTGACCCAAATATATTGATAAAATTTCATTTTTTATGCTTAATTATGATACTTAAATTCATGTGATTGAGATCGAAAAAACAAAATATTATGCCAAATTTGAGTTCGTTGTATCAATCTTGACATGAATTGTATTTGTAAGGTGCAGGTGTGGGACTGACATAAATAAGGGAGTTTACAGTTACCGATAGGAGCTCTGTGACGTCATTGGGTCAGGGGTCATATGTACGTGGTCTCCTCTATATCAGGAATTCTTATGTGTGAAGTCTATGACACCTTTTGATTTACATATGGTTTTCATGCTTTTTATCGCTCATATTGTGAAAATAAGGATGAAGAATCGCACTTGTCTATTGATGAGATAGCCAGTGTATACGTATTCCTATCTTTATTTTGATACCATGTTTATTTAAGTCTCTTTTCTCAACTGAAAGCGAAATTTGTAAGTTACCAACTCGCGTACGGCAAAGCGGCATTGAGTTCGCCGAAACTAACGGGGCTTGAAATCTCGATATTCGGACCGGTGTGGATATTGTACAGAGTCGGTGTTTTTGCAACTTTCTGGGAGGAAAACGTTAATTAAACTCATGAAAATGTCTCATCATATTATTCAACATGGCAAACGAGAAGAACATATCAATTCTAGTCTGATAAACTAGTAAGAGGAAGAGGGCGCTATCACTCTACGCAAATCAAACGCTGCCATTAGACATTTTGCATTTTGCAACAGTTTTTAAACTTTGTTTTCTTCATGATTATGGGCGACGCAACTACCTTTTCAAAGAAATGATCAAACCTTGGAACTAAATTACGCTTATAAGAGATGCTTTTCTTTCAAAAATAGGAATACTTACTGCAAAAAGGGGAACAAAAAAGTCCTGTCACATCTGTGTCAATTCGACAATTCCTAATCAGATCCAAATTCCTGAACAATATGGCCAATATTTGCCTCTCAAATACTATACCCCAATATAATCATCTATTATCCCTGCGATAACGTCATTAATGGTATATAACGGCTTAATGATCAAGCCGTTTTATAAAAGCCTTGAACTTCTCACCTATATCCAGAGATGCGTAAATTCATTCGATTTGGTTTAAAAAAAAAGTGCCTTAGCACTTTGAACATACATGTCACACGACGACAATCTATACTCGATGAGCACAACTTTCCGCATTATCACATGCATATCGCATGATGGACGTCTGCTTTCGCAAATGTGACAAGACTCACCACTATTGTATAGTCAATACATCGCTAGGACATCAATCATATGTGATAAATGAAGATTTCTGATAACACCTTAGCACACTAATAGGCTGTTATAGGACTTGCCATAAATCGTATTTCTCCCCAATCTGGTACTGAAAGCAAACTACCACGAACAACATATGATAAAAGTTCATTATTTATATTCATGTCCGAATGAGAAATTAGCTACGATACGTGATCGAACTGACCAGACGATTTTACCACAGAGAAGTTTTCTTAGGCGAGTTTAAATTAGCTAAAGTAATAATTGCATGCAGTTGTCAACTCGTTCGCTTCCCGCCGTTAATAGCGCGGCGTTTTGTTGACAATTAATGTAGAAAACCGATATAACTTTCCTGCGCGCATACAGTCTGTATTTCACTAAAACTCATGAATGTAATGTTGCGTTTCCCCTCCTCAAATAATAGACGCGTCTTTATGTTAAGATTTAATGTCATACGTTAGGTTTACAATTCACGTGGAGTAGAATTGATATGAACCGACAAAAAGAAATATACAGCTAGATTTTTGTCTGATAAGAATTTGTTGGTTGGTTGACCCATGGGTTGACTGTACGGTCGCCGCATTTTATGTATATTTGACCTGACCCCGGAAGTGGATATCGGAGACTCGCGCATGCGCAGATTGTATCTGTAAACTCCCTTATTCTGTCTCGTGTCTCGTGTATCATTTGTGTGTATGATGACAGATGAATGATGTGGTACGTGTCATGCACTAACTTTGTTCCAAATTTGTCTAACGTGTTAAATTGTAATTTGAGTGATATCATGAGTTGTTAAGTTTTCTATATGTAGCTACTATATCTATGGTCACCAGTCAAAATATTGTCACCAAACGTATTGGCCTTATTCTCATTTTTTATTAATTTGGTTATTTTATTATTTTCTCTTAATTTTAGAATCTATTTAACGTTAGAATTAGATCTAACTTAGGCCTACAGTTTATTTATTATATTCAGATAGAACATCTTTCCAGTTTGCCGGTCCCACCACTCGGGCACCAGTTTATATTGTACCGCCCTGACAAACCCGCTCAGGTACTGATAGGGGGCTCACTTTAGGATGGTATAAAATTATCTGGAAACATTTATCGAGAAAGTGAAAGAGAAAACTTCAAATAATAAAAAATATTAAAACAAGAAAAAAAAAAAAAAAAAAAAAAAAAAAAACGAAACAAGACCTTTCCTTAGGAAATTGGCTCCAAGGCTTTGCGCAAGATTTTGTTTTTTGCACTTTACCACTCAAGGCAAAAAAAAACAACAAAAAACAAGGGTGCAAACAAGCAAAAACTACCTATAGATTAAATCCTATGTTCTATAATAAATAAAATCATATAGAGTCTAATATCACTTGAAACAGGCAACAGTCAATTTTAGAGCAAGGCCATTTTTTCATAGGGCACTATTTTTGCATCAATGCAAATGTATGGAAAGGGCATTAAATTCTCCAAGGCCAAACAGGGTCAAGATGCGACATCAAGGTAAAAACTGCTGCATTTAAAGTCCTTGTACGTCCCAAACTTGATGCAGCTACGGTTTGGGACCCACACCAAGCTTGCCTTGTCGACAAACTGGAGATGGTCCAGCGAAGAGCTGCTCGATTCGTCTACAGTGACTATCGGCGAACTACAAGTGTCACCGAATTACTCAGATCCTTGGAATGGTCTTCTCTTCAACAACGAAGGAGAGACAGCAGACTAACCTTATTCTATAAAGCACTTCATGGAGAAGCTGCTGTAGACATCCCGGACTATGTCCATGAAGCACCACGTTCTGTGAGAGAAAACAACAGCCGTCTTGTCCCACTACAGTGCCGAACAAAGGCCTACATGAACAGTTTTATACTAAACACCATAAAAGGTTGGAACAAACTTCCCTCTGTAGCCAAAAACCTGAACTCCACACAATCCTTCAAACAATACCTAGAGAAAAGTCCCCCATCAATTTAAAATGTTTACTGCACGGAAGCGACATCACATCTAGACGTAAGTGCTGAAAAGCGATGTCTGGATAACATTCTGAGATTCTGAGATTCAGGGTATTTTGGAAGAGGCATTATAAGGGGGGCATCCAAGGCCGTGGCCGTCGATCTATACACAACAAAAAAAGTAAGTCCCCCCCTAATCAAAATGATGTAACTTTTGAACCAAGAGGCGTTTTACAAATGTCATTACATGTGCTTGTAGGCAATTTTATCAGCTACCATTTCGGTGAATTTCACTGAAATTTGTTAAGTCATGCTTCAATGAGCACAGTCAAAAGACAAAAATGTCACTTTTCGAAAGTCACAAGGTCAGTTTCATAACTTTAATTCAATAATATTGGAACAAATTCAAACTTTTAAACAAAAAACATGTTCAGAAGGGTTGTTGCCCTTAATTTCTAACACATCAAACGACTTTTGCATTAAATTTCACGGTTGGATGAACATGAGGTAAAATTTGCAAAAACTGCATTTTTCACACATTTTTACCTTTAAATATGATTGATTATGACGGAATATGCAATCTGGAAGAGTGTTTTAAACAATATTCATCAATTCACGGTTGAATGAACACTAAATAAAAACGAAAAGGGACACTTTTAAATTCCATTGTTAAGTATTGTTCCATTTTTGTGTAATAAAATCATTTTATCAACATTTTTTTGTTATGTGTATGTCAAATAATTGTTTTCAAATGATGCTATGGCATTTTATTAAAAATTCACGCTTCAATGAACACTTGATACGTGAAAAGCATTTTTTCGTTTATGGACTAAAATTCAATTGCTTACTTTGGATAATTGTCATAGACCTTCTTGGATAGTTCATTTGATTCGAGTTTCACGAAAATTCCAGTGTTTTATGCTTCAGTGAGCAGAAGTTATTAGAAAAATATGTAAATAAGAAGGAATTTCATAGCTTTGGCCCCACCCCGTACCTTATCAGATTCTCAATTTAGCGTTTGTTCCTGTTAGTTAGCACAACCCTGAACTTGTGTGCCAAGTTCTGTGAAAAAACTCCCAGTAGAATTAACAAAAATCCTCAATGAAATTGAGCCGAATTTCAAGTTTGTTAAAATTTTGATTTCCTCTCCATTGACATTGTGCACAATCTCGATACAAAAACAAGCCCCAAATCAACATGCTGGAACTTTTTAACAAAAAGGTCTTGAGTAATGGCGTTTGGCAGTTATGTTTATACACTCATCGACTAACTTATGTGCGAAAATGAGATAAAACCTTCGAGTCATGCATGAATAAACACACGTTAAAGGCAAAATTGTCAATACAAAAGTCACAAAAGTCACCTTTAAAGTGTGCTCACTCGTCCATGACACGACGAATAGTGCTCATTTTCTCACAAAATGTGTCGATAATGTTGATGAAAATATCTGATGTCAATTCTTTCAATAAAATTGTCGGATTTTATCATTTTTGGAGGCCTGAATATAATTCTTAAAATCGTGCTCACTCATCCATAAAAAATAGTGAAATGTATCGGGATTGGTGTTGGATAATCAAATTTTGGATGATAAATCCACCAAAATGTTTAAGCACAAGGTAAAAAGAAAATTTTACAAAATTGTTATTTTTACAGCCTAAAAAATGACCCTTGTGACTTTTGAAAATGTCCTTTTTTGCTTTAAACGTTGATTACTCAGGCATGTCTCAAGTGATCGATGTCATTTTTTCACAGAAGGTACTTAATAAGTGGATAAAACTTCCCTCTAAATTATCGTACAAAAAACAAGCTCGTTCAAAAGTTACATTATTTTGATTAGGGGGGGACTTACTTTTTTTGTTGTGTATATTTAAGCCCTGCTTGAAATGTCGTTTCAGTGTCTTTATTTTACAATATAAGTATAAAATGTGGAAAGTCGGGGACCACTCAGAGTGCACATGGAAAGCCAATAGGGATTCTCTTGTGTGGGTGAAATGCACAGATTGTTACAGTGCGTTCATGCGAGAAGCTCTGGCGAGCGCGCAGCCCAGCAAAGGTCTAAAACGACCGCTAAATGCTATTACATTTTGTTTCTTTCAAACATTTTTACTGAAATTCATTGGAAATCATGAAAGGAATATCACAAGTTCTCTCACACATACCTTTCAGTGCTATGTGGACAACATGAGACTATATTTGATCGGTTTTATGCCGACTCTTTTTTTTTTGTTACCAAAACTATACACTAGGTTTAACAGAAAATAACTTAATCGAAACCACACAACATTATAAAGTGCAATTGTGATGAAAGTGATAAGCCTACATAAATTGCAATATGCCTGTTTAGGCCTAACTTAGCAGGGGGTGCTATGACACCCCTGCCAAAAGGAATGCACCTTTCTGCTCAGTGTGACACATCTGCTATCAATGTTTTATTTATTCTCAAAACACCTTGTTCTGAGAACAAAATGGACAATGGCGTTTTGTACTGTAGCATCTGATTTTTGTAGAGACCTGTAATTTCTTTGGGGTTTGTTTCTCCCTCCCCGAATAAGCAAAAATTCAGGAGAGATTCTGGAACATTCTTGGAGGGATTCGGGTTGTTTTGAAATGTTCAAAACTAGCTGAATACCCTCCAAACTACTCCCGAATGTGGCCCTGACAAATTTCATTCGGGCACCATTCGGGTTGTATTCGAATCGAATTCGGTTGGATTCGTGCTCTGACACGGGGACCTATTCAGGACCTAATCGGGGAGCTCCCCGAATCAGAGAGGATTAGGTCCTGAATCCACCAAATCCATCCGATTCAGGCCATCTTCGGGCAGACTCGGTCCAAATTTATTGTGGAGAATTCGGCTCTGGTGTAACCTTGGCTTTACCAAGGAGGTACGAGCCCTGGAGATCTTGCAAGCGGGAATCGTTTGATCTAGCTTAAAATCCGCGAGGAGAAAATATGTCGGACATGTGCTGAACTAGATCTCCCTTGCAGATTGGTAGACAAAAAATCCCTATACTTGGCTGCACTCGTAGGGCCACTTTCAAAAGGAGATATTCTTTTGTAATAGAAATTACTTTTCGCTACCATTTGTCTGAAAGTTGTGAGCAATACACAATGCGTATACTTTGCGAGGCAAGCAAAAAGAAATGTCATAATATAGGTTTTCCCGGCCATTTTCATCCTCCATGCAGTCGTCTTCACGAATATTCATTCAATTTCAAGCGAAATTGAATGTTCCATTAACCCCTTACTTCAATTAGATAAAGAAAACGTTCAATTTCATTTCCTTTACTTCGATTTCATAAAAGACTCGATCAAACAAAAATGTCAGTAGGTGCAATCAATTTCGCGAGAGCGAGAATTTGCGCTTGGTTTTGACATTCAAATTCACCAGTGGATATTTCAAATTAACACGTGTTCATTCAAATTCATGCTATATGCTCGTTCTCGTATGCTCGTTCCCGATTTTCCGGGAAAAGGGTATATTTTAGGGGCTCAGGTAGGGGAAAACCCGAGAAATGACTTAAATAGGGGGTCTTTTATAATTCTCTCCCCCCCCCACCCCCGCCCACCCGAGCAATTTTAATTAGGGGTATTTCTATTTTTTTGACGACAAAACCGAAATAGTGTCCCGAAAAGGGGGTAATTTTAATTAAATTTTAATTTTGATTGACCCCTGAGCGGGGGGGGGGTGGCTTGTAACTTCTCTTCTAACTCATATAACCGTCCAAATTACAATGATGAATTTTAAAAAAGGTTCATAAAAAAGAACACAAAAGTATACAATGACACATAAAATACACATCAATATGATGGAAAATGCGCATAGTATATCTAAAAATATCATTTAAAAGAAAAGCAAAAACAAATCAGAGAGAATAATAACATAAAAAAGGAAAATACATGAAAGAAAAAAATAGAAGTATGGAGCCTTTGTTTGCTGGCACATCTTTATACATTTAAGAGGATGATTTAATGAAGGAGATTATGAAATGAAAATTAAAATAATGAATATATAATACAAATAACATTGCCATAATTCATTTCCATGAAGAGGGATGAGAGGGTGGTGCGTACGGAGCCATCCACGACATATATATCATATAAAAAAAATAAAAGAAAGAGAGAGAATGAAGAAAGAAAATTATGAGAGAGAAGAGAGAAATAAAGCATGGGCCTTTCCAGCACATGTCCCTACATTTCCGAAAATGATAATAAATGACGAAAGATTATAAAATCAAATTATATATATGAAACAAAATGTATACTATAACATTGCTATAACGTCATTGCCCTGGACAGGAATGAGAGACGGGTGATGCGTTCATCTCGATCTCTCTCCATCTCCATGACCCTATACCTGAAGTGTTGATTGTTTATCAGAATCTATATATGGATATGGTGATGAATATGATTCATCATATTCAGTTATAAGCACAAACGCTATGACCATTCCTTTCAAAGATTTACTTAAACATAATCATTTTGCAATATAAAAATCATGCGTAGCACACCATATACCATACATGCTGAAAATACACGTTTCTGCATTAAATAGATAGCTTTAAAATGAAATAGAAAATGCAAATAAGTACAAATTAGCTCTTGTTTACATTAAATGTGAAATTGAATACATGTATCACCATTGTGAAATAGGTGAATTTTGTACGTCTTTGATTGACTAAAGTATTTTTTCGGTCGCTGTTCACATTAAGTTGAATTCCTAAAGTGCGATATTAAAATGCCAGTTTAAGCACAGGCCAAAAAATGAGCTAAATTGAATGCTCCGCACATGTAATTGAGTGAATGAGGGATGAAAATGGCCGGGAAAACCTATATTTTCCGACATATGAATCAAAATTACTCGACTGGGCATTTGTGGGCACTAATCTGACATATAGCATCATAATTTCCAATATTCCAACTAGCACATATTCAATTTTCGTCTGCCGGAAATTGAAGATTGTTAAAAAGGGGATTTTAGGATGATCATTTTTTAACCTAAGTTTTCACAAATTTAAGGTGCTGTCATTAAATTTACCCCAATGTTTAGATAATATATCGTCGATATATTCATATTATACCATGTGCTCAATTGTGGCGCTGTTCAGACCTATGGACAGTGAAATATAAAGCAATATTCTATTCTATACAAAATTCGCTTCTCTGTTATCCCAATGAATCTGTCGGCTTTGAGGATCAGACATCAAAGGCAGCATTGAACCTGTATATTCTTTTGTGCGTCTTTAGAAAGTGAAAGCTGTTTGAATAAAGTAGTTGCCAGTTGGAACTCCATCTCTCATACCTCCTTGGCTTTACAGAACAGCTGGCTTCACATTTAATAAACAAAAGAGCATGTTTCAAGACAGAGCTATAAAAAGGTGGAGCCTTCTTCAAATATTTGGGTCCATTCAATAGATAGTTTCACTAATTTTAGGCATACCTTTCAAACAAAGGTTAATCTTGACATTTCAAAGGTTTGCTTTTTTCCCAACATAGCAACAACTAATTTGTGCAAACTGAATTTCCATTGTACATACATGTAGTTCATTCTTTAATATTTAACAGGTTGCTTGAATATCTTGTTACTTTGAATCCAAGATAGAAACATCCATGAATCATGATAGTGAACCAGAATCTGTAGTGAACTGGTCTATTCAGGAGCTCAGGAATGTCACCTCTTTCTCTGCTGAATATCATGAATAGTAATGAGCACCTTCTGTCTTCCAAAATACCTGAAATAACTGCATTTATGCCCAATGTCCACATGTACACTGGCAGATGCCATCCTTATTCATTCAAAATGTACAATGTAGCCACTCCTTCCTAGATCACATACAGAAGCATCTGTATAAATGTTCCAGGCTGTGCTAAGAAATGGCTGCATGGTGCCCTCTTGTTTGCTGATGAAACTTCTGAAGAATAATTAGCAAAATTGGCCATAAACCTTATTCAAAGTAGGATAATCTAGGGTATATAACTGCCTTATAATTCTTCAATTAGACATTTTCATTTTATTCAGTAAAATTTAAAGACAATTATGGAACATGCCTCCTTGAGCAGTGTTGAACTTGTAACCAACAAGTCAATCTTTGTGCATTGACTTTCCATTGGAAGAAAACCGCCACTACATAGCACTTCCCTTGACACAAGGACAATTTTGGATTGACCCTGCAGAAGTGTAAGCGTCCCCAGATCTACATACAGTTCACCAGTCAGATTGTCTGAACATTACTCAGTATATTACTATATCTACTTATTTTATGTTTTTTGACCAGCTTGGCTTGGAGTAGACCACTACCACCACCACGATGGCCAGTAGTAAAGACGATGAGTACGAGTGGAGGGAAGATGATGAAGAAGAGGAAGAGATGAAGCCTCCACCACCAGCCCCGCCCGTCAAGATGGATCATTTGGATGACCTCTACCTATCGTCAAGTGACCTCTCATCCTCAGATGACGACGGAGATGGGATGGAAATGCCCACTGCAGCTTTATCTCCTGGTATTGATGATTCCAAAGGCATAGGTGAGTGAGATCTTTGTTGATCTAAATATTTTTTTTTAAATATTGATCGATGATTCAATTCAAGAATGGCCCTCATCCAATCAGTTAATTTCAAGTGAATAAAAAAAAAGTAGTTATTGCCTAGTGCAGCTTTATCTCCTGGTATAAAGGATTCCAAAGGCATAGATGAGTGAGATCCCTATTGACCTAAATGCTATTTTTCATTTTGATTGATAATTCAATATAAAAATGGCTCCAGGGTTGAAATTAATCAAAGGCCATGGAGGTCATTGTCTTCAATGCCCCCCCCCCCCCTCACTGGCCTTAGTGCCCCTTCCAAAATTCCAAAATTCCCTGTTTGTCCTTTGAGATTTTTGTGCCCTTTCTAGACATTTGCATTTGAAGTGTACTTACATGTAAGAAAAAGTGCCCTATGAATAAATGGTCTTGCCTTAAAATTTACGAAATTTAAGGCCTGTCGCTCATAGCAATTAACTTTGAGTAAATAATAAAATTTTAAAAAAATAATAAAAAATCAGGGCTACAATGTACATTGTATGTAAACAAAATGGGCTCGTTTGTAAGCAACATTTCTTTCATTTTTAACTCAATTTGGCCAAAAGTTGAACTCTTGTCACAAAATCAACTTAAAGTATATTCATTGCTCAACGCAAAGAAATACTCGTGACTAAAAGAAAGAAATGTACTCAGAAGAAAAGAAACTCAGAAATGTACATGTATATATTTCAACACAAGCGTAATGAGATATCAGTTCCAAGAGGCAAGACATAAGTCTTGCTCTTTCGATGCTATTCCATCTTTTGTTGGGTTGAGGCTATTCCCTAGGACTACACACTTTCTCAACAATGAGAACTAATACTCCTTGAATACAATGAACGAATAGAGGTTAATAATACTCCTAAAAATACCACAGATACAGTTATATGTAAGTTCACTGGCCATTAAATAAGCCTTTCTTTAAATACTTTCATAATGGTATACCCCCCAATTGGAAGAGGTGTGGTTAGTTTATCCCCAGTGCTATTAATACCCGACCTCCCCTAGTGCATTCACTGGTGATGGCAAATACTAATTATTGTTCATAAAGAAAACTAATTACTGAGAGCTTAAAGGTACAACTTAAGTTGGACAATTAGAACGGAAGGACAAGTCAAAGAGACCGTCAATACAATAGGAAGATTCAGGACAATAGGTTCTAAGGCCTGTATTCACAAATGTGGCCTAATGGTGGTATCTCATGTTGCGGAAACTACATTGAGACGGATTTGGGACTACTTGGAGACGGTTTTGAAACTTGTCGCGGAGTGTACGTCTCCTCAGTCCCCGCGACATTTCTTGAGTTGCGGGAATCGCGGAAACTACTTTGAGATGCACTAAGTCTCAAGTAAATAACTACTACTGACTGGAAACAGACAAATAGAGATAAATATTACTGTGAGAGAAATGCTTAGTCACAATGGTCTTCAGTTGTTTGAATGTTATAGATGTTGATGTTGAACAGGGCCAAACTTGACTGGTATTTGTTTTCTGTTTAGTAATAAAATATTTATTTTCATGTAACATCTAAATGTGGTAATTGATGAATAAATAAAGACTGCATTATCATAAATAGTAACAGTTACATCTGAATTTATAAACTTATCTCCTTTTATTTCCAGTACATTTTTATTTCTCTCTTGCAGTTTTTTGAGAGGATGAAGTGAATATTTTATATGAATAAACAAACATAATTCATGAAATAAAATGAACATAGTTCTTTTTCTTCTTCATGTAATAAAACAAAACATTCTTGTGTATACAATTAAAGCTGGTGTATAGTCTCGGAAAGAAAAAAAGAAAAAATTAATTTGGATTCACATTTAGATAAATCGTGAAAGATTGAATCCAATAACAATAGTCAACAAATTATAGTACTTTAAATCTCGTTTAAGTGTCTTTATTTCATAATATAAGTATAAAAAAGATAAGACAGGCACCCGTCTCCGGTGTGGGTGTTACACACAGATCGGTCGCATTAATTCACGCCGTAACCTCCGGCGTGCGAATCTCTCAGCAGAGGTCTAAACGGCAGTTAAATTACGCTTTATTCTTACATATTCAATCTCTCACACATTTCTTTTAGTGCAATGTGGACAACATGTAACTACACTTGATCGGTTTTGTGTCAATTCCTTTTTGTTACCAAAACTATACCCCAGGTTTAAGTCGCTCCTGTAGACATTGTATTCATCTTTATTACTCCTGTCCATTTTCTTCTCCTTCCACATGCTCCCACAATTCTCTCTACCCCTCTCTCCACCCCATTTTCCCATTCCCTCTTACTCATTTCATGTGCACTCTAAAAGAACAGATTATTATTGTTTTCATTTTCAGCCAATATCAGGAGAGCAAATATGATGACACACGAGTCGCCAGTGAACGTCTTAAAGATGGAAGACAACAATTTTATAATGTTCTCCTGCCTACCCCTCCTTTCTCTCAACCCTCTCCCAACCTTCTCAGTTGTACTACTTACAAAAAGAACATAATACAATATTTATTTTACCATCTTTATCACCCACTTTCAGGGGAGCAAGATGATGATGATGATGATGACCCACCACCAGCAAAGCGCTCTAAGATGGAGGATGAGGATGAACTCTCCGTCTCCTCCTCCCCACCCCTCTCTCCTGCCAGCAGTCTATCACCGGGCGTGGCATCACCGGGTGTGGCCTCACAGGAGAATACCACCAGCCCCTCTACCCCAAAGACACAAGAGGAACAAGTGAGTAGATAATTTTTACAGGGGGATGCCTTTCGCTTTTCGGTGGCCTCGCAAAATCTCAATTTCTGGATTGGCCTTTGGTCCCCTGAGTTCAGTTCGGGTTAAAATGTGCATGATTAAAAAAAAGAATCTGTTGTTACCAGTAAATAGTGACAATCTGTCACTATTTACTGGTAAAAACAGATTTTTTTTTTAGCGCATCTAGGTACTTTCATGTATAGTGATATGCACTATATAAAAGTATTGGTGTGTTATTATCTGTAGTTTCACAGGTTACTCTATCTGTATGGTTTTTATTGATTTTGATATCAATGGGAAAATTGCCTAAGTCTAGATCACCTTCTTATGTCTTGATTTTCCTGTACATGCAGAAGGACTTTTTCAACTTCCGCAAATCCAACGTTTATTAATATTATGAAAAATTTTGATCCCATTTCTGAATAGTGTGGAGGCACTTTTGTAAGTTTCTTTCAAAACTTCCTGTTGGAATTCCATGTTTATTATTCTGATCTATTCTTATATATCATGATATGCCTACTAACTTAAATTCAGTAACTCCTTGAATCACCATCCTATTTTCTCACCCCAGGAAACTTTGGAGGATGACAGCGGAAAGGAAGAAGGTGAAGATGAAAATGAAAATGAGGGAGGAGATAAACCCAAAAGAGAAGTGAATAAGGAAAGAGAGGAGGATTTGGAGGAACAAGGGGGTGTTCAACTCCCCCTCTTTAGTGGTATAGGGGGTAGCCTGGAAGATTCCATCAGCAGGCCACGCCTCCATGAAGATGCTGGGTCGTCAAGGCAACAGGAGGAGGGTGATGAGGCGGCAAGGAGCAGTGCTGGTAAGTGAATATATCAACATTGTAATATATAGCGCATTTACAGTTTATAATATTGTGCTTTTATCAAAGGTATGGGGATAAATTACAATTTCCCGCTGGACTCCATTCTGCAAATGGAAAATTCTGACCAGAAGTTGTGATTTTACTAGTCACCTTGTCTTATACTTAATATTCGTCTGCTCTTCAAGAATTCTTGTTTTGCTCACTTTGTGATAACATTCTTATGTCGCTTTTTCAACAAAAGTGTATTTTAGCCTTTATCCATTTAGTCTATCGTAGCTGATTTCATTTCTTGGTTTTCTGAAATAGACTCAGCAGACTTTTGCCAGCCTATTGATTAAATGTGGCTAGTTTAGGAAACTTACATATTGCCAAATGGTTTATGAAGATGAGATTGACAGTCCACAACACGGACCCTAACACATCTGTTACTTCGCACCCATTTTCAAGATAATCATTAAAGTTGAAAGCCTTTTCAAGTCATCTTGACATTCTATTGTTTTTAACCCTTCATAATTCATTTTTTAAAAGTTAAAACTAATTCTTTAGTCCCATCAGATTCAACTTTCGTAAGGTTGACTATACATTGTCATGTGTAAGGACCATGTCCGCTTTTGTGTGAGTACATTATAACCGTACTCACAAAGGTGTACTTAGTTGAGCCACAGCTGAAATCTGTGGTTTAACTGTGGCTAGCAAAATTTGACATAACCTCGAACAGTAGATGTTTGATTTATCAAAATATTTGGTTCTGAAACTATTAAAAACTGCCTGGGAATGATAAGTATGAAATTTTTCCTAACCATTAAAGCACGTTTCCAGAATCCAGTGAACATGCAATGAACATAATAATGCAGAAAGATTTGTTTCATTTGTCTAATTAGAGTTTAAACCACAGATTTAAGCTATTGCTTAACTTATTACACCTTTCTGAATACTGTCCTATATGTTCAATTTCTCCTTGTATCCTTGTGATCCCGAATCCCCAGATCCAATTACAGGAGAGACAGCAGGCAATGTTAGCGGAGACACAGGAGACATAGCCATGGACACTCCAGGAACCTCCAAGGAAGCCACCCAGGAAGCTCCTAAGGCACCAGTCGATCTTGCCAGGGAAGCTTACAGGAAGAAAGCCAGGCAAGACGCAGAGGAAAGACAGAAAATGCAGTAAGTTATCAAGTGTGCTTCTCTTTGTCTTTCTCTAGTTGCTGTATGGATTCATTTTCTCTGTGAACCCATTTCTTTTAATGCCTGTAGAAATAGGTGATCTCAGACAGAGTGGGTAGATAGAGAGAGTGACGACACGCGTACCCAAAACTAGGTGCGCACAGTCAAAGGTCAAACATGGGGAGCTGAAAGGAACTATTTTTGTGATCATTGCGCAATCATTTTAAGATGCATATTGACCGGGCATCCTGGCAGCGTATGATTAAAACACATCAGTGGGATGCAAAAAAAAGTTCCATCGGCACTGAATCAGCTGTTGAGGGCATCAACTGCTTATGAAATAGTTCCATTTTGAGCCCCATGAAAAACTGACCAATCAGAGACGACTTCCGTTGTTGCCACTCTCTCTATCTACCCACTCTGATCTCAGGTATACACCAGAACCAACAAGTCATCTCTGAAAAAAAAACCCTAAGAAACAAAAAAGAAGCTCCACACCATAGGAAGGGGGAGGGGGCACCTCCCTAGTGGCTTTGCTCCCTCAGACTTGGGTCGCTCAATGCCCTCGCTGTGATTATTGACCATCTACAATCGACAAACACAAAGGAAATAGATAATAGATCCATCCTCTATAAATTTTAATAGACATGGTGTCCCTCTACATTAATCTATTATCCAGTCATGTCGCTTGTACACATGGGGGTAATCGCGACATACAATAACCCTGTACAATAAAAACATGTGTTGGTCTTCTATTTTCATTCTTTTTGACATTGTCTTTGCTTTTCCAGGATCCTCGTCTCTGCCTTCTCAGAAGAGCAGCTGAATCGATACGAGATGTTCCGAAGATCTTCCTTCCCGAAAGCTGCCATCAAACGCTTCATGCAGTCCATCACGGGAAGCTCAGTATCACAGAACGTTGTCATAGCAATGTCAGGTATAGCCAAGGTGTATGTGGGAGAGATTGTGGAACATGCTCTTGATGTGATGGAACAGTGGGGCGATGTACCCCCTCTACAACCCAAACATATACGAGAGGCAGTGCGGAGAATGTCGAGCGAAGGGGGTACAGCGCACTTTAAGAGGACTCGAGCTTTGTTCAGTTGATGACTTGGATGCATGGAGCAACAAAACATTGAATCATCTTAGAGATGTTCTGGTGAAGTACCCCATCTATGGTTCAAATACAAAATCGAAGCTGTGAAGAAAATTTCCAGTGATTGGGTTAAAATGCATGTCCAGATAAGACAAGGTTTGTTTACCCTTAGTTGCTGACTCGGATGCCTAAAGCTACAAGCATTCAACAAGTCTTCCGGACAATGGGGACATACCCCCTGTATTGGCCTCGATATCACAATATGTTAAGAACCACTTGTGGTATGAGATTTGAACATGATGAAATTGATGAATCACCACATGATGACTACCTGTACCCCCTCTGGAGACCAAGTGCATACACACTCTGGTGAGGAGGATGGAGAAAGCGATAGCAACACATCATATCAAAGAAGGCGAGCATTGGTCAGCTGATCCTGGGATGCACAGAGCTCCAAGAACCTTGAAGATCTTGGATGACAACGATGTTAGGCAGGGCTGTACTGCATCGTTCCTACATTGAAAGTCCATCCATGTTCTTCAGTTACTTGTCAATATTATGAAAAGGTTACAGGTATTGTATCACAGTGTAGTAAGCTGTGAGGAAGGTTTGAAAAATATCAAAGATGATGCACACATTTTACGTTTATGTAAATACATACAGAGATGCCAACTATTTTTTTTCCTGTAAAAATAATACTGCAGATTTCATTGAATATACAGGTTTCTAAAAATTATTTCACAACCCATGTCTCTTGTAGAAAGGAGAAAATTTCTCACAAGAAATACTGTTTTGTCAACCTCAAAATTGTGCAGTGCTATTTCAAAGGTTGGCATGTCTGTATTTTTTTAAAACAATCCTTTTGTAAAACACTATTATATGCTTCAATTTTTTACATTAACTTTTCAGGGTGCTATTGGTCACTTTTAATCGCCATTATTAAAAGGGCTTATTTGGTGCTCATATGATATCAGCCTTATCTTCAATGTCTTTATAATGAAGTATGAGACACCAACTGTGATATGACCTACACATGTATCTAGATTACAATTCACCCCTTCCCCTGTCTCACTTGAAGAGAAAGAAGCAACGTAAATATGATGGAAACGGTGTTTAAAAGTTACACCACATTCATATCTTGAGCACTAGCTATGCTAAAGCTTCCACTCTTCAGTGTAATAAAAGGGAATTTCATTGTATGCAGCCATGCATTTATTTTCACGAATTCTAGGTGCAAAAAGTCTGAACTTAGGTGAATTTTTTGGCAACCTTTACGTTTTAAACTTATGAGCCACAAAAAGATGACGTCATTGTGAAATTTTCCATATAAAATCAGTGAGACATACATACATGTAGAGATTATTCATGCTTTAGATGAGATCAGGAGTTGGTTCCCTATGTAGGATAGCACCAATAAGCTGACCTTATTAGATGTAACTTCCGATCTTTTTGGGGGGGTTTTACTCAAGCTGGCTATGTTGAGGTAATAGTTTGTCAAATATGCAGCGTTCTCCCTTTACCAATAACAGTATTCCCAAGGTTCCCTTCTTCTAACCACATTGAGAGATCTATTCATTTGCTCTCTTTCTAGGGATGTGATAATTCAGCTCTTTAGCTGATTTCAGCTTTTTTAGTTTTAATTTTCAGCTTGTTTTCAGCTTTTTTTAAAAAGCTTTCCTTGCTATCCTCTGTACAAAAGTATGGGAGCTCTTTCAATTTCAGTTGCTTTTTTATTTGTGGTTACTCACACCCTTCTTTGTGACTGTGAAATCTGCCTAGTGTTACTCAACCTGGCTACGTTGAGGTACTTGTCAAATAGAGAGTGATCCCCTTTTGTTGTCAATAACAGTATTCCCAAGGTTCTGTGCTTCGAACCTTGCGAGACCGTTTAACAACCGTGAAAGGCTTGTAGTATCTCCGCACAAAGACACCTTCGGTTCAAACATCTGGTTTGTATATTTTCTTTACCTCTTTGCAAGTTGCTGTGATATGAAATGATGAAAATCTAAAATAATCAGCGATAATCTTCCGGCATGCCACAGAATCATTTAGTTTATACTTGAGGTAACCCCTCAAAGTATCAGTGTCAAGCTCAGGGTCAAATTTAGTTGCAAAAACTTGGACGAGCCTTGTACTAACAGCTTGGATCTTCCCTGCATTTGTCGTGCATATGATCCCTTGTTCTTTGTTATTGCTTAGCAGTGTGCTTGCTCGCTTGAGTAACATCTGTAGCCTATGTTATCTTTTTGTGGCCTTGCTGAATCACTAGACTCTAGACTGCAGGAGCACTATGCTGAGTAGAAGAGCCTGCTGGGTAGAAGTGATGTCATCTTCTTCAGTTTGCAGGCAAGTAAATTTAAGAGAAAGCAATTCAACATTTTCTTCCCAATTTGTCCCTATATTTAGACTCCAATGTTGGTAGGTAGCGAACCGATGGTTGTCTCCATAGATCCTTGACTACATATGTTGGAACCTTGTTACCACATTCTAATAGCAATTTGATGAAAGCGTTGAAATTGTTTATATTCTTCCATGAGCCTTATTGAGGAACATCTCTCACAGATATGTTATCACACGTATCTCTGCACACGTCAAAAAGCAATCTTTTTGACTCCTCTTGAAGCATGTCGGTATGAGGCTAACAATCTCATCAGTAGACAGAGTTTTAATCTTATTGGTAATAAGATGACAGTGCCATCAGAAGTCTTCACAATAACCAGTGTAACAATCTAAATATATATTATTAACGAGCGTGGACTTGGGCGAGTGTTAACTGTTCAATATTACGATTGAAGTACAGATGAATACAGACAAGAAGATATATAGTTCAGTTGAGTATTTATTGATGGTGAAGAGTATAGATATACAATATCTATAAAGTACGGTGAATGCCTCCAACAGGCAGGAGTAGATACCAGATATAGATTGATACTAATATCAATCTAATAATCTAATATTCCCTAAGAAAACAGTCCCTTTAACAGTGAGCCCCTCTGGTTACGCCTTCAATAGGTGGGAGCAAAGAGCTGGTGAATTCTCACTAGAAGGTAGTGAGAACCGAAATTATCTCTAAACTATTCTACTTCCCTTATATACATGTAGGAGCAAGAAGCAGAGAATCATCTCATTGAGATGATTTATTATCATTCTTAGAAAGAGAGTAATGGTTCATAACAATTCTTAGTAACAAAACAAAGATTGGTTGGTTGGAAGGAGAGAGAAGAAGAGAAAGTGTGTGGTGGTACAAAGTAGTGGTAGATACTGGTCACTAGGGATAAGAAGGAGTGTAAACAAATAGGTTTATAGTTTGGGTGGTATTCCTGTGTCACAAATAGGTTATTGACCTGTTTATAATGGTAGTTGTACATTGCTATTATAAATAATAATGAGTTGAATACTAAGTAATATCTCTTACACCAGTTTCCTCCTGTCTTACAAATCATTTCAATATTAGCAAACACTGTACTGAGGTGCCATGACCAGGATGGCATTTGATACTGATCAGATGAATATAGGTTATAGATTAAGATTCCAGTTATTCCAGTTACCGTTTCATTTTCACTATCATAAACATTTAAAATAATTGACTGTCATTTTTTTATTACTCCATCATGTCCATGGTGATTGGATAGCACTAGCAGTGTATGTCGAAGCCACTTTTGAGTCTGGAAACATCTTCCTAAATAGAGGGCCAGCGTGATCTGCGACAGCTATAGGAAGATTATGTTCCACTCTAAATCCAATAAAAAAAGCTCCAGTTTTTTTCATTTTATATGAACCGTGTACAAGATTGGATACCATTATATAAAATGTTATCTTGTTATACCCTTACATTGATGGGGAAAATAATTTGAGATCTCTGTGGCTCAGGATTAGAATCACTTGAGAAATACCAAGCCATTTTCATCCACAATTTATATAAGCTATACTTTGATTAAGCAAGAATTTCCACAGTGAGTAGAATACAGAAAGCTAAGGAATTTGCAGGCTCCCAAAACCAGAATAAAGCCGATGGGCATTCTCTGTCGTATTGACCATGACCTCCCTGAAATCCTCTTCTCTAATACGAGAAACAAGCCGACCCACATCCTCTAATAGGTAGGGGGTGTTAATCGGCTTACCAGGGACAACCGGCAAGTATGGCGCATCAGTTTCAAGAAGGAGCCAATGAGAGGGAATACGCCTGATCATATCTAATTGGGCCGGTTTGAATTGCAGAAGAAGGCCCGACACCCCAACATAACAATTTCGGTATGCGTCCAGGCCTTTAATTCTGAGAGGTCACCTGAGAAGTTGTGGAGATGAATGTGCTGGTGACGCCCCACAAACTGCCCTAAGAGCTCTCAAAATAGCCCATGCAGATTATGGCCGTAACAGTCATCCATACCTGGCCAAAGGTGCAAGACCAGCACCCTTGCCCTGATAACCTTTCTTCAGGAGAGTTCCAACGAACTCCCACTGACCAGCCCATCCGGCCGGGTTAGTCTTCCAATAATCAATCCCCAACTCGCTAATGACGCGTACTCAAGGACAGGCCAGCAATTGTTCGAGCTGGGACCAACGATCTTTGGTTAGGGTGCGCACCTTAGTAGGATGGACCCCGACAGCAAGGTGAAAGTGAGAGAGTAGAGGAAAAAGTTGAAGAGCCCTCCAGTACATCGCCAGGTCACAGAAATTAACGACCTCCCGATTATTCCAATTATAGTGTGGCGGAGTAAATAGAATTACTAACTCACTAAATGATATAAAATCATGGGCTTAGATTTCAGCCTCGTCTCGCTGTGATTTTCTGTCACCTGGTATTTCTGTGCTTGGTCGCTTTACTGCACCTTTATTCAATAGACTGGCAGAATGCAGGTCGAATACGTCTACTTACATGTAGGGACACATCTTACAAACTATATTAATGGCAATGCTATCAGATATAGCCCCTCATAGTATAGCAAAACGTTCCTCCTCTGTTAGGGATAAGTGGTAAAAAAAACTGAAAAAAGGGGAAGAAAATATAGATCAGGCAAGTATTCAAGTCCCTTTGATTTGGTCCTAAACCTATATTTCTCAAAAAGGCAGTGCAAGGGTTATTCATCATTTAGAATGAAAATTTGAACAAGTTACATATTTTTTTTTTTGCCTATTTGAATTTGTTCTTGCTAGTTAAGATAGATTTACATCTCAATACTTACTGTTTTAATTCCTTTCCATTTTCTTGTTGAATCTGGAAGAGCCTGGAAACCTTTTCATAACATATATTACTATACTGTGCAATCTAGAAGGTTGGTTCCACTGAGTATTGTATTCCCTTTTACTGCTTTCATAAAGGTTTTGAAGAATACAACAGGCAATTACCATCCTTTGGAGATTTTGTATATTACTGTCATTCCATTTTAATCAGACATCTCCAGCTTCCTTTCAACATGTCAATGTTGCATTCAATGACCCTTTTGGCCCTGCTCTGCCTGTAATTAAAAAGTCTCTGTTCTCGAGAAAAAGCTCCTTGGTGTCAAAATCCTTTCATTAACCATGGAAGCCAAGAGTATGCAGTGTCACCAAGAAATATTATGGGCATCTCCACACTACGGATAGTGCAAGTATCCGCTGGAAAGAGTATGCCAGCCTGCCCCTTCTCAGAGATAGTAGAGTTGCTAAATATTCTTGCGTCATGGACGCTTCCAGCCCAGCCAACATAGGCATCTGTGAATCTATACTGATAATCAGCAACAACTTCGAGCTGAAAGCTGTGGTGACCTTTTCTATTGTAATAGTCCACGGGAGCATCCTTTGGAGCAATAATGGGAATGTGTGTCCCATTTATTGCTCCTGCCATCTGGGGGAAGCCCCATCTTAACTCAAAACCAGCAATTCACATCTTTGAAATAATGTCCACAAGTTTGGGAATTTGGGAAGTTGTAGATGTTCAACAAACATTTGGACAGTGTCATGTACAATCACGCATGCGGTACACAGAGCAACACAAAATACAGCACTATTTGTTCTAAATTCGACATTTGTTGAGAGTCGCCATAATGTTATTGCCACCCGTTTATCAACATGAATGGCATTTCTCATATGAGTGTTCTGACCCTCAATATGTGGTCTCAGTCTGTCACATAGCCCCCCAAAAGGTTCTTTTCTCATTCTGAAGTGCTCCCTCCACTTGCCATCACTAAGTTCTCGTACCATCTCTTCCCAAACTGCTGCTGTTCTAGGTCTTATCCAAAGTTGATTAACACCAACAGCAGCAAGCAAGGCTAGCAACACATATTGTTGTCTGAGCATCATTGAGCGACGTCAACGTCTCACACTTCAAATTTGACGCAAACATTGTTAGTGAACCATCATTGCCTCGTCCTGTCTCTATTGAAATCTATTTTGTAGGGGCATCATCATTAACGACATCAACTGCATAACTATCGCCAACTGATTGGCATCCATCATTGCTGTTCAGGGTATGAGGGTCACCTAGAAGTATGATGGGCATCTCCATGCTACTGATAGTGCGAGTATCAGCTGGTAAGAGTGTGCCAGCCTGCCCCTTCAAAAATAGTTTGGAGTTCCTACATGTAAATATTCTTGCATCTTGGATGCTTCCAGCCCAGCCAACATAGGCATCTGTGAACCCAGCAGATTATCATTGGGAAAATTCTCCTGTAGATATTTCCATTGCTTTTGTTGCTAGATTTTGACAAACAAGCGATAAGGGTATCCTTTCAGAGATTCTTTCAGATGCTATAGTAGTTAAATCAGAGCAGTTTTCTTTTTTGTAACTACATGTATTTCTAGGAACTTTGACTCTTTCCCTTCCTTTGTATGTCTGTTTTAGTTTCAAAACAGTACCATATCAAAGCATTCGTTTCTGATATTGGCGACTCTTTGACAAAGAAAAACAGGTTTTTGATGCTGCAATTGTCACATTTTTGTTCAATGCATTTAATTTTGTGAAACCACGCAAACTCTAATACTTTGATTTTTATCAAAGATAAAATAGCTAAATTGATTTTCAGAATCTTCTTTGTCACAGATTTTATACAGGCGAACCTAACACAAAACAAGAAGGTAAATGATGTCAGAACGAATGATCCCTCTACTTATCCAGTTTTAGTTTCAGTTTATTTAATTCAACTTCAGCAAACATACATTGTACAGTAAAATCTCGAAGTACATAATATTGAATGTACAATGTCCCTACGCATGGTCAGTACACACCCTTTTAAAGGACAAGAATAGTTATGTTTATGTGTGTGTTTGCATATATTATGCCTTTTTCTGAAGTAGGAATGGAGCTTCACACCTTTCTCGTAAAGCTCTCTAACCTCTTGAGCATGACTTCTCTTTAAGGTCATCTGGTGTCAGATCGTCGACCATGTAGAAGGACTCCTTTGCAAGTTGGGCACGTTGAGTCTTCATTATACCAGCTTTCTCTTTATATGAGAAGACATTAAAGAGGATGTGACGTGGGTGGTCATCAGTAGGTTTTCCATCACGATGGGCCCTTTCTACTTTGATGTTAGCTGAGAATTTATCTTTCAAGGTAGTCTCCACAATATCAACGCAGCTCTCCTCTTTAGACTTTGTTTCGGGGATACCCACCAGACTGATATTATTTCTGCAGGAGAAACATTAACCTTAATTCAGATATTGCTTCTGAAAAGCCATGCTATTCTTCATAGCAAGGTCTTTTATTTGGTGTAATTTTCCCATTCATATCCTGCATATACCATGTGTCGTCTGCCTGTACCCTTGCCTCCTCATAAAAGCCCAGACATTTTTGATGAACAATCTCTGGACTCTGAATATTATGGACATTAAAACTTCTTCTTCCAGGCACCTTCCTGCCACCTGGCTCTCCTTGCCATTCCCTGACATTTCTTGACATCATGCCCCATTTCTCCACAAATGTGTTGGGTATGCTCTCATACCTGTCCCTGACATGCCTCCATCGGACACCCCTACTTTTTATCCATATGTCAAAATTAAGAGACACCCCAGTCACCTTCTCAAAAAGAGCGAACAACTTGAAAAATATCAAAATTTCCACCAGGGATGTTGCAAAACATGTTGTGTCATCTGCATATTGTAAAAACTTGATGTTTTCCCACCCCGCCTGGAATATGAAAACCATGAATACCCTTATTTAGTAAAACAAATCGAGTTAACGGTTCAATGAACAAAAAATATATAATTGGAGACAATCGTCACCCTTGTCTCACCCATCTTTCAATATTTACATCATTACTTAAATTACCATTAACTGAAATACGACTTATAATTAGGGATGTCCACTAAAATTTTAAGTTATTTTTAAGTTGTTTTTGCTAGGCTTATTGGATAGAGCATTTTAAAAGAAAGATTTT
>CALNVZ010003426.1:34161534-34195003 GCA_940671915.1 Paracentrotus lividus
TATGCAACATGAATGGCATTTCTCATTATGAATTGTTCTGCCTCAATTATGTGGTCCGGTTCTCTCGTACCATAGCCCCCAAAAATTCCTTTTCTCATTCTGAATTGCTCCCTCCACTTGCACCACTAAGTTTTCCGTACCATCTCTTCCCAAACTGCTTGCTGCTTTCTAGGTCTTATCCAAAGTTGATATTACAACCAACAGCAGCAAGCAAGGCTAGCAACAATAGTTGTGTGAGCATCATTGCAGCGACGTCAACGTCTCACACTTCAAATTTGAACGCAAAAATGTAGTTTGAACCAATCATGTCTCGTCCTGTCTCTATTGAAATCTATTTTGTAGGGGCATCATCATTAACGACATTCAACTGCATAACTATCGCCAACTGATTGATCCATCATTGCTGTTCAGGGTATGAGGGTCACCTAGAAGTATGATGGGATCCCATGCTACTGATAGTGCGAGAATCAGTGGATAAGAGTGTGCAGCCTGCCCCTTCAAAAAATAGTTGGAGCCTACATGTAAAACATTCGCATCTTGGATGCTTCCAGCCCAGACACATAGGCATCTATGAACCCAGCAGATTATCATTGGGAAAATTCTCCTGTAGATATTTCCATTGCTTTTGTTGCTAGATTTTGACAAACAAGCGAATAGGGTATCCTTTCAGAGATTCTTTAGATGCTATAGTAGTTAAATCAGAGCAGTTTCTTTTTTGTAACTACATGTATATTTCTAGGAACTTTGACTCTTTCCCTTCCTTTGTATATGTCTGTTTTAGTTTCAAAACGTACCATATCCAAAGCATCGTTTCTGATATGGCGACTCTTTGACCAAAAAAAAACAGGTTTTTGATGCTGCAATTGTCACATTTTTGTTCAATGCATTTAATTTGTTGAAACCACGCCAAACTCTAATACTTTGATTTTTATCAAAGAATAAAATAGCTTAAATTGATTTCAGAATCTTCTTTGTCACAGATTTATTACAGGCGAACCTAACACAAAACAAGAAGGAAATTGATGTCAAACGAATGATCCCTCTACTTATCCAGTTTTAGTCTTCAGTTTATTTAATTCAACTTCAGCAAACATACATTGTTACAGTAAAATCTCGAAGTACATAATATTGAATGTTACAATGTTCCCTACGCATGGTCAGTACACATCCTTTTTAAAGGACAAGAATAGTTATGTTTATAGTGTGTGTGTTTGCATATATTATGCCTTTTTCTGAATAGAATGGAGCTTCACACCTTTCTCGTTAAGCTCTCTAACTCTTGAGCATGACTTCTCTTTAAGTCATCTGGTGTGCAGATCGTCGACCATTTAGAAGGACTCCTTTGCAAGTTGGCACGTTGAGTCTTCATTATACCAGCTTTCTCTTTAATGAGAAGACATTAAAGAGGATGTGACGGTGGGTCATCAGTAGCGTTTTCCATCACGATGGCCCTTTTCACTTTGATGTTAGTGAGAATTTATCTTTCAAGGTAGTCTCCACAATATCAACCAGCTCTCCTCTTTAGACTTGTTTTCGGGGATACCCACCAGACTGCATAATTATTTCTGCAGGAGAAACATTAACCTTAATTCAGATATTGCTTCTGAAAAGCCATGCTATTCTTCATAGCAAGGTTTTTATTTGTTGATTAATTTCTCCATTCATATCCTGCAATTAACCATCTTGTCGTCTGCCTGTACCCTTGCCTCCTCATAAAAGCCCAGACATTTGTATGTGAACAATCTCTGGACTCTGAATTTATGGACATTAAAACTTCTTCTTCCAGGCACCTTCCTGCCACTGGCTCTCCTTGCCATTCCCCACTTTGCTAACTACATTTTGGACTTCTTTAATGCCCACACGTATTTTTTCATTTTTACATTTTGTTTTTTTTCTTTCATTTGTTCATTATTTTCATGTTTTTTTTTATTTTGCAACATCGGTTTTTTCGAATACAATAGGAATATGAGTATAATGTGCCTCATACCTTGTCTCGACATGCCTCATCGGACACACCCTACTTTTATCATATTGTCAAAATTAAAGAGACACCACCAAGTCACCTTTCTCAAAAAGAGTTGCGAACAACTTGAAAAATATCAAAATTCACCAGGGATGTTGCAAAAATTTGTGTCATCTGCATATTGTAAAAATTTGATGTTTTCCCACCCCGCCTGGAATGATTGAAAACCTTGAATACCCTTATTTAGTAAAACAAATCGAGTTAACGTTCATAATTGAACCCAAAAATATATAATTGGAGACAATCGTACCCTGTCTCACCATACTTTCAATATTTACAATCATTACATTAAATTACCATAACTGAACAATACGCCTATAATTAGGGATGTCCACTAAAATTTTAAGTTTATTTTTAAGTTGTTTTTGCTAGCTTATTGATAAGAGCATTCTTAAAGAAAGATTTTGGTTAGTTGAATATCAAATGGAAATGTTCCATTTCAAGATATGACCCATAAGAGTGTCATCAGATTACCAATGAGCTGCTAGAACACTTTACAAGTTCAGACAAAGCCAAAAATGCAATAAAAGCTCAAGTTATATAAGTCCTTTTGTCTTTATTTATTCAACCAAATCATACCAACATTTCTATAGATGTGTATCAACATGAAATAGATTCTATAAAAACATTGAGCGTTATGAGATATACAAAAAGTTATGGACAAGTACAAAACTGATGGATTGACAGAGTTACCGTATGTGATCCAATATACCACCGTGGAAAAATACTCCATAGGCATGTTTCAATAGGAATACCCTAGACATAGGCTTTTTCATGGTGGTGTGGCTCAGAGCTGAGTGTTTGGAGAGGGTTAGAGTAATTTTAAACTTAAATGGCCAGTGGTAAACGTTGTTCTTTGTTTTTTCACCCTAATACATTTTTGGTTCAAAAATAGTTACATTTGTAAGATATCCACTTTTCCTTTAGCTAATCAATTCCAATTCATGAGAAATTCCAGTATAACACACATGACACACAAGCATCACTTGAACACGCTTAGTTGTTTTCATATCAATTTTTCAACAGGAAAAAGTTGTTCACCTGCTGAGGTATTCTCTAAGGAAGAACTGACCAATTAGGAATAAAAATGATTGATATTTACCCACTGGCCAAATGACAATTTCGAAAGCTGTTTTATTGAAAATTTTGCTATTCCTCTGCCTGTGTATTATTGAGTAGGCAGTGCATGGGTTTTTGTTTGCATTGTAAATGCATGCGGACTACATCCATACAGTGAAGTGGAAACCATTCTAGTGGCTTTTTGCTGTTGTGTGGCCATCCCTATTATAATATCTGTGTGGAAAATTTTTGATCCACTTAATCATATTATTACCAAAATGAATTTCGCCCAGAGCTCAAAAAAGAACAAAACCCCAATCAACTTTATCAAAAGCTTTACACTGATCCATAGAAATAATAGCACATGGTACGTCGTTCTGCTTGGCACAATCAATAACGTCACGCAATAAACATAGATTGAAATGAATAGAACGTCCCGGAACAAAACAAGTTTGATAACCATTTACAATGTCAGATAAAACCTTAGAAATACGCAGTTGCAGTATTTTAGATAATGTTTTATAATCCACTGTTAAAAGAATTTATTGGGTGCCAGTTAGGCGGATCTAAAACATTCCCACCCTTAGGTAACAAAGTAATTACAGCAGTACGTTGTGTTTCAGACAATAAACCATGCGTAAATTCAACTTTTAGTATTTGTGCATAAGGTTCTGATCCATGTGATCATGTTTAATACCAAAATTTAATATCTCCTAGACTTTGAAACGAATTTTCCTTATCATACGCTTTACATTGGTCCATAGAAATAATAGCATACATTGCGTCATTGTGCTTAGCTCTATCTATGATATCATGTAATACACATACATTAAAATGAAAAGATCGTCCACGAACTTCTTCTTTCTTCTTTTTTTGTGATCTTTATCTTGTGCTGCCTTAATCCATCGTATAGCTCTGGATATCTCTTATGCATGAGATGTTAACCAACCTCCTCCTCTTGGCACCTTCCTGGCAACGTGGCCCTACCCTCCTTGTGGCACCTGTAGCATTTCACCACGATGCATTCTTTGGCGTCGTGCCCCTTGGTGCCACACTTGAGGCAGGTCCTGGATTGGCCCTGATACCTCACCCACACACTCCTTCCTCCCAAGTTAAGAGCCGAGGGAATGTTCTTCTTCACCTCCATTCGATACTGGCGGATGCCATTGAACACCCCAGGATACTCCTTGTAGGTAAGGTGTCGGCCAGCCAACACCTTACCCAGAGCTGCCAACCGTCCCGAAAAATTTGTATTTGTCCCGAAAATAAGAAGAGAATACGAAAATACGAAAAGGCATTGAAAAATTACGAATTTTTGTCTTTTATAATGCAATATGATTACATGGTCTTTGCATGCAAGTGGCGCCTTGAATTATACTACAATAGCATTGTATGCAATACGATCATTGAGTGCATGATCTTTGCATACAAGCGGCGCACTACCGCTAGCGGGGGGTCGAATGCGCGGGCACACCCATGCTTGCATTGCTGGATGGAGAAGCGAAACCATCGACTCCCCGCGCGCTCGGCTACTCGCCCTAGCTTTCGGCGGTGGTAGTGCTGCGCTGGCTGGGTGTATGCGATATATGCAGGCGGCTGTGCGCGCGCCTGAATATGATTTGTGCGTGCGACAACAAACTATCCTGGATTTTTTTAGCTGGATTAAACTTGGATTATACCTGGATTTAGAAATCTATCACATGGGAATTTGATTGAGCTCAACATGGCAACTTTAGCTTCCAAAAAGAGAAAGAAGAAATAGACTCTAGACTTAATGGCCTTGTATCATACCATCTTCGAAAGGTGAAAACATCATGACATGCTCATCATTGCAAGGTTTGTTCGTCCGATTTTTCAAAGGACATTCTTACCGCGTAAGAAAATAAGGATTTTTTCTTTCGTCCGAACGTGATGGTGGTTCATACGATACCCTATCCAAAAACGCATAAAATCAGCCAAATATTGAGCTGCCGGAGATGCTAGCAACAAAGCAAAATATCGCTAAGTTTTGTGTACCTAACTTTGTTAGGCCCTAGGGCAAGGCTAAGGACAATTCTGGGATGCGTGCAGATTTTTTTGCAATTTTTTTGAGGAAATTCTTACCGCGTAAGAAATTACGATTTTTCTCTCAAAATAACGAATTTTGAGCTCCAAGATTACTAATTTCTACTTCTAAAGGTTGGCAGCTCTGCTTACCATACGTCTTCAAGACATACCGCACTGCATTGTCATCAACCTCATGAGGCACGTGAAGTAAGGTTACCACTTTAACAGGGGTGGAATAAGATGTCACATCAACTGCTCCTTCCTTTGCCAACAATGATACAAACTTCTCCTTTACTTCTAAAGATTTAAACGTTACGTCAAACTTTGAACCTGGTAAACTTTGGACGGCCAGAAGGTGGTCCACCGGGTTTACTCCACAACGCTTCAGAACATGAAACACATTTCCTTCAGAACGCAAAACAACTAAAATGGAACAATCCCTTTGAAGAGGGGCCAAAATGATCGCCAAAACTGTACTATATAGTTAGGCAAAAAATAACGAGAAAAGAACAGATACTTTTGGTGGTGTTTTTCAGCTTGTTTTTTTGGTCTCAATTCTCAAGGCACAATACAATAAAAATATTTACAATATAACAATAATGTAGCCAAAAAATATATAATATAAATATAGGTTGACGATCATGAAGTTTACTGACAAAGTTTTGTAACACATATGTAAAACTGCCTAACTCTACGAAAACATAACGAGATGAATTATACTATATGAGATGTTAAAATATAAAATTTTTTCTTCCTCTTCACATATATTACACCATTCCTCCCTTCGGCATTGGGAAGCTCTATGACCAATTTCATAACATTTGAAACATCTCACTTTCTCACATGAATTAGCTTCATGACCAATATCCCCACATTTATGGCATGTGCGTTCTTGGCCGCTGTATCTCACCCAGCAGTTACGTCCACCTAACGATATGGTAGAAGGGATGTTCTTTTTTATTGACATCTTGAACTGTCTTGTTCCCGTTAATATCATAGGGTGTTCTCTATGTACGAGCGCTCGTGTTGCGTGGCACTATCTTATCCAAAGTTGATTAACACCAACAGCAGCAAGCAAGGCTAGCAACACATATTGTTGTCTGAGCATCATTGAGCGGCGTCAACGTCTCACACTTCAAATTTGACGCAAACATTGTTAGCGAACCATCATTGCCTCGTCCTGTCTCTATTGAAATCTATTTTGTAGGTGCATCATCATTAACGACATCAACTGCATAACTATCGCCAACTGATTGGCATCCCATTATTGCTGTTCAGGTATGAGGGTCACCTAGAATATGATGGGCATCTCATGCAACTGATAGTGCGAGTATCAGCTGGAAAGAGTGTGCCAGCCTGCCTTCAAAAATAGTTTGGAGTTCTACATGTAAATATTCTTGCATCATGGATGCTTCCACCAGCCAACATAGGCATCTGTGAACCCAGCAATACATTGGAAAATTCTCCTGTAGATAATTTCCATTGCGATAAGGGTATCTTTCAGAGTTCTTCAAATCAGAGCAGTTTCTTTTTGTAACTACATGTATTTCTAGACTTGACTCTTTCCCTCTTTGTATGTCTGTTTAGTTTCAAACAGTACCTATCACAGCATTCGTTCTTGATATTGGGACTCTTGAAAAAGAAAAAACAGGTTTTGATGCTGCAATTGTCACATTTTGTTCAATGCATTTAATTTGTGAACCACGCAAACTCTAATACTTTGATTTTTATCAAAGATAAAATAGCTAAATTGATTTCAGAATCTTCTTTGTCACAGATTTTATACAGGCGAACTAAACACAAAACAGAAAGGTAATGATGTCAGAACGAATGATCTCTCTACTTATCCGTTTCAGTTTCAGTTTATTTAATTCAACTTCAGAAAACATACATTGTACAGTAAATCTCGAAGTATATATTGAATGTTACAATGTCCCTACGCATGATCAGTACACACCCTTTTAAAGGACAAGAATAGTTATGTTTATGTTGTGTTTGCAATATTATGCCTTTTTCTGAAGTAGGAATGGAGCTTCACACCTTTCTCTTAAAGCTCTTTAACCCTCGGCATGACTCTCTTAAGGTCATCTGGTGTCAGATCGTCGACCATGTAGAAGGACTCCTTTGCAAGTTGGCACGTTGAGTCTCATTATACCAGCTTTCTCTTTATTGAGAAGACATTGGAAGAGATGTGACGTGGTGGTCATCAGTAGGTTTCCATCATGATGGCCCTTTCTACTTTGATTTACCTGAGAATTTATCTTTAAGTAGTCTCCACAATATCAATGCAGCCCGTCTTTAGACTTTTATTTCGGGGATACCCACCAGACTGACATTATTTCTGCAGGAGAAACATTAACCTTAATTCAGATATTGCTTCTGAAAAGCCATGCTATTTTCATAGCAAGGTCTTTTTTGGTGTAATTTTCACATTCATATCCTGCATATCCATGGTCGTCTGCCTGTACCCTTGCCTCCTCATAAAAGCCCAGACATTTTTGATGAACAATCTCTGGACACTGAATATTATGGACATTAAAACTTCTTCTTCCAGGCACGCGTCCTGCCACCTGGCTTCTCCTTGCCATTCCCTGACATTTCTTGACATCATGCCCATTTCTCCACAAATGTGTTGGTATGCTCTCATACCTGTCCCAGAACAGCCTCCATCGGACACCCCTATTTTTAATCCATGTGTCAAAATTAAGAGACACCCCAGTCACCTTCTCAAAAAGAGCAAACAACTTGAAAAACATCAAAATTTCCACCAGGGATGTCGCAAAACAAGTTGTGTCATCTGCATATTGTAAAAACTTGATTTTTTCCCACCCCGCCTGGAATATGAAAACCATGAATACCCTTATTTAGTAAAACAAATCGAGTTAACGTTTCAATGAACAAAAAATATATACTTGGAGACAATCGGCACCCTTGTCTCACCCATCTTTCAATATTTACATCATTACTTAATTTACCATTAACTGAAATACGACTTATAATATCTGTGTGGAAAATTTTGATCCACTTTTAAATCATATTATTACCAAAATTGAATTTCGCCAAGACTCAAAAAAGAAAACCCCAATCAACTTTATCAAAAGCTTTACACTGATCCATAGAAATAATAGCACATGGTACGTCGTTCTGCTTGGCACAATCAATAACATCACGCAATAAACATAGATTGAAATGAATAGAACGTTCCGTAACAAAACAAGTTTGATAATCATTTACAATGTCAGATTAAACCCTTAGAAATATGCAGTTGCAGTATTTTAGATAGTATTTTATAATTCACTGTTAAAATACTTATTGGGTGCCGGTAAGGCGCATCTAGAACATCCCCACCCTTAGGTAACAAAGTAATTACAGCAGTACATTGTGTTTCAGACAATAAACTGTGAGTTAATTTTACTTTTAGTATTTGTGCATAAGGTTCTGATCCATGTGATCATGTTTAATTTCTCCTAGACTTTGAAAAGAATTTTCCTTATCATACGTTTTACATTGGTACGTAGAAATAATAGCATACATTGCGTCATTGTGCTTGGCTCTATCTATGATATCATGTAATACACATAAATTGAAAAGAAAAGATCTTCCAAGAACCGAGCGAGTTTGAAAACCATTTTTGTATCTTTCTCCTTTTTTTTTGGTGATCTTTATCTTGTACTGCCTTAATCTGTCGTATAGCTCTGGATACCTCTTATGCATGAGATGTTAACCAACCTCCTCTTCCTGGCTCTCCTTGTGGCACCTGTAGCATTTCACCACGTTGCATTCCTTGGCATCGTGCCCCTTGACACCACACTTGAGACAGGTCCAGGACTGACCCTGGTACCTCACAAACACGCTTCTTCTTCACAGGTTGAGGGCTGACAGAATGTTCTTCTCCACCTCAATTCGATATTGGCGGATGCCATTGAAAACCCTGGGATACTCCTTGTAGGAAAGTTGTCGGCCAGCCAACACCTTACCATACGTCTTCGGCACATACCTCACGGCATTGTCATCCACCTCGTGTGGAACATGAAGAAGTGTTATGACTTTGATGGGGTTAGAGTATGAAGTCACATCAACACACCCCTCCTTCTCAAGAACTGGTACAAACTTCTACCAACACCTACCCATATACCTTCAAAACATATCGAACAGCATAAATCATCCACCTTGTGTGGAACATGTAGAATAGTCTGCAGGCAGCGCCTCCTCTCTTGGTCTCCCCACCACTTCTCTACCGCCTCTCACCCAGTTGGGTCTTTGGGCCTTAATATTTTTCCACTCCCACCTGGAGTATGTAGGCCATGTATCCCCCTTTGTGTTTAAATGTATTGAGCCAATGGTTTAATGAAAAAAAAAACATATAGAATAGGAGACAATGGGCAACTTTGTCCATCTCTCGTTCAATGTATATTCATGTGCCTTTTCTAACTTTAGAGACGCCCCAGTGGCCTTCTCAAATAGAGCAAATGACTTGAAAAAAATTCAAAATATCCACCTGGGATGTTGCAACACAAATTGTGTCATCCGCATACTGTACAAACTTGATTGTTTTCCCACTCCCACCCGGGAAATGTATACCCTAAGATGAAAAAATGTATTGAGCAATGATTCAATAAACAAAGTATATAAAATTGGAGACAATGGGCAACCCTGTCTCACCCCTCTTTCAATAGGAACATATCACTCAATTGATCATTAATTACGATATGACTTAAAATATTTGTGCATAAGATTCTGATCCATCTGATTGCTAGTGAGGAGTAGACATGAGTGTGGCGAATGGTTGTTGAATATGCTAAGTGATGGATGACCATAGATTTGTTTTCCTGGAGATGAGTATTACTTAAATGTCCATTAGAAAATTGCTGCAACACTTGAACCTGTCATCTGCTGCTGCCCCAGCCTCTACCGCCCAATCGGACTGGGTCTCCATGATCTCGGGTATGTCAAAGATACTCGGAGTCGAAGTTGACATGGACTCTTTTTCCTCATCCTCCTCAGTGGATGCCACCTTGGTTACCTTCTCGATCTTAGGTTTCTCCTCTGGGGGCTCGACCTCCGTCACCGTCTCTGCCACAACACCATCACCACTAACCCACTCCGTGGATTTCTTTAGCGCACAGGCAAAACATACCGGGCAACTCTGGGCCGGATATGGCCCGACTCCCCACAGATCTATGCGACACAAAGGATCCTCTTTGCATGTACATGCCATGTGGCCCTCCTTTCCGCACTTGAAGCATATCACGATGCGACACTCCTTAGCTACGTGTCCTCTTGCTCCACATTTTAGGTAAGTACGCTCCTGCCCCTCGTACCGTACCCAGCAGTCTCGGGCTCCAAGCTTCAGGGATGACGGGATCTCTCCCTTCAGCTCCATTCGGTACTGACGCACAACATTATAGACCCTGTGATAATTACGGTACTGCAGCTGCCTCCCGGCCAGGTCCTTCCCGTATCTGTTCAGGACGAACCTCACATGGTTGTTGTCCACTTCGTGGGGTACATGTAAAACTGTGATAACCTTCACGGGGCTGGCGTAGCTAGTTGACACCGCACGCCTGCCTTTAACCCACGTGTCTTTTTCAGGTTTAAAGACGCACCTGTGGATTTCTCAAAATTAGCAAAAGCTTTAAACAAATTAATAACATCATTCTGTGACGTCGCAACACATGTTGCATCATCAGCATATTGCAATATCTTAATTGACTTTCCACCTGGGATTCGAATCCTTGTTTGCCTCTATGGGACATAATGAATTGTGCAAGAGGTTCAATAAATAAAACATATAATATAGGTGACAAGGAGCAACCTTGTCTTACACCTCTTTGAATATTAATATCATCATTCATATTGCCGTTAATTAAAATATGGCTCTTAATATCTGTATACAAAATTTTAACTCATGCGATAAAATAATCGCCAAAGTTAAATTTCTTTAAAACTTGAAAATGGAACTCCCAATCAACTTATCAAAAGCATTATGTTGATCCATCGAAATAAGGGCACATTGATCCCCTCTTAAATTAGAATATTCTACAACATCACGTAAAAGACGCAGATTCCTATGAATGGATCTGCCTGATACAGAACAAGTTTGATACACACTAACAATATCTTCTAGTACATTGGTAAGTCGTAACTGCATTATTTTGGCTATGATTTTATAATCGACAGTCAATAAACTAATAGGTCGCCGATTAGCTGGATCTAATTGATCACCCCCTTTGGGTAGTAAACTAATAACAGCTGTACGTTGGGTATCTGAGAGTAATTTACTCCTGAAAATATCGTTATAGATGTTTAACAAATCTTCCCCAATGATATAAAAAAATCGTTGGTAAAATTCTACCGTCTATGCCCGGAGATTTATTCTTGGACATCTTGGTTATAGCATGTTTAATTTCACTAATTTCAATTGGTTTCTCAATCAGGGCAGACGTCTCGGGACTTATTCCCGCTTGAAGTGAATATCAAAGCACTCTTTGACTTTCTACATCAAGATTATTATTGGCTGTATATAAATCAGCATAAAAATTACGATAAACATGAATAACATTATCCCCAGTAAATGTATCTCCATCTCTATTCCTTTTTTTTCCATCATGATGCTAGATGCCTGAACAATGTCCTTCGCCATCACGACTTCGCTGAGGGGTGTCAATGAGACCGCAACCTCTGTTCTTTTAGCAAATGTAGCAATGATGCCCTTTTGATCCCCCAACTGTTCTTGACCTCATAGAATGGCCCCTCGTCATCCTTGGGCATGGTTGGTACATCGGCTTTTTCTGCTGCAGCTGTGACTCCGCCTCTGCTCACCCACTCCGTAGACTTTCTCAGCGTTTGATCAAACGACACTGGGCAACTCCTGGCTGGATGGCCAGACTCGCCACAGATGTTGCAGACCGCGCCTGCTCAACACGTCGAAATGATCTCCTGGGTTAACACATGCCTCCTCGTTAACAAGACGACATGCAGCAGCAATGGTGATTCATGTTGTCAGAGGATTGACGCCTGAATCCCATCAAAGCATCGTGAAATTTCCATGAACAAGGATCTGAATCGCAGGCATTAACGTTTAATGTCTACGTCACTCTCGCAGCAGGCATGTACTTCTTCAGCCATCACAAACTCCTTACCTTCAGCCACCCCCCTGACATTGCAGACAAGAAATTCTTCTCTCTTCTTCAGTGACATGCCTGCCGGATGCTGATCAATCCCCACTGCCACAAATGTCGAGTTTAAAGAAGCCTCATAGATCTAGGTCTAGCACTCTCAAAGAATCGCATTGAAAATAAATTATACCATACCTCAGCCCAAGGCTCGATGTTGATGGTTGATAATATTAATTGCCGAGTCGTCCGACTCAATTTGTCAACACCCTGCACCTGTCTCCACCAGCCAAACGCAAATGCTCCCCAAGCTCCCTGCACAGTCTGCTCCATTGTTTGTTTACGTCCAACAAATGGTCTGCGAAATCGTCGCGAGTACACCTTTGGTGTTTCACGATTTCACTTTTGCTTTTATAAGTTCGTCTGAAATGTTCAGCAAAGTGGTGTTGTAGGTCTCCTTGGACTTTTACCATAATGGCCAGCTTCTTGTCAATCTCACTATCCATTAGTGCTGTTTTTTTGTTAACTCAGGTGATCTCATAGGGGTTGGTGACAGTGATTTCTTTAGGATCGTTTGATCTCACTTGTTTCACCATCTGTGTCATAGTTGATCAGTTGGCTATTTCTATAATTAAGGTAATTCCCTTAACTTTACATGTTGTGTTGCCGATGTTCACTTTTACGCATAATTCAGTTCTCATTAGTCTCTATATTGGAGCTGACTCCCTGCTAAAACTTTCCCAAAACGATTTATAACATAAAGGACCTGGTTATCCTCATCCTTGTGTGGAACATGCTGCACAGTGACCACCTTTACCGATGTTGTTAGCTTTAGATGTTATCATAACCTACTGGTCCCCTTGTAGTATCTTGAGAAACTTCAGAAACAGCTGGATGTAGCCAAAATCTCACAAAAAAGGAAACAAGATCAAGCCCCTTTCCTTTTGCTCTTTTGACCAACATGTCAATTGTAGTTTGATTAAAGCCAGGTTGAACTCTTACTTGCTCAAACTACATGGAACATGTAGCACAGTGGCCACCTTTACCGAAATTGTTAGCTTTAGGCTGTTATCATAACCTGCTTTGAAAGTGACATCTACTCTCCTCCCGATTAGTTCTTGTATTTTTTATTAAATGTCTGCCAGTAACATGCCATATTTGCCAAAAAAGCAAGGTATGGCTTCCACCTCCTCTTAGGAATTCCTCTTTGTCAGCCAACTTTTAGTGACTGAATCATTTTCCAAAAAGTGTTGATTCTGGAGGTTCCTGGTCCACTCTAACCGCCTTCAAAATATTTCTCTGGAAATACTCACTCGGCAAATAAACCTTGGCCGCATAATAAAACAGAGGGAAGATACATGAATTAATGATCCCAATCCTTCCCAGAAGGGTTAATCCGTAGTTTTCCCACGCTCTCAACTTTCGCCTGGCCTTTGCAGCCAAGTCTTTCCAAAACAAAGCAAGATAATTATCCGTACCGAAACAAACACCATTAAGTCGGATTCCCTCCTCCGACCAGTTAATATCTGCTCTAAGCTTTCGCCTAACAAATTCACCCAACTTTAAGCCTGGCGTCTTTTTAAGGTTTTAACAAGCACTGGATGCTTTTTCAAACAAAGCAAAGGCTTTAAAGAAATTAATTACATCGTTTTGTGATGTAGCCACACACGTTGTGTCATCTACATATTGTAGCAATTTAATTGACTTGCCGCCCCCACCCGGATTTGAAAACCCCAGATGCCTTGATGAGACATGATATATTGAGCGAGCTGTCTGTAAGTTCAATTTTTTTTAAATCTTTGAATAAAAAGTTCCAATCTACCTTATCAAAGGCCTTGTGTTGATCCATAGAAATCAGAGCACATTGATCGCCTCTTATTTTAGAATAGTCAACAATATCACGCAAAAGACGTAGGTTTGTATGTATTGATCTACTTGGAACGGAACATGTTTGGTAAGCACTAACTATATCTTCCATTACATTGTTAAGACCTAATCTTTGCGATAATCTTATAATCAACGGGTAATAAACTGATCGGTCGCCTGAGCTTGATGAGTCACTGTTCGGATTAGGGAATTGTCTTCCATGTTGTCTTGATTTTGGACTTGTTCTCTTTTTGAACGTTTCCTTTCTAGCAGTGGAATCAACACTGGTAATGAATCACATGGCAATAGGTGATTCCTGTGAAGGGTCTTCGTACGTACATCCTTTACGATTAATTTGATTGGGGTCGGTGCCAAGTCTCTACTTGGTCTTGCTTGTGGCTGGTTTATTACATGCAAACTCTCTGGGGGAGACAGCGTCACACCAGATGCATTTGTGCAGGTATTGGCAACCTTCTCCTTAAATGCATTTTTTTGATCGAACGACATTGTCATATCGTTAGATGTCGGACCTCCATCTTTGAGGAGGTGCCCAAATTTGACAAACTCCCCCTTCCAAATTTTCTTCCTAATGTAAAGATACATTATTTTTATATGTTTATATGCATCTGTTTCATCCTCAAAATCGCTGCTTTGACTGTAGTAAGATTTATACTCAAAGTCGGCACATGAATCATCAAGTATTACTGCACAAGCCTCCTCAGTAGAGTAGTATCTTCCGGCCATTTTTTGATGTAATAACTTTCCAAATCAAAGCCATAATCGCCGAAATGTTAGCCTCAATAAAGGTCACCTGTCATTTAAACCCATGTTTTTCAAGTCACATGGCTTCTGGCTGGTATTCCATACTTGTAGAGTATTTGCAGGTTTACGGTACAGCCGGTTTTCTGTCTTCTGGGTTGACCTTTGACCAAGTATCAAATAAGTGAAAAAGACTTAAAAAATGACCATTATTTTTTGCCAGCCAATATAGTCGATCGAGCAATATTTACTATATTAGCACAAACAATGGCTTTACCTTAAACTACGGTTCTCAGTAATCCCTCAGATAGCAAACTAGATCTCTCGGACACAACTGTCACATCCAAGTTCATCTAACAAGTGAGATTAATGAGATTGATTAAAGGGGAATCCAACCCAAGGAGAAAATCAACCTTACGGGAAAGAGGAAAATGAGAGGAGCAATCTAAAAAAAGTTTCATCCAAATCGGTTATAAAATAAGAGAGTTATGGAAGTTTGAAATGTCTTGTTGTTCCTTCTATGGGGATCCTCAAATTGGCATCATCGGCTTCAAAATGGCCGATCTTATGGACAACTCTCCATTCGTTTTGTACAAATTTTCGAATTTTCCCATTTTCTTTCGAAATATGTCTTCTTTACCTCTGAGCTCAAAATATGTCATGGGAAAATATATTTCACACAACATATGTTGAGCTCAGAAGGAGGTAAGATATATTTCGAGAGAAAATGGGGAAAATCTTAAAATTTGTGTACAAAACGAATGGAGATTGTCCATAAGATCGGCCATTTTGAAGCCGATGATGCCAATTTGAGGATCCCCATAGAAGGAATCGACTAAGACTTTTCAAACTTCCATAACTTTCTTATTTTATAACCGATTTTGATGAAACTTTTTTTAAATTGCTCCTCTCATTTTCCTCTTTCCCGTAAGGTTGTGTCTCTCCTTGGGTTGGATTCCCCTTTAATGAGAGTACATACGTCTTCCACATGAAGTTGGTCCAGGGTTGCTTTCCATGCTTCCATTGACTCATCTGTCAAAAAGGTTTTCATTCGTGTGATATGCTGACTTAGTCGTTGAAGATCCACCTTCTGAAAGTTTGGTGGGACAATGGTAGGAGTTCCGTCTGGGTGATGTGTGAGAAGATTGAGAGTTATCCATTCGGATAAACCCACTCCGGAGAGGATGACCACATCTTTGTCGATATTGACACATGCCTATCTGGACCCTTCTTGATTTGGAAGACTCCTCCGACTTGAAAGTCACATCATATTTTTTTCTTGGGAGAAATTGCACAGCAGTAAATTGTTCTCCAATATCAACACCATTCCTCTTCAAAAATTAAAAAAACATTATCGTCTTCCTTCCTCAGTACAACCAGTACAGAACAAATTCTCAAAAAAGACACGATTACAAACAACAAAATCTAAGCCAAAGACTAGATACAGAAAAAGTGATCATATTGTAAGCGAGAACAGTTTCAACAGAATATGCCAAGACAGTTTTTGAAGGAGTGCCCCGTCTTGTTACAGATAGAGCAGAGCTCCTGAGTGCACCTCCCTGAAACATGCCCTACCTAGCAATGTTTTTTTGCTGTAACGATCTTGGTGTCACGACCCCAGGATCGTGATTGGGATTGTGATATTGGGGATGATGCCCTTTTTACTCCTCTCCTCTTCACCTCAATATACTCAGTTCCCTCAGCCGATGCTTGTGGAGTCGGCTCAATGATGTCGACATCAGACTCCAGCTCAGCCTGAGTCTGCTCAGCCAAATCCGATTGAGTCTCCATGATTTTGTCTTCGTCGTCATCAGTCTCCGATCCCTCATCAGCATGGTTGGACTCTCCTTCCTTTCCAGTCATCGGAGACACCTCAGTGCTTGGGCCTGGATTCGAGACCCCCGGCAACCCTTCATCAGTGATATGCTGTTCTGCTGAAGCCTCCTCCTTTTTTACCACTCCTCCTCCTTTCACCCACTCCTTCGACTGCTTTTATAGCTCGGCAGCAAAGGAGAGGGGACAGTTCTTGAAGGAGTGCCCCTTCTCGTTACATGTAGAGCAGAGCTCCTCCTGGGTGCACCTCCCTGCAACATGCCCGACTTGGCGACATCGTTAGCACCGCACGACATTGCACTCTTTTGCGTTGTGTCCCTCTCCTCCACATTTTAAACATGTTCGGACCTGGCCTTGGTAACGAACCCAACAATCCCTACCACCGATGTTCATGGCAGATGGGATTGGGGTCTTTATCTCCATCTTGTACTGCCTGACACCTGTGAACACTGGGTAGTCCTTATGGGTAAGATGGCGGCCCATAATCACTTTTCCGTACCTTTCAAGTATATACCGTACAGCGTTCTCATCCACTTTATGTGGGACATGTAATAAGGTAACAACTGTGACTCGAGTGGAGTAAGATGTGAAGGAAATGTTGTCTCCCTTCTCCTCCTCATTTCTCCAAAGAACTTCTCCTTTAACTCCTCCGACATAAAAGTCACATCATATTTCTTTCCTGGTAGAAATTGTACAGCAGTTACTACCCTTCCTCCTTTCACTCACTCCTTTGACTGCTTTAGCTTAGCAGCGAAGGAGAGGGGAAAGTTCTTGAATGAGTGCCCCTTGTTGTTGCAAGTAGAGCAGAGCTCCTCCTGGGTGCACCTTCCTGCCACATGCCCGAATTGGCGATATCTGTAGCACCGCACAACACTGCACTCTTACGCGTCGTGCCCCTCTCCTCCACATTTCTAACATGTCCTGGTCTGTCTCTGGTATCGGACTCTACAATCCTTACCACCAAGGTTGATATCGGATGGGATTGGGGTCTTCACCTTCATCTAAAACTCCCGGACTCTGTTAAACACTGTATAGTCTTTATGGGTGAGATGCCGACATATTATTAACTTCCTTTATCTTTCTTCCGGTCCCGGCTTGAAGCTTCCTTCTTGTCACTGGTAGTAGCGCTATTCAGTTCCTCTAGTTCCTCATCGTACTCATGGTCCGTCGTCACTGACAAGGTAGGGGCAGTCTCCTTCTCCGTCTCATTCTTCCTTGCTTCTTCTTCTGCCTTCTCCTTTCGCCTCTCCTCCTCTTCTGTTCCTTCCTTTCTCTTCCGCTTCAACCTCTTCTCCTCCTTCCTCTTTTGTTGCTCCTCCTCCCTTTCTTCCTCCTTTCTCCTCTCCTGTTCCCGTCTCTCCCTTTTTCCATCTCTGCGACGTCCTTCTCTCCTCTTCGTCTCTCTGGTCTTTTCTTCGCTTGTCCCCCTTCTTCTTTTTAGGTAGGATTTCATGGCCATTTTGAAACTCGGGTATCTTACATCTGCTTTGTCATTTGGATGCATTCGGGAATAGTGCCGTTTCTGTTCTACCAGTGGACTCATAGTCGCACCGTTTGCAGCTTATGGTGAATTCTGTGTTATGTGTACTTACCATGTGGGTCTCGAGGTCAAGCGCTTTATCTTCAAGATGTACCGCAAAGCGTTCTCATCAACTTTGTGTGGGACATGAAAACAGTAACAATTGTTACTCTGGTAGAATATGATGTTACCGGAATGTCCTCCCCATTCTCCTTTCTCACTTCACCTAAAAATCTCTCCTTCAGTTCCTCCAACTTAAAAGTCACATCATATTTTTTTCCTGAGAGAAATTGCAGAGGGGTTAATGCCGACCCATGATAACTTTCCCGCATCTCCCCAGGATATACCCCACAGCGGTCTAAACAGAGTATCATTTGTGACTCGAGTAGGGTAGGACATCACTGAAATGTCTTCTTCATTCTCCTTCAACTGCTCCGACTTGAAAGTCAAATCGTTCTTTCTGCCAGTCAGTGATGTCTACTGACTTTACTTCTTCCACATGGTAGGGATGATCAAGTCGAGCCATTCGGCAAATGGTAGCTAGCTGGGAGGGCACCTTGACATCCTTTTGCTTACACAACGTTCAAGGACGCTGTGCATTGAGTCTCCCTCACTTTGCCCATGGTTTGTTGGGAAGTGGTTAACTGAAATGGACTAAATGTGCTTCGAGGGAGAAATTGCACCACCGTCAAATATTCAGCAAGGTCAACACTTTTCCTCTTGTGTAAATTGAAAATCTACCAAATAGTCATCTACGTGTGCTTCACAATTTTCTGCTGATCCAAGCTCTGAACAATTTTTGAAGAAGTGCACCTTTTTCGTTGCATGTAGAGCACAGCTCCTCCTGGTTGCACCTTCCTAATGCTGCACCCTAAAAAGCGTATTTACTTCAAAAGAATGATATATTTGCCTACTTTTCAAACAAAACACCACTACACTGTGTGTAATGACTAGCGGTGCGTGAATACAAAAGAAACACGAACCAAAAGGGAAAACTTATTAAATTTGTCATGAGGCCACCTCTTAAGGTCTACCAATAATTGAAAACAAATTCCGTCTCTTAACAACTCTTAACATCTTCTGAAATATATTCTTTATCAAATATATGTTTACATCTCCTTTTGCTTTTATACATGTAACTGTATATACATACCAAACTCTTGCCCAACATTAGCATCCAACCCGGTAACAGAGCGCCTTCAAAATATTAAAGAATTCGTCTTTACAGGAACATATACACTTGCTACATGATGATGATGTTCAACCTTCACCAGCGTAGACAACTACAACTTCTTAGACCTGGCTGTAAGTGAGATGTTTAGATACATCTCTCCTCTCAAATAGTGTTTGAACCTGAAGTTTCAAATCTGTAGTAACAAAGAAATTTCCATGACTTAAACCTTTTACCATACATGGTTGTGTGCAATGTGGACACGACACATTTTCTGGAGATAGACCTTCATATGACTTAACAACCATAATAAACGGTGCACTAGAAATGAGCTTGATGACGTTATTGGAAAATATCTGGCGAAGTATACACTTGAATAAATAGGTTCCAAAATAGGTTTTTCTGGGTACAAAGATGGCTGATTAGACAAATCTTTGCCTGAAAAAGTGTGGTGCACACTTCCTACAACAGAGTGTGATGTTACACTCTGTAGTATCTTGCCCCTCTCCTTCACACTTTAGACCGGTTCTTGTCTTCCACTGGTAAAGAACCCCAACAATGGAAATAAGAATTTTAAAAATCTACATACTTGGAAAAAAACAAACACACTAAACACAAATTTCAAAGACACAACAAACAATGAAAAGTCAAAATCAGCAAATCGGGGCAATAATATACACTACTCTAGGGCAACAAGATTCAGGAGATCTCCATTTCTTGATCAATCCAGCCGAATTTTGCAAGGTAGTTCACTCAAGTCAATTTGTGGAGATGGCCACAATGTCCGTGAATTGGCGACTTAGGCGACTTCTGGCGCTTCTTCCCCTGCTGCACCATAAAAAGTGTAAAGTCTCCACTGATGTTATAGGTGGTGTCTCATCGACCACCAGATCAAACTTCTCCTCCTCCCCTGATTCACTTGATGAAAACATACGAGGTGTTGAGATCACCACTGGCTCATCACACTCTACTGATTTCTCTTCCTGATTGGCGGGTTCCTCTACATCGCTCTCAGTGGACAAACCTGCATCAGCAGTTGCTTGGATAGTAACACTCTTAACGACTTTAAAGAATTGAGCAACATAAATTTGATCAATATGGGAGCTTTGCCGCTTGTCTGGATGAAACCAAGAGTGACCAAACCCAACAGAGTTAGAAATTGACCATGAATCAACTAAAAGCAAAAGACTGTAAATTCGAACACAGTTCTTTTTTTCCAATAAAACTAGAAGAGTTAAAAGAATCACATAACCTATCCCTCTGGTTCAAAACACAGTTAAAAATCCCCACCCAAAATAATAGGTTCACTACCCCGTACATTATAAAACAAACTATCAAGGAAATCTGTATGTTTTGCGGGGCCGCATGGTGCATACAAATTACTAACACGGAAAGAAACGCTATTAAAAGAACGTAGAAATGAAATAAATCGACCTTCGTAATCTGAACTTATTTGTGAATAACTAAATGGTAACTTTGACGAAAAAGCAATAACTCCACATACATGGTTGGAAAAAGCAGACGAATAGAACACAGGTCCTTTCCAAATGGACTTTAAAAGAGTTAAATCGGATGAAGGCAAATAAGTTTCCTATAACAAAACAATATCAAATGCAAAATTTTTTTTTTTTAAATATAACTTTTCTACACTTTGTAGGATCTTGCAGACTGTGGACGTTGAGGTTGCAAAGAGAGCAAAACATAAAGGTTAAGAAAAAATAAAAGGATTACAAATTATACAACTTAACTTGACGTCACTGCTGGTACGTGTTTCCTCCACAACCAGGTCGAATTCTTCCTCCGACAAATCGCTAGATGAGAACAGCCGAGGTGTTGAAATCACAGGCTCTACTTCATCGGTCTCACCCACTACCTCAGCCGATATGTCACAACTGGTCCCCGCGGGCACTTTATCCTCAGCTCTCGGTGCTGGTACATCACGTTCGGCTTCACCTGCACCGGCAAGCGTTGGCGTGTCACGCTTGGCCTCACTCTCCTTTGCCACCACACCACCGCCGCTAGTCCATTCCGTAGACTTCTTTAGAGCTACCGCAAATGATACGGGGCAGCTCCATGCCGGAAACATATATTCTATCAATACGGGAGCTCTGCTGGTTGCCCGGATGAAACCAAGTATGGCCAAACCCAACAGAAATAGAATTTAACCATGAATCAACCAAAGAAAAAGACCGTAGAATCGAACACAATTCTTTTTTCCCAATAAAACTAGAAGAGTTAACAGAATCACGTAACCTATTCCTCTGGTTTGAAACACAATTAAAATCTCCACCAAGAATAATTGGTTTACTACCCTGTGCCCGTGAAGAAATCAATAAGTTTTTGCAGGGTTGTATGGAGCATACACATTAATAATACAGAAAGAAACACTCTTAAAAGAACATACCGGTAGACACAATATTAACACAATTAAAATCTCCATCAAGAATAATTGATTCACTACCCCGTACAAAAGAAAACAAACTATCAAAGAAATCAATACGTTTTGCGGGGTCGCATTGAGCGTACACATTACTAATGCGAAAAGAAACACTATTAAAAGAACATAGACACAATATAAACACAATTAAAATCTCCATCAAGAATAATCGGTTCACTACCCCGTGCATAATAAAACAAACTATCAAGAAATTGATACGTTTTGCGGGGTTGCATGGAGCGTACATGTTACTAATGCGAAAAGAAACACTATTAAAAGTACATAGACACAATATTAACACAATTACAATCTCCACCAAGAATAATCGGTTCACTACCCCGTACAAAATAAAACAAACTATCAAAGAAATCAATACGTTTTGCAGGGTGGCATTGAGCGTACACATTACTAATGTGAAAAAACAGTATTTAAAGTACATAGAGATAATATAAACACAATTAAAATCTCCAAGAATAATCGGTTCACTACCCCGTACAAAAGAAAACAAACTATCAAAGAAATCAATACGTTTTGCAGGGTTGCATTGAGCATACACATTACTAATGCGAAAAGAAATGCTATTTAAAGAACATTGACACAATATTGACACAATTAAAATCTCCATCAAGAATAATCAGTTCACTACCCCGTGCATAATAAAACAAACTATCAAAGAAATCAATATGTTTTGCAGGGTCGCATGGAGCGTACACATTACTAATGCGAAAAGAAACACTATTAAAAGAACATAGAATTGACATGTATCGACCTTCGTTATCTTACTTAGGTGATAAAGCAATAATAACACAGCTTGAATGATTATAAGAAGCAGACAAGTAAAACACAGGTCTTTTCCAAATAGACTTTAAAAGAGTTCATTCAGAGGAACGTAAGTTTCCTGTAACAAAACAATATCAAATGCCAAAATATTCAAAAATGATATAACTTTTCTACACTTTGTAGGATCTCGCAGATTGTGGACGTTGAGGCTCCAAAGAGAGAAAAAACAGAGGTTAAGAGAAAGCAAAAGCATTAAAACTTACAACTTAACTGGGATCCGGCCGGAGGTGGACGTGATGTCCGCGGAGAGGAGAACTCAGCGAGTTGCGGTACTTTGTCTCTCGCTGTTCTCCGTCGTCTAGCGACGTCACTAGTGGCTTCTCATCAACAACAAGGTCAAACTCCTCCTCAGAAGAATCACTCAATGAAAATAAGCGGGGTGTTGATGTAACTGATTCTACCTCATCGCTCTCGCTAAGACCTCGGTTGATACGTCATGCTTGGCTTCATAGGGCACTTTATCCTCAGCTCTCGGTGCTGGTACGTCACGCTCACCTGCTTCACCTGCACCGACAAGTGTTGACTTGGCCTCACTCTCCTTACCAACAACTCCACCACCACTAATCCACTTCGTAGATTTTTTAAGTGCCACTGCAAAGGACACGGGGCAGCTCCGGGCCGGATGGCCTGTCTCTCAACAAACATTGCACACGGGGTCCTCCCTACACGCTGAGGCCACGTGGCCCTCCTTCTTGCACTTGTAGCAAATGATCACATGGCACTCCTTAGCCACATGACCTGTCTCGCTACATCTAAGGCAGGTACGTTCTTGACCCTCATAGCGTACCCAGCACTCTCTGTTCCTGAACTTCAAAGATGAAGGGATGCCCCCTTTCAATTCCATACGGCTTTGACGTACTCCGTTGAACACTCCAGGATAATCGCGATATTGTAGTTGCCTCCTTCGTTATTTAAACGTATTCGTGAATAAGCAAATGGTTACTTAGGTGGCAAAGCAATTTAACACTGCATGAATGATTGGAAAAAGGAGACGAGTAAAACACAGGTCCTTTCTAAACAAACTTAAAAAGAGTTAAACCAGAAGAGCGTAAGTAGGTTTCCTGTAACAAAACTATATCGAATGCAAAAATATAACACTTTGCATGATCTCTCAGGCCATGGACATTGAGACTACAAAGAGAGAAAAATATAAGGATTAAAGGAAAGCGAAAATATCACATAACTCATCTTGGGTCGGGTTTCCGAAGATGGACACGACGTCCGCATGGTGGCAATTTTGGCTTCTTTCCTCGCTGCACCTCCGTAAAAAGCATATCCTCCTAAGTCTCCGCTGATGTTGTAGGTGGTGTCTCATCGACCACCAGATCGAACTCCTCCTCCTCCCCTGATTCACTTGAAGAAAAAAGACGAGGTGTTGAGATCACCACTGGCTCACACTCAGCTGGTTTCTCTTCTTCATGATTGGCGTGTTCCGCTTTAACGCTCTCAGCGCAGTCCAAGCTGCATCAGTAATTATCTGTAATTTTGTACTACTGGTACTTTTGAATAGTTTCCTGTTTTAGGTATTGCTTCATGAGGTCATGTAATGATTCAGCAATCCTTCTGTATTGGGAAATGAACCGCCAGTAGTAGCCAGTGAACCCCAAGAAGATCTGTAACTTTATAGCAGAGTCGGTTTGTGACCATTCCGGACTGCCTAAACCTTGTCTGGGTTCATACCTATTCCTTCCTTTGAAAGGACACGTCCTAAGCACTTGACAGACGGCTGTGCAAAGCAACACTTCTGTGTGTTGAGCTTCAAGTCTAACTACCTTAATCTGGTCAGTACCCTGCCTAGACGATCCAAGTGCTCATTAAATGCTGATGAGAAGATGCAGGTGAACTATAAGCACTCTCTGAGGGCTTAATCAATCCGGCATCAAGAAGTCCTTGGAACAGTTGTTGGGCTTCTTCGTACATGTTTTGTGTAATGGGGCGTGCTGTAGCATTCCATGGAGTCGTGTCCGATAAGTTAATACTGTGCTCCACGCCCTTAGCACAGCCGTAGTCTTGGTCATTCTTGGTCATTCTTGGTCGGCGATGTCCTGGGGAACGTCAGGGGAAATATTGTAGTCATCGGGACTCTCTTCTTCCTCGTTGGTCACCTGTAGGGGTGAGGAGGTGAAGAAACAAGGTACAGTTGGGCCTGAATTGTCAATGTCATCCTCCTGGGTCATTATCCGCTGGAGGTTGTCACAAACTTGGGATAACGATCTACTCCACATATAGGTAAATGCATCTGCAATTTCCTGTTTGTTGTGGAGGGTAATCGGACTATCAGTTTCTTTGCTTATTGTAACCCTGAACTTAGCCTTTCTGCCTTGTACCTCATGGATAGAATTCACCACCTGAATTCCTGTGGTCCTAGATGTTCCCTCCAACTCCTGAACTAGGACATCATGTTTACCTTTGAGCAATGTGCTGTAGAGTGTATCTATCACCTCTACTATTTGAGAAGGGTCAAGTTGGACAGGACGGCATAATCTACACCGCACATGTCCTACTTTACCAGTCATGGGGTTACCCATCTTCTCTTCATGCATTGCCTTCTGATAACATTCACATACACTTGGTGGAACATCTAAACGGGAGAGGAAGTTGGGACCAAGCTGTGCCCGGCGGGCCTCAGTAAGACCTCGAAACACGTTGGTACCAATCACTACTGGGGAAGGACAAGACACAGGACATGTTACAATAATCGCTAAAACCTCTATAGGAGTATCAATACCTACTATCTCCTTGGGAAGGGAGATAGGCATTGATAAATGTATGTAGCCCTCATAGAGGACTGCCTGGCCATTTGCACCTTCGATGCGCAGTGCATCGACAAGTTGTTGGAGGGTGTATTTACATTTCAAATATTCATTATAGAAATCTTTCTGAATTGTGGTGACAACACTTCCACTATCTACAAGACAGGTAGTACAGATATTATCAACCACACAAGGGGTTTCACATGACTCACCTATGAGTCCTACAGGGATCTGGGATATACTATTTACACTACTTTTACTACTACTCTTACTCATTTGGGGAAACCTTGTCAGCGTTCATAGCTTCCGTAGTAGTAATGATCTCCTTGCGACGAACAAGATTCCGTTCCTCTTTGGGTGTATATTCTTGCGAGATTTGTTAGGATCTATTGGGGTGATGAAAACTTTGAGATTGGTCGTTATGGTATTTTGGTGGGTGTTAAAAAAAAAAATTCTGTCTGTATCGGAAGACGATTCTGACCTAAGCATGCCATTGCGTGGACTGAAGCTTGGCCTGTAACAATGATGATTAATTATTGATAATCAAATGTGTACCAAATCACCTCTGTTTCTATTAGATTGAGATCAAATGCGTTTTGTGAATAAAAGAACATACGTTTCAAGTATTTTCCAACTTAATTGTCAATCTTTTCTTTTTTTTTTTACAATACAAGACATAATTAAATAGTACATAGGACAAAATATGCATATAGAACTATAATGGTGCCTAATCATGCCCAGCTTTGTTGATCCTGATAGTTGGACCAATGGCTCTTAGGAACCCCTCCATGTTGCCATCGATAGTATATCGCTGGCATAGAACCTTTATTCACTTGCAACATGATGATGATGTTCATCCTTCACCAGCGTAGACAGCTACAACTTCTTAGACCTGGCTGTAAGTGAGATGTTCAGATATATCTCTCCTCTCAAATAGTGTGCATACCTGAAGTTTTAAATCTGCAGTAACAATGAAATTTCCTTGACTTAAATCTTTTTACCCTACATGGATGTGTACAATGTGGACATGACACATTCTCTGCAGATAGATCTTCATGTGGCTGAACAACCGTAACAAACGGTGCAGTAAAAATGAATGTGAGCTTGATGACGTTATTGGAAAATATCTGGCGAAGAATACACTTGGTTGGTTTGAATAAATAGGTTCCAAAATAGGTTTTTCTGGATACAAAGATGGCTGATTAGACCAATCTTTGCCTGAAAAAGTCTGTTGCAACGGGGACAAGCGAAAGCGGGTGGTGGGACAGGTTGAGAGATGTTACTTACATAGTTTGTGAATAGCTTCTACTAAGAGCAGATGATGCTGATTTCATCCTTATATATTTTGTGAATAGCTTCTACTAAGAGAAGATGATGCTGATTTCATCCTTACATAGTTTGTGAATAGCTTGCCTCCTCCAGTTGGAGAAGTCCAACTCTCTATTTGGGACTGGCTGTTTCCCAGAGAAAAGCCTAACACGACGTCTCTGGGTGCCTGCAATCACATGTTTGACTATGGTCTCTGGTACAGCTGGACTTGGGTTGACGGGTGATTTGGAATCAATTTCAAGTGACTTTGTCAAGTCCGCAAGAGTCTTGCCTTGGCTAGACAAGAATTGGTCTAGCTGCTCCTTAAATTCCTTATCTGCCATTTTGAACAATGTAAAGTGGTTATACAGAATATAATAAGATTAAAGATAAAATTTAAATAACAGGACAGAATATGCACAATTATAACTCACCAAAAACAGTGCTAATTATATAAGGAGATGATTGTGGTATGAGATGTTATTCTTGGAGTTTGTGCTATAACAGAGTAGGCAATTCAACTTAACTCAATCTCTTAGCTTATAAACAATAATTACAGATTCATATATATATATATGAGCTAATTAGAACTTCCGGGCAGTGTCACAGGCCTTCTATGTACCTGCGTCAGTTCATTTAATTTAAACATTAATAGACACGGAGATCCACTAAGAATGATATTTGGTGCCAAAGGTTCAGGTATATTTGTTTGTACTCATTGTTGAAGGTGCACTGATAAAAAAATTCCTGAATAACAAGCACTGTATATATATTTACAATGTTGTTATGAGGCAATATACAAAAGACTAATAAGATGTCTATACAGTGCGTATCAATAAAAACGGGACAGTTTTGAAAAGTCTCTCAAAATTGTGTTTGAAATTATGATGCCTATATTTTTATGTTATGAAGTGCTATGAAGTCTTATCTTTTGAATGCAATTAAAAAAAATAAGTTTCGTTCATGCTTGAGCACACAGGAACATTTTTTCGGGGGCTCAAAAACGGCTTGCGCATAAATGGAAAAATTGAGAAATACGCATCATCAGACTTCGTTCTATCAGCAGTCTTCCTCTAATTTCTTTCTTTATCTTTTCCATTTTGTTCTAATTATGATTTGAAATTAATTTACAAAGCTATTTATTTACTTTAGTTTGTTTGTTTTTGTTTTCATTTTAATATGTTATGTTTTTACAATAATATTCTTTAAACTTATTTTGTCAACCAATAAGAAAGGGTTTAGTTGGTTGTCTATTGATTGTTTCATTGATTGATTGATTGATTGATTGCTTTTTTTATTTGTTTCGTTCATGCTTGAAGCGAACACGGAACTTTTTGTCGGAGGTTTAAAATAAAAATGATTAAAAAGAGGGGAGAAAAAAAGAAAATTTCGTTAAATTCAAAGGGTAATATTTATTCTGAATCATTGTTCTGATCAGGTACTCCATTCAGATTGATTTTTACTTTTCACTGATCAATGATTATGTTGAGTCTTTTGAGTCGATTCCTAATATGATTCTTCCAACGATTTAATCAATCATTTGAACAATCAAATAAAAAAGTAATCGATCAATCGATCAATTATTTAAAGAAACAATGAATTAATCAAACGATCAATCATTCAAAATGGTCAATCTATCAATCCTTCATTCAATCAATCGATCATTAATAAATCAATCCATCAATCGAACATCAATCAAACAACGCGAACAAACAAAGCAATCATTCAAGTCAAATAATCAACCCACACAACCAAATTTCCTTTCTTGGGTTCACAACATTTTTTTTTTTTTTTTTTTTTTTTTTTTTTTTAGTTTGAAGGAGATATTCAATGCCAAAAGATAACATGTTAACATGTGAAAAAACAAAAACAAAAACAAAACAAAACAAAAACAATTCAATTCAATTAAATAAATAGCTTTGTAAATGAATTTTGATAGCATAACTCGAAAATAATGGCAAAGATAATGAAAGGGTTAAGAGTAAGTGTGCTGATTAGCAAAAAGTCTGATGATCGTATTTCTCATTTTCTTCCATTTTGTGCGCAAGCCTTTATTTGAGCCCCCGACAAAAATGTTCTGTGTGCACTCAAGCATGAACGAAACTTATTATTTTAAATGGCATTTGAAAGATAAGACTTCAGAGCATCTATTAACATAAAAATATAGACATCATATTTTGAAACGAAATTTTGACAGACTTTTCAAAACTGTCCCGTTTTTATTGATACACCCTGTAGTGAATAGCAGAAGGATAGACTAAAACTTTCACTTAAGTACAAAAGATAATTCTAAGTCTGTAGCAAATAAATTCCGAGTACATCGATTATGCGGAGAGCATTGCCTGTAAATTATACAGCTGTTCTGATCGTTGTCCAGTGGGAGATGGACAGGAACTGTTAAAATACAAAAGTCAAGGTAGGTCTTATAAAATTAACATGTCCAAGCCTACTTTCTGTTGTTCGTCTTCCTCTTCTTCTTTCTTCTCTTGGCCTCTGTGAAACCCTCCTCAGAGTCTACGATCTGGGCGTCCTCGAGTGTCGTGCCGTCGGATTCCACGTCGGCGGCCCAGTCGAACTGGGAGGCAGGCTCGCTCCCGCTTCCGATGTCCATCACCAGATCGCTTCGTCGTCGTCTGAGGCAGGGGGCGAACTGGTCGGGGGGCTGAGGTGTGCTGGGCTGGGGTGGGCTGGCTGGACTCGCTGTCTGTCGGGGGGGGGGTTGGGGCTTGACTCTCGGCTTCGCTAAGGCTTCTGGGGTTGCTTCGCTGGCTTGGCGGAGGTGATCGTCGCCTTCTTGCTGGTGCTTGGCTCGTTCTTTCTCGTAGTGGACGCGGACTCACGAGGCTGGGGTTCATCTCTCGGCTGGGTTGGGGTTGGGGCGGTCGGGGCGGCTGGCTCCTCATCTGCTAGGAGGCTGGGTTGACCAATTATTGTTCCCCTCCTTCCTTCGCGCGAACGGAACGTGGGTACGCCTGGGCCCGGTGCCCCCCCGTGGCACACCTGACATATCCGTCTCCCGGGACAATCTGCGGCACGATCCCGATCTCTTGGCACCTAAAGCAGCGGATGGCTTCACATTGGCTGGCCTCATGTCCTCCTCTCCGCACTTGTGACACGTTCTCCTCTGCCTCTCGTAGCCGCACAACAACTCTACCCCGAAGGGAGGGTTGATGGATATTGGCGGTGAGCTCATTCTGTACTGGCGGGTGCCGTCGCTACGGTGGGTATTCGCGATGAAAGAGAGCTCGGGCCCCCTTGATCTCCATTCGGATGAAGTTATTTAGCACGTCTATCTGCCTGGGAGTACAAAATCTACTCTCCACATTAGCTTGGTGGAAGTATAGAATTGGTCAAACATCTCTAAAGTGTCCGATAACTTCCAGATGTTACCTTGGAACAATGGACAGCTTGCCTTGTGGTAAAGGCTATAGCATAATGGATACCTGTTTTTGTCTAAATATTTTTTAAAGGGCTTTGCATATTGGTTACAAATATTACAGGGTCTAACAGTAGGAATCAACAGAAGTGCCCCACATGATGTGATCACTGTAAAGTAATAAAAAGAAATAGGACTGTATTTTAAAATATTTGAGTCCAGATAAATCACCACAGTGGAATTTCATGTACAAAAGTAAGTCTTTTAGTGTTGAAAACCATGAAGGACCCTTTATTCTTTAAAATGGTTGCCCAGTTACATTAGCTTCATGAAAGGAGAGAGTTTTTACAATTATGTGGCGAGCCTTATCCCCCTGCATTCCATCACGGTGCACCATTTCCACCTTCAAGTTCAGCTTGAACTTATCCTTAATGATGTCCTCGACCACCTGGACACAATCCTCTGTCATCCCATCCTTTGGCTGTTCAATGCCCACAACGAGAAAGTTGTTTTTACGAGCAAAATGCTCTTACTTGTTCAAGCCTTCAAAATCCAAGAGCAGATAGTAGGAAGGTCCGCTTTCTTGGTCCTGCCAGACTTGGTGAACGACTTCTCCCCCTCCATCATCCACAGAGACCACTCTCAGCGAAGGGCATCTTTGAAGGGCTTGTTTATTGAGACATCGAGAGGCTGGAGCATGCACGCCATACCACCTGGTATGACCACCAGATCTGTGTCTGTGTTGCGAAGGAGGTCCTTGGTAGCGTCGGTCTTGTGACAATGGAAAGAATCCAGCACCAGCATACTTCGTCCCCTGGGCAGGCCACTTACTCGTCGCCCCCAGACAGTCTTCACCCAGTTCTCAGTGATCTCCTCGTCGAAGCTTTCCACCGTTCGCCGTTCACGCCAACAGGACAGTAAACCTGTCCTTCTCGTGGCCGGTCGTAACGGAAACGGTCTTCTCCCCCTTCTTTGAGATGGTACAGCCTCTTGGTAGGTCAAACTGCAGTGGGGTCTAGTCCGCATTCCTGATACGGCTCAGAGGGTAGTCGTGCAGACGTCATTGCCTGATGACAGAACGCTGAAAGTTCGGAATCTAGCTCATCATAAGCCTTCTCCTTCTTGGCCATTCTGGTTTCCAGCTCCTTGTTTTTTATGTTTTTTTTTGTTGAGGAAACAACATAAACAGTGTCTGCATTGTATTTCCGCTCCCTTAATGGGTGCAGGCCTCACAGCCTTGCCTAGGTTGTCCCTGTGAAGAAGAGGAAGGATGTCCTTGAGAAGGAGGGCGTTGGGGTTCCAGGGACTGCATCTCCTTTTTTTACTATTGACTGGATGGCTGCCTGGATCTCATTACATCCTGGCCTCACCCGCAACTTCTGCTGCCTTTCAGTTTCATGACCAGCTAATGTGGTCAGCGCTCCCAGGACCTCCTCGTAGGTACCTGCCTCGGTCAAGCAGGGCTTCAGACTATGCCGGATGCTGTTGTTCTGCAGCCCTGTTGACATGGCATGCAGAAACATCTTTTGGACCTTACTCTTACCCTTACTGTCTTACGCTTGTTCTTTTTTCATTGATAGCAAAGAAAAGTACCTAAAGACTTCCTTTGCTTGACTTAAACAGTTGTGCTCCATCTACATACCACATCAATGAAATGTTATTGTTGTGTGACAAGAATCATCCTGGCTGACAAAACTGCTCGTAAAGTGATCCATCATAAATGCCTGAAATGCTCCCAGTGCTTTTTGGCATTTGTACCATTTCTTCAAAGCAGATCCTGATGAAAATGAGGACGTGCTAGCATATTCTTAACTGATCAACAATCGGAATTTCAAGGAAGTATTGCATATCTTCATTGAGAGTATGGACCTTTCCACGACTATTATTGGGACATGTAGTAATGCTCTTGTCGTCACCTATGAACATATTACAACTACTGCAAAATCTGTGGTACCAAACAGGCGACTCGAGCCCTTTAAAATGATTTCTTAACTTATACAATGATGTTCCACATAAATTCTGAGTGCAATTCAAGGAGCTGTAGTAAGTCTCTTATTCATGCTCTGGACATGTTCACGGATGAAGAGCAAGTACTTTATATTGTTTGTTTTTTATTCCTGTAAAACAATACATATTAGAATGAGAATATGGCGGAAAGCTCATTTCAGCAGTATTAAAATAATACCACTGTTCTTCCATGGGGTCCTTAGTTCTGATAGTGATACATTTGTATATCAATAATAATATCATTCAATAATAACAAAACAAGCAAAACAAAATATCTGCATTGTACATAACACATTCCAGTCATCTTACACTAATAATCTTGATTAACATTTTATAGGTCATATTCAATACAGTTTATCCACACGACCCTAAACGAGATAACATAGGAAGATGATTACAAAGTTAACTTTTGCATATTAGTTTTAAAGGAGTGGATTGTAGAAACACCACATGTTTCGACTGATAGTTGGTTGTACGATAAAGCGGCTCTGTAGTAGAATGTTCTTTTACAATTATTTGTTATTGGTTTGGGGAGATACAGGTTATTTCTATTACAAAGAAAATACGCACTTGGTTTATTGATAACAGAATGTTTCTTATATATTCAGGTGCAAGATCATGTGAAGTTTTATACATAGGCCTAACATGTTCTCTAATTGACGGACGTCTAACTTTTTCCTTTTTAAAATATCATGAATATGAGAAGTTTGTACATGGGAATATAGATTTATTTTTTAAATGATTCGTCCTGCTCGGTTTTGAAGTTTTGTTACAGATTTGTTCGTTAACTTTTGCACCTCTCCCGTCCGTGTTTTCATCGCTTCTCCACGCGCCTCTCCCCTCCAAACATTTTGTCGCTCTTCATGTCAAGCTTCTCACAAAGGCGTTTTGAGATGTAGCTCACGTTAAATTGGTCATCGAGGATAGCATATTTGAGAGTCTCTTTGGATGTATAATCTTGATGTTTCACCCACACCGGCACGATCATCCAATTTGGTCCTTTGCTGTTCAGGTCTGGTATCATTCCACCAGCCAGCAGCCAAAAATGTCACATGCTTTTTACTAGACTAGAATAAAATCTTTAAAGAAAAATAAAGTTTTGGGGGATTGTTGGTCTGAACTACACAGGAACAACAACGTTAATAACAACAACAAAAATCAATACTGAAGAAACATTTTTAGCATTAGCATGGACAATAATGGCCGTCCGTCCTCTGATTAATCTTGGCGTCCTCCCCAGCTGCTGATAGAAAGGTGTGTTTGAAACACTCCTCACATGGGCGGGTGCCCTTTGGATATATATATTTTTACAACAGTGATGTCTTTTTTTTTACGGCTTGAACCGGATACTGGTAAA
>CALNVZ010003426.1:34212515-34227351 GCA_940671915.1 Paracentrotus lividus
ATGATATTGTAAATACTGTTATTAAAATAACTCAAGGTGGGGGAAATGGTCAATCTTACTGGAAATTTAATACTATGTTATGTAATGATGAATCTTTTGTACGTGACTTTGAATTTTATTATCGAATGTGGCGTACCTTACAACCTGGGTTCGACTCAGTAGTAGAATGGTGGGAAGAAATTAAAAAACGTATTAAAGGATTGTGTATTAAACATGGAGTGCGACTCGCCCGTGAGAGACGAAGTCGCCTTCTCAATTTACAGAAATTATGTATAAACGCGGAAAGGGAGGAGTTGTGTGCCTTGCTACACGAAGAAAGAAAAGGTGCATTCATTCGCTCGAGAGAGAATTTTATCGAGAGCGGTGAACGTCCCGGTTCGTACTTCCATAAAAGTGAGAAAGCCAACGCTCAATACAAACATATTAAAGAAGTGAGGAATAGAGATGGAGATATTGTTACTGGGGAAAATGTTATTAATGTGTATCGTAATTTTTATGCTGATTTATATACAGCTGATAATAATCTTAATGTAGAGAGTCAAAAAGTGCTCTTAGATTCGCTTCAAGCGGGAATAAGTCCAGAGAAGTCTGCTCTGATTGAGAAACCAATTGAAATTAATGAAATTAAACATGCTATAACCAAAATGCCCAAGAATAAATCTCCGGGCATAGACGGTCTATCGGTAGAATTTTACCAACGATTTTTTTATATCATTGGGGAAGATTTGCTACACGTTTATAATGATGTTTTCAGGAGTAAATTACTCTCATATACCCAACGTACAGCAGTTATTACGTTACTACCCAAAGGGGGTGATCAATTAGATCCGGCTAATCGGCGACCTATAAGTTTATTGACTGTCGATTATAAAATCATAGCCAAAATAATGCAGTTACGAATTACCAATGTACTAGAAGATATTGTTAAGTGTTATCAAACTTTCTGCTATCAGGCAGATCCATTCATAGGAATCTGCGTCTTTACGTGATGTTGTAGAATATTCCAATTTAAGAGGAGATCAATGTGCTCTCATTTCGATGGATCAACATAAAGCTTTTGATAAGGTTGATTGGGAGTTCCTTTTTCAAGTTTTAAAGAAATTTAACTTTGGCGATTATTTTATCGCATGGGTTAAAATTTTGTATAAAGATATTAAGAGCCGTATTTTAATAAACGGCAATATGAGTGATGATGTTAATATTCAAAGAGGTGTTAGACAAGGTTGCCCCTTGTCACCTGTATTATATGTTTTATTTATTGAACCTCTTGCACAATTCATTATGTCACATAGGGGCATTCGAGGATTCCGAATCCCAGGTGGAAAGTCAATTAAAATATTACAATATGCTGATGATGCAACATGTGTTGCGACGTCACAGAATGATGTTATTAATTTGTTTAAAGCTTTTGCTATTTTTGAGAAAGCCACAGGGGCGTCTTTAAACCTGAAAAAGACGCATGGCTTAAAGCTAGGCGGTTTTGTAGGACGAAAATTAAGAGGCGATATTAACTGGTCAGAGGAGGGGATTCGAGTTAATGGTGTGTGTTTTGGCACTGATAATTTCATACGTTCGTATTGGAAAGAATTGCTAGGTAAAGCCAGGAGAAAATTAACTGCCTGGGAAAATCGAAGTTTAACATTAAAAGGAAGAATAGGAATTGTTAATTCATGTGTATATCCTCTCTTTTATTATGCAGCTACTGTATATATTCCAAGTGAGGACTTCTATAGGGATGCTTTAAAGCTGGTGTACAGGTTTATTTGGCAGAAGAAAACTGAACTTGTTTCTCGGGAAGTACTTACTCTGAAGCCCGAGAAAGGAGGTTTTAAATTAGACAATGTAGAAAAGAAGATGAAGGCGTTGTTTATTCGTGACGCTTTTCCATTCTTATCCGGGGAAGATACCCAATCTTGTAACTTTATGTTTTTTCGTTATTTTATGGCTTGTAAATTAAGAATGATGTACCCCGTCCTTTGGACGAATAGTGTTCCTCATTGTGATGTTATGTCAGCCTCTTACAAACAGGCGTGGACAATCATTGTATATATGTATAATTGTAATAGTAACTTTGTAAATAGCTGTAAGGGGATTGACGACATAGTCAACACCCTGATTTCTAACGAATGTGTGCCAAAAATTGTAATAGACAATCCTACTTGGCCATGGCCATCAATTTGGAAGATGACACATCATCCGTTATTATGTAATAGTTTAAAGTCTTTTAGTTGGAAAGTGGCACATGGGGCCTTATGCACCCGTGAGAAGCTATTACGTTGGGGTATCAGTGATGGCAAATGTCCTTTTTGCTCTCAACTAGAAAGCATTACCCATGTATTTTGGGGTTGTAATAAAATATATAATGTTCTCTGTTGGGTCAACGAGGTTACGAAAAAATTAATATGTAGTAATGTCCAGAGGGACTCATTTCTCTATGGAGCAACCACACAAAAAGTTGACCCATCAGTATGGGCTCGTGTTTGGTATATCTATATTGTCACCAAGAAAGTTATTTGGGGTCGACGATGCTCGTTTATTTTTGAAAAAGAAACCATTTCAGAAGATACATTGTTGTTAAAAATCAAAGAGGAGATCCGAATACGTCTGGTAGTTGATCTGAAAAGATGGTCAAGAGAAAAGTTTGTTAAAAATTGGACCCAGGGGCGAACATTTTGCTCACTCTGGGGTGAACACATAACATTGAATCTGCCGTAGTAATATTACATGTGTTTCCCTTTAAGACGATTTCGGCGAACATTCGGCCGATTGGAATGTGAAATGTCTGACCTCTTAACCCCAGGTATCAATTATGTCTGGCCAGTCAAAACAATGGTCATGTTGTGTAGTCTAGAAATTCATGCCTCGTCTAACCACGTTGTGTGTGAACGAGCACCGTACGTACGTACACTACCCAGTGCACGCTATTATGTATATTATATTTTTTGTCTGACTTTCGCTGATACATTGTAAATAACCATATTATGTAGAATTGTTAGAGAATATTAACTTCTTTTGACTTGCCAGGAAAGATTAGAAACCTTGAGTTAAAAATATCCTTTATATTTTAACATCTCATCATATAGTATAACTCATCTCGTTGTGTTTTTGTAGAGTTAGGCAGTTTTACATCTCTGTTTCAAAACTTTGTCAGTATTCATGTTCGTCAACCTATATTTATATTATATATTTTTTGCTACATTATTGTTATATTGTAAATATTTATATTGTATTGTGCCTTGAGAATTGAGACCAATAAAACAAGTTGAAAAACACTTGAAAGAAAAGTATCTGTTCTTTTCAGCTTAATATCTGAAACGCGACTCACCGAGTCGCTTGTATACTTAAACTGATTTTTGAACTTAGGCTATGGAATAGGGGCTTGCTCCATCCTGGCCACGGGTTGGCCCGGTATTGCAGTACTCCGGGATCGGCCCACCCTCAGGGGTTAATAATAAACCAAAGAAAGACATCATCAATAAAGAACATGCATGAAACCAATGCAGAGAAACGTTTCAGTCTCCTTCTGTTATTGTGTTGTTCTTTTCAAAGCATTCTTTCTCTTAGCAAAATAAAGAAAATCCATTATTGGATCGATCTGTAGAATTAAATTTAAAAAAAAAAAATTAATAAAAAAAAAAAAAAAAATCTGCCTCCACACTCACCGTCTTGAAGTATGATGCGAGACTTGTCATTAATCTAAAATACAAATCGCCTATATTGAAATGTATTCTAATCGATTCGGAGGGGGGGGGGGGTCATATTCTCAGACATCATCTCCATACACATTGTCTTCATGTTAATTTGGCTTGAGACACCAACTATAAATAAATAATGACCTCTTACCATGACCTTCTCGTCCACCCCACCCCCCCCCCTCCTTCTCTCGATAAAAGTATTTCAATTAGAGTTTTGAAGAAGTTACAAGTTGTTCATAATAATTATCTTGGAATCTTTTGGTGAGTTATAACTTATTTGTTTTTAACGTATTAAAAGATGACGTCATTGTTGTGAAAACTTTGATTTGAAAACAATGAGACGTATAAGAACGCGATTTTCAACTAGGTTTATGAACAAGAAACATTCATGGTTCAGATGAGATTGTATTAGAGAGGGTGCGATGGTCTCAGTCGGATTTTATAGGGACTACATTAGTAGCTCAAGGTACTCCAAAAGTGTTGCCGATTTAAGTCCTCGATTCAAAAGTCACTGCCAGACTCCGCGTTGCGTTTCAGTTGTTGAACGTTCTTGCTCAATGAATGCATGATATGACGTGTTCAGGAACAAAGGTCGCCGCTCATGAATATTCATTAATTTTGATCGTCTCTGTATTGCAAAACGATCGCTTGGGTGTTTCGTTATGACTTTTTAAAATGAAAATGGAAGATTATCATCATTCTTATGGACTATGTATAGTGCTTGATGTTTCATTGGGTAGAACATGTTTTTTTCCACTCTTACATATGTCATTTTTCTTTCACCCGCTTTTACCGTTTACAGATATCGTTGAAACAGGGCTTCAGATGTATGTGGAACAAATTGTCACCACCAATATACCGCTGATTGAGGTATGTTTTATATCCATTGACTTGTCACCGTTCCTTATCGCTTCTCGGCCTTTTGGCTAAGATCATGTGTAGTATCTGTTCTTTTCAGCTTAATATCTGAAACGCGACTCACCGAGTCGCTTGTATATTAAACTGATTTTTGAACTTAGGCTATGGAATAGGGGCTTGCTCCATCCTGGCCACGGGTTGGCCCGGTATTGCAGTACCTCCGGATCGGCCCACCCCTCAGGGGGTTAATAATAAACCAAAGAAAGACATCATCAATAAAGAACATGCATGAAACCAATGCAGAGAAACGTTTCAGTCTCCTTCTGTTATTGTGTTGTTCTTTTCAAAGCATTCTTTCTCTTAGCAAAATAAAGAAAATCATTATTGGATCGATCCTGTAGAATTAAATTTAAAAAAAAAAAAATTAATTAAAAAAAAAAAAAAAATCTGCCTCCACACTCACCGTCTTGAAGTATGATGCGAGACTTGTCATTAATCTAAAATACAAATCGCCTATATTGAAATGTATTCTAATCGATTCGGAGGGGGGGGGGGGGGGTATATTCTCAGACATCATCTCCATACACATTGTCTTCATGTTAATTTGGCTTGAGACACCAACTATAAATAAATAATGACCTCTTACCATGACCTTCTCGGTACCCACCCCCCCCCCCCTCCTTCTCTCGATAAAAGTATTTCAATTAGAGTTTTGAAGAAGTTACAAGTTGTTCATAATAATTATTCTGGAATCTTTTGGTGAGTTATACTTATTTTGTTTTAACCGTTAAAAGATGACGTCATTGTTGTGAAAACTTTGATTTGAAAACAATGAGACGTATAAGAACGCGATTTTCAACTAGGTTTATGAACAAGAAACATTCATGGTTCAGATGAGATTGTATTAGAGAGGGTGCGATGGTCTCAGTCGGATTTTATAGGGACTACATTAGTAGCTCAAGGTACTCCAAAAGTGTTGCCGATTTAAGTCCTCGATTCAAAAGTCACTGCCAGACTCCGCGTTGCGTTTCAGTTGTTGAACGTTCTTGCTCAATGAATGCATGATATGACGTTTTCAGGAACAAAGGTCGCCGCTCATGAATATTCATTAATTTTGATCGTCTCTGTATTGCAAAACGATCGCTTGGTGTTTCGTTATGACTTTTTAAAATGAAAATGGAAGATTATCATCATTCTTATGGACTATGTATAGTGCTTGATGTTTCATTGGGTAGAACATGTTTTTTTCCACTCTTACATATGTCATTTTTCTTCACCCGCTTTTACCGTTTTACAAGATATCGTTGGAAACAGGGCTTCAGATGTATGTGGAACAAATTGTCACCACCAATATACCCGCTGATTGAGGTATGTTATATACCATTGACTTGTCACCGTTCCTTATCGCTTCTCGGCCTTTTGGCTAAGATCATGTGTAGTATCGCTTCTCGGCTCTTTTGGCTAAGATCATGTGTAGTATCTGTTCTTAGTATCGTGAACGGACGTGTTTTCGGTGCGCTCTCGCTCAATACAATATTATCACTCTTTTTCGTATCTAAGTCTTTTGGCTTAGATTTTTGTTTGTTACCATGTCTCTTTTGAGAATTTGTTCCGTGCTTGTCGTATTAAAGAAGGAAGATGCTGATGTTTTTAGTTTCCTGAAGACGAACGGTGTAAATATTGGAGAACACTTGACTGCCGTTCAATTCCTACCAGGAAAGAGATATGACGTGACTTTTAAATCGGAAGAGTTGAAGGAGAAGTTTTTAGGAGAGATGAGAAAGGAGAAGGGGGAGGACACTACCGTTACATCATACTCCACTCGAGTCACTGTTGTGACTTTATTACATGTACCACACGAAGTGGATGAGAACGCAGTACGTTACATTCTTGGTAGATATGGGAAAGTGCTTATGGGTCGCCATCTCACTCATAAGGACTATCCAGTTTTTAATGGTGTTCGACAATACAAGATGGAGATCAAGACACCAATCCCATCCGCCATCAACCTCGGTGGTAGGGATTGTTGGGTTCGCTATCAAGGCCAGATTCGAACATGTTTGAAATGTGGAGGAGAGGGACATGATGCCAGAGAGTGTAATGTGGTGAGGTGCTACCGGTGTCGCCAAGTCGGGCATGTTGCAGGGAGGTGCACCCAGGAGGAGCTCTGCTCTACGTGTAATGAGAAGGGGCACTCCTTCAAGAACTGTCCCCTATCCTTTGCTGCCAAGCTAAAGCAGTCGAAGGAGTGGGTGAAAGGAGGAGGAGTGGTAAAGAAGGAAGAGGCTTCAGCAGAACGGCAGATCGCTGATGGAGGGTTGCCGGGGGTCTCGAATCCAGGCCCAAGCACTGAGGTGTCTCCCAACCAGGCTGATGAGGGATCGGAGACTGATGACGAGGAAGACAAGATCATGGAGACGCAATCGGATTGGGCGGAGCAGACTCAGGCTGAGCTGGAGTCCGATGTCGACATCATTGAGCCGACTCCACAAGCATCGGCTGATGAAACCGAGTTTATTGAGGTGAAGAGGAGAGGTGTAAAGAGAGCATCATCCCCGCCATCACGATCCCGATCGCGATCCCGGGGTCGTGATACCAAGATCGTCACAGCAAAGAACATTGCCAAAGAATGTCAGATCACTAAAGAAGAAAAAGACTGGATGTCATGTACGGTAGCGAGTTGCCTTGCTCGTTTCTCTACCTTCACAGACGGTCTCAGCCATTTTAAAAACTTCCATCCGGAGACCAAGATGGAGAGGTACAAGTGCCCCTTGAAGGCCTGTCCCGTTTCCTGCAATGCTCCGGGTGAGTGGATGAACCATTTGGCATCCAAACACTCGGATTTCGTTGTCGGACACGGGGTAGAGTTTTTCAATGCCTATTTTTTGGATGATTAATAATGTATGTACTTTCTCTCTTCTTTTCTTTAATGTCTCTTCACTTATCAATCTGTAGTGTTAATGTACATGGACTTCGAGATCCAATCAAATGTAAAAATGTTCTTTCCTTTTTGCGGATTTTTGCTTTTGATATTGTGTTGTTGCAAGAAACATATCTTAGCTCTGCTGAGTTTAAAACTTTTAAAGCAGGTTGGAAAGGACCCGTATTTCATTCATCGGCCTTTTCAAATCATTCTTGTGGCGTTGCAATAGCATTTTCTGACAAGTTACAATGTACATATACTCAGACCAGATATGATGATGAAGGGCGTTATGTCTCAGTTTTATGTTCTTTTCCTAATTCTTCTTTCCGTGTGTGCAATGTATATGCACCATGTAATCCTAACAAACGTGTTACTTTCTTTAATGATATATTTACCTTTTCGAGAGGTAGTGCTCCAATAATACTTGGAGGAGATTTTAATTGTGTTTTGTATCAAAATGATAGGTCGAGTGACTCTAATAATTCTTCTTGTTTTGTTGGCAAAAAAGAGTTATTGTCCATTTTAAGATCCTTTTCATTAATTGATTCCTGGTCAAAAGTAAACCCAGATGACAGAGGTCATACTTGGAAACATACAGGTAAAGGCCAAAGTTCGAGATTGGACAGAATATATGTTAATGATCACTTTGGTGTTACCAAGGCAACCAAAATTCCTTTTGTTTTCTCAGACCATGACATTATTAATACCGTTATTACGGTGCCAAATGGCCAGAGACAATTCAAAACTTTTTGGAAGTTTAATTCGTCTTTGTGTGACAACGATTTATTTGTTAATGATTTTATATCCCTCTATCGTATGTGGCAAACTTTACAGCCTGGTTTTGGTTCAATTGTCGAATGGTGGGAAAATATTAAAAAACGCATTAAGGAGCTTTGTATTAAACATGGGGTAAGGCTTGCTCGTCAAAAAAGGAGCTTGCTCCACTGCCTTACCAACAGTCATTGTATAATTCCAAAACTACGAAAAAAGATCCTCAATTAATTTTTTTAATTTTTGTTACAGAAGTGAAAGAACAGCGCGCCTTACGTTGTATGTTCGTTCGCGGTAGAAAAAATTCCTAGAAAATGGGGGAACGAAGCCTAGTTCGTCATTTTATTTTAACAAAAGTGAAAAGGCTAATGCACTGCTAAACAAACATATTGAATGAAGTTCGAAATAAAGACGGGAATTATTTGTAAAATGGGGATGCAACGTACTTTCTCCGTTTATATCAATGATTTTTATACCTGATTTATTATACTTGGATGAAATGTAACGTAGGTTGTACAAGATATGCTCCTTAACAGACAACTCAGTCAATGTGGGTTTAAGAATTCAGAGCAGTCTGCAATTAATTAACAAACCTATAGAAGATGGCAGAGATTAAGCTTGCTTTGTCCTGTTATGGCTAAAAACAAAATCTCCAGGCATAGATGGCCTGTCAGCTGAATTTTATCAAGTTTAATTAATGTTATCGGTGAAGATTCTATTTGAAAGTGTATAATTATGTTTTTTGTCATAATATTGTTATTCTGATACAACAACGTACGCTGTTTTATGTTAAAACCCTACTCCCAAAAGGGAGGGGATCATTTTAAAACCTGCAGCCAACAGGCGACCGATCAAGTTTATTAAACGGGTTGATTATAAGATTATTGCAAACCCGATTATGGCAATTACGGTCTTAATTTAAGGTAAATGGAAAAATATAGTTAGTGTTTAATTGCTTCAAACATGTTCCGTTCCCAAGTAGATCAATACATACAAATCTACGGTCTTTTAAAACCGCCGCGATATTTGTTTGGGACTCTTTTTTCTAAAAAACCCATAAGAGAGGCGATCAAATTGTGGCTCTGGATTGCTCCTAAATGGATCAAAACAAAGGGGCCTTGATAAGGTAGATTGGAACTTTTTTTTTTATTTCAAAGTGTTAAAAGAAATTGACAATCTAGGATGATTATTTTTATTTCCTGGGTTTAAAAATTATGTATAATGATATTAGAGCCGTATTTTAATGTTAATGGCAAGCGTTTGGGTGAAAATGGTTAGTAATCCAGAGGGTTGTGAGGCAGGGGTTTTTGCCCTCTCTCACAGGCAAATTTTTTATATATATTGGTTTTATTTTATTGAAGACCACACGTCGCGTCAGTAATATTATTCCTCAACCAAGGTATTCGAGGTTTTCCGGATCCCCGGGTAGGAGGAGTGGCAGGTACAATTAAAATTGGGCTAAGCAAATATATGGCAGGATGACACAACGTGTGTGTGGCTACATCAAAAAAACCCGTGAAGATGTAATTAAATTTCTTTAAAGCTTTTGCTCTGTTGAAAAAAGGGCCACCGGTGCTTGTTTTTAGAATCTAAAAAAAGGACGCAGGCTTAAAAGTTGGATGAATTTGTTTTTGGCGAAAGCTCAGAGACGTGATATTAATTGTCGGAGGAGGGAATCGCGAGACTTTAAATTGGGTGTTTTGTCGGCGGTACGGATAACTATCCTTGGCCTTTGTTTTTTGTGAGTAAATGTACTTGGCTGCAAAATGCCAGGTCGTATTAAGTTTGACTCAGTCTTGGGAAAACGCCGCAGCCGCGGTACATAAAACCATTTCCTGGAAAGGAAAATTGGGCTTCATTAATTTTCATGTTATCTTCCCTTACTGTTTTAATTAATTGGCGGCCAAGGTTTATTTTTGGTTTATTTTGCCGGCAGTGAAATTTTCTCAGAAAGGTATTTTGGAAAAGTTTGTTTATTATAGATTTATTTTTTTTTGGGGGAGGGAAAGACTGAATTGGTCTCCGAGACGTTTTTTTACATGATTTTGAACGCCTGACAAAGGAGTGTGGGCCTGGATAAAATTTTCCGAGGCAAAAAAAAACAAAAGCTCTTTCAATTCGGGACGTTTTTTCTTTTTTTCACATTTTTTGAGGGGTGAGGAAACCTATCATTCTTGTAAATTATTTTGTTTTTTTTTTTTTTTTCGTTATTTACGCCAGTAAATTGAGGGCTGATTGTTTTCCCCCAGCTATTTTTGGTCAAACTCGGTACTCATCTTGGTGAACATTGTATTGGTCAGGGGTCTTACCAAAAGTATGGTCTATTATTTGTTTTGCTTGTAATACCTCTAAGAATTACCCTTTGGCTGATGAAATATTTATGTGCACAAGGGATTATAATTCCAGGACACTTATTCCTCGTGAACCACGTACCTAGAGTGTTAGGAGAATTTCATTAATTTGGATTTGGCCTTCCCTGTTTTGGAAAGAATGACAAGTAATTTATATTTGTTGTGTAATTAATTTTAAAATTAATCCTTTAGTTGGAACAGTCACTCCACGGGGCTTTGTGTACTCGGAGAAGCTTAAAGCGATGGGGGATAAGCGATGGGAAATCGCCGATTTTTTGTTTCCAATCTAACTTAGAGAGTATTAATATCATAATATTTTGGGATTGTTTAATATATATTGTTCTTTGTTTGGGTGTAAAGCGAAGTAACCAACGCCGTTTAAATATATTAGGTAATATTACTTTGATACGAAATATGTCATTTTTATGGGGTCTTCTACCAACCAGACTACCACACCACACCTTCTGTCTGGGCACGGCGTCTGGTTTATTTATTGTCGTCACCAAAGAAAGCTCTCTCGCTGGGCTCGAAAGGTGTTACACTTGTATTGAAAAAGAGATTATTTCGGAAGAGACACTTTTGCTACTAAAGTGAAAGAAGAAATGTCCGCATTGCGTTTTGGTGGTTGACGCTCAAAAGATGGTTTCCTCGAGACAAAAATTTCGAGAAAAGTATGGATTAAAGGGAAAGACTTCTTCTCAGTAGTTTTGGAATACGGAGATAAGTTAAAACTTACCTTGAAAAAGCGTTTGTAACAAATCATTATATTTATACTTTCAGTCACATCAGTTTTATTATAGGTCATTGTTAATATTACCGGTTTGTAAAAAATTCATCTCATAGTAGCAGTTAGATTAATTTCAGCTCATTTAAGTGCATTATCATCTCAGGAGTTTTAAGTAATTGCAGGTGCTATTTATTTTTTCATGTCAAAGAGGGGCTTTGTATAAAGTGTCCATTTTTTTTGTAATTTTTCAAATTTAGTTTTTTCAATATAATGCACCATGTATATATATTGTAAAATCATGTTGGGATTTGATTAATAAACAACCAAGTTTGAAAAAAACACTTGAATAGAAAAAAAAAGTATCCTGTTCTTTTTTAGCGCTTAATATCTGAAACGCGACCTCACGAGTCGCTTGTTATATTAAACTTGATTTTTGAAACTTAGGCTATGGAATGGGGGCTTGCTCGCATCTGGGCCGAAGGGTTGCCGGTATTGCAGTACCTCCGGGATCGGCCCACCCTCAGGGGGTTAATAATAAAAACGAAGAAAGAATCCTGCAATAAAGAACATGCATGAAACCAATGCAGAGAAACGTTTCAGTCTCCTTCTGTTATTGTGTTGTTATAACAAAGCATTTCTTTTCTCTTAGGCAAATAAAGAAAACCAATTATTGGATCGATCCTGTAGAATTAAAATTTTCAAAAAAAAAAATAAAAAAAAATAAAAAAAAAATTTCTGCCTCCAACACATCCACCGTCTTGAAAATATATGGATGCACAGACTTGTCATTAAATTCTAAATAAATAAACAAATCGCCTATAATCATGTATAGAAATGCTGAATTCTAATTGATCTCGAATGGGGGGGGGGGGGAGGTCATATTCTCAGACATCTCAATCTCCATAACACATTGTCTTCATGTTTTTGGCTTGAGACATCCGAACTAATATAATAAATAATTGAACCTTCTTACCATGAGCCCTTCTCGGTCAACTTCCCCCCCTCCTCTCTTCGATAAAAGTATTTAAAAAAAATTAGAGTTTTGAAGGGAATTACAAGTTGGTTCATAATAATTATCTTGGAATCTTTTGGGTGAGTTTATACACTTGGTTTGTTGGAATATCCGTTAAAAAGATTGACACCGTCATTTTGGTTGGATTGGGAAAACTTTGTTGATTTGAAGGCCAATGAAGCGTATAAGAACGCGATTTTCCAATAGGTTTATGAACAAGAACATTCCCTGGTTCAGAATGAGTTGTATTTAGAAAGGAGGGTTGGGCAATGGTCTCAGTCGGATTTCATAGGGACTACATAGTTAGCTATCAAGTAACTCTCCAAAAATGTTGCGGATTTAAAGTCCTGCGATTCAAAAGTCACTGGGCCAGACTCCGCGTTTGGCGTTTCAGTTTGTTGAAAACGTTTCTTGCTCATGAATGCATGACCGTGTTCAGGAACAAAGGTCGCCGCTCATGAATATTCATTAATTTTGATCGTCTCTGTATTCCAAAAACGATCGGTTTTGGGTGTTTCGGTGTATGACTTTATTGAAATGAAAATTGAAGATTGTATAATTCTTTTTGTGCTGTGTACAGGTGTTGATTGTTTCATTGGGTAGAAACATGTTTTTTTTTTGTGCCCACTCTTAGGTATGTCATTTTTTTCTTTCTTTTTTTCACCATGTGAGTCTGCCAGGACTTGCGCTTTAACCGACAACCGTTTTAAAACATATATCGTTGGATACAGGGCTTCAAGATGTATGTTGGAACAAATTGTCCCCAACCAATAAACACCGCTGGTTGAGGTATGTTTATATCCATTGACTTCTCACTGTCGCTCATCGTTCTTGGCCAGCTGTATCTCTCAAGCCCAGCAGTTACGTCCCACCTATACGATATGGTAGAAGGGATGTTCTTTTTTATTGACATCTTGAACTGTCTTGTTCCCGTTAATATCATAGGGTGTTCTCTATGTACGCGCGCTCGTGTTGCGTGGATAGTTCCATATTTCTCAAGCACATGTTGAACTATGCCTTCCTCAACTTCGTGGGGAATATGTAGAACTGTAACAATGGTGTGAATGTTGTACCCCATACTCACAATGCGTTTGTCGTTCTGTAGTTTTATCAAAGCCTCGCGTTTCCCTTTCTCGGTCTTTAATGTAATATCATATTGCCCGCCTGGTAAACTTTGGACAGCTTCTAATTCTTCCAAGTCCACTCCCGTCTCCTTTAGCACATCAAAAATCCTCACGTTCTCGAAAGACTTAATGTTCACACTCTTGTTTCGCTGAAGCGGCATCGTGATCGCTAGAAGGCTCCAATGAGGCTATAGAGAACAGATACCACTCATGATCCCAGCCAAAAGTAAACTTTTACGTTGGGGGAGGGGGGATGGGAAATGTAAATTTTGTTCCAAGTTGGAAGATATTAATCATGTTCTTTGTAATTGCAATTCTGTTTATGAAATATTAAGTTGGGTTTACAAAGTTGTAACAAAGTTGTTGGGGTATCAAGTTTTATTCAATGAGAATTTATTTTTGTATGGTTGCCCTAGTACTCTGTTAAGTGCTACTGTTTGGGCGAGGGTTTGGTATTTATTTGTTATAGTCAAAAAGTTAATTTGGAACCGTAGGTGTAAATTAATTTTTGACAAAGAATTTATTTCGGATAATGATTTAATATTACAAGTTAAGGATGAACTACGAACTCGAATTTTAGTTGACTTGAAGAGGTGGCCAAAAGAGCGTTTTAAAAAGATTTGGGTTGAAGGGGTTTCGTTCTGTTCTATTTCCGGGGATTCTATTAATATTAATCTCCCATAGTAATCTATAAATATTAATGCTTTCGTTTTAGAATAATTTTACTCGTTTCTCTCAACAGACCAGTGAGAGTATGCTTCAACAAATTTGAATAGAGAGAGGAGAATTGAATGAGGGTCAGCTCTAAAGAGCGGTGGGTGAGATTTGAATGGGAGAAGAACCCGGGTATTTCAGTGGGAGGGATGGGTAAGGTGGAAGTGAGTTTTTGAGAGAGGTGGGGCTGTGCAGGGGATTTCCACTTCGGCCTGAGTGTTGGCGATCACCCTCTGCCGAGGCACGCTCTATTGATTTAGCGCGTGGCTCTGCAGCCGGGTGGTGGAGACTTCCTGAAGTGGATAGAACGAGAGAGGGAGAGAGAGAGAGAGAAAGAGAAAGTGAAATACGAGAGGTTATGAACGAGAGCAGTGAAAATAGTTTGTTTGATGAAGCGTACTTGTACTGTGATGTTCATGAAATGATTCTAAATTTTCAGTCTGAATAAATTATTTTTGGCCATCTCGACCAAGTATTTAATGTAAATATTTAAAAGTGCAATATTATTTCATGTAAATATTTTCTCTTGTAAATATTGTTATTCAAAGGATTGAATGAAACAGGAATAATCCTGAAAGAAAAGTATCTGTTCTTTTCAGCTTGATATCTGAAACGCGACTCACCGAGTCGCTTGTATATTAAACTGATTTTTGAACTTAGG
>CALNVZ010003426.1:34227376-34323209 GCA_940671915.1 Paracentrotus lividus
AAAGTATATTCTGTTATCTTTCAGCTAATATCTGAAACGCGACTCACGAGTCGCTTGTATATTAAACTGATTTTTGAACTTAGGCATGGAATAGGGCTTGCTCCATCCTGGGCCACGGTTGGCCCGGTATTGCAGTACCTCCGGGATACGGCCCACCCCTCAGGGGGTTAATAATAAAACCAAAGTAAGCAATTCAATAAAGAACATGCATATTGAAACCAATGCAGAGAAACGTTTCAGTCTCCTCGTTATTGTGTTGTTTACAAAGCATTCTTTCTCTTAGCAAAATAAAGAAAACCAATTATTGGATCATCCTGTAGAATTAAATTTTTAAAAAAAAATATAAAAAAAATAAAAAAAAATCTGCCTCCACCACTCACCGTCTGAAATATGATGCAAGACTTGTCATTAATCTAAATAAATTACAAAATACGCCTATATCATTTATATGAAATCATTCTAATTGATTCGATGGGGGGGGGGGGGGAGTCATATTCTCAGACATCATCTCCATACACATGTCTTCATGTAATTTGGCTTGAGACACCAACTATAAATAAATAATGACCTCTTACCATGACCTTCTCGTCCACCTCCCCCCCTCCCTCTCTCGATAAAAGTATTAAATTTGACTTTTGAAGAAGTTACAAGTTGTTCATAATAATTATCTTGGAATCTTTTGGTGAGTTTATACTTGTTTTGTTGGAACCGTTAAAAGATGACGTCATTGTTTGTGAAAACTTTTGATTTGAAAGCAATGAGACGTATAGAAACGGATTTTCAACTAGGTTTATGAACAAGAAACATTCATGGTTCAGATGAGATTGTATTAGAGAGGGTGCGATGGTCTTCAGTCGGATTTCATAGGACTACATTAGTTAGCTTCAAGGTACTCCAAAAATGTTGCCGATTTAAGTCCTCGATTCAAAAGTCACTGCCAGACTCCGCGTTGCGTTTCAGTTTAAGTTTGATGAACGTCTTGCTCAATGAATGCATGACGTGTTCAGGAACAAAGGTCGCCGCTCATGAATATTCATTAATTTTGATCGTTCTTGTATTCCAAAACGATCGTTTGGGTGTTTCGTTATGACTTTATTGAATGAAAATTGAAGATTTCATCATTCTTTTGTCTGTGTACAGTGCTTGATGTTTCATTGGGCTAGAACATGTTTTTTCCACTCTTAGGTATGTCATTTTTCTTTCACCCGCTCTTTACCGCGTTTTAAACATATATCGTTGGATACAGGGCTTCAGATGTATTGGAACAAATTGTCCCCACCTAAAACCGCTGGTTGAGGTATGTTTATATCCATTGACTTCTCACTGTCCTCATCGTTCTTGGCCGCTGTATCTCACCCCAGCCAGTTACGTCCCACCTAACGATATGGTAGAAGGGATGTTCTTTTTTATTGACATCTTGAACTGTCTTGTTCCCGTTAATATCATAGGGTGTTCTCTATGTACGCGCGCTCGTGTTGCGTGGATAGTTCCATATTTCTCAAGCACATGTTGAACTATGCCTTCCTCAACTTCGTGGGGAATATGTAGAACTGTAACAATGGTGTGAATGTTGTACCCCATACTCACAATGCGTTTGTCGTTCTGTAGTTTTATCAAAGCCTCGCGTTTCCCTTTCTCGGTCTTTAATGTAATATCATATTGCCCGCCTGGTAAACTTTGGACAGCTTCTAATTCTTCCAAGTCCACTCCCGTCTCCTTTAGCACATCAAAAATCCTCACGTTCTCGAAAGACTTAATGTTCACACTCTTGTTTCGCTGAAGCGGCATCGTGATCGCTAGAAGGCTCCAATGAGGCTATAGAGAACAGATACCACACATGATCCCAGACAAAAGTAAACTTTTACGTTGGGGGAGGGGGGATGGGAAATGTAAATTTTGTTCCAAGTTGGAAGATATTAATCATGTTCTTTGGAATTGCAATTCTGTTTATGAAATATTAAGTTGGGTTTACAAAGTTGTAACAAAGTTGTTGGTGTATCAAGTTTTATTCAATGAGAATTTATTTTTGTATGGTTGCCCTAGTACTCTGTTAAGTGCTACTGTTTGGGCGAGGGTTTGGTATTTATTTGTTATAGTCAAAAAGTTAATTTGGAACCGTAAGTGTAAATTAATTTTTGACAAAGAATTTATTTCGGATAATGATTTAATATTACAAGTTAAGGATGAACTACGAACTCGAATTTTAGTTGACTTGAAGAGGTGGCCAAAAGAGCGTTTTAAAAAGATTTGGGTTGAAGGGGTTTCGTTCTGTTCTATTTCCGGGGATTCTATTATATTAATCTCCCATAGTAATCTATAAATATTAATGCTTTCGTTTTAGAATAATTTTACTCGTTTCTCTCAACAGACCAGTGAGAGTAGGCTATGCTTCAACAAATTTGAATAGAGAGAGGAGAATTGAATGAGGGTCAGCTCTAAAGAGCGGTGGGTGAGAATTGAATGGGAGAAGAACCCGGGTATTTCAGTGGGAGGGATGGGTAAGGTGGAAGTGAGTTTTTGAGAGAGGTGGGGCTGTGCAGGGGATTTCCACTTCGGCCTGAGTGTTGGCGATCACCCTCTGCCGAGGCACGCTCTATTGATTTAGCGCGTGGCTCTGCAGCCGGGTGGTGGAGACTTCCTGAAGTGGATAGAACGAGAGAGGGAGTGTGAGAGAGAGAAAGAGAAAGTGAAATACGAGAGGTTATGAACGAGAGCAGTGAAAATAGTTTGTTTGATGAAGCGTACTTGTACTGTGATGTTCATGAAATGATTCTAAATTTTCAGTCTGAATAAATTATTTTTGGCCATCTCGACCAAGTATTTAATGTAAATATTTAAAAGTGCAAATTATTTCATGTAAATATTTTCTCTTGTAAATATTGTTATTCAAAGGATTGAATAAAACAGGAATAATCCTGAAAGAAAAGTATCTGTTCTTTTCAGCTTGATATCTGAAACGCGACTCACCGAGTCGCTTGTATATTAAACTGATTTTTGAACTTAGGCTATGGAATAGGGGCTTGCTCCATCCTGGCCACGGGTTGGCCCGGTATTGCAGTACCTCCGGGATCGGCCCACCCCTCAGGGGGTTAATAATAAACCAAAGAAAGACATCAATAAAGAACATGCATGGAAACCAATGCAGAGAAACGTTTCAGTCTCCTTCTGTTATTGTGTTGTTAATATAACAAAGCATTCTTTCTCTTAGCAAAATAAAGAAAATCCAGTATTGTGGATCGATCCTGTAGAATAGAAAAAAAAAAAAAAAAATCTGCCTCCACACTCATCGTCTTGAAATATGATGCGAGACTTGTCATTAATCTAAAATACAAATCGCCTATATTGAAATGTATTCTAATCGATTCGGAGGGAGGGGGGGGGGGGTCATATTCTCAGACATCATCTCCATACACATTGTCTTCATGTTAATTTGGCTTGAGACACCAACTATAAATAAATAATGATCTCTTACCATGACCTTCTCGTCCACCCCCCCCCCCCCTCTCTCTCGATAAAAGTATTTAAATTAGAGTTTTGAAGAAGTTACAAGTTGTTCATAATAATTATCTTGGAATCTTTTGGTGAGTTATACTTATTTTGTTTTAATCGTTAAAAGATGACGTCATTGTTGTGAAAACTTGGATTTGAAAACAATGAGACGTATAAGAACGCGATTTTCAACTAGGTTTATGAACAAGAATCATTCATGGTTCAGATGAGATTGTATTAGAGGGTGCGATGGTCTCAGTCGGATTTTATAGGGACTTCATTAGTAGCTCAAGGTACTCCAAAAATGTTGCCGATTTAAGTCCTCGATTCAAAAGTCACTGCCAGACTTCGCGTTGCCTTTCAGTTGTTGAACGTTCTTGCTCAATGAATGCATGACGTGTTCAGGAACAAAGGTCGCCGCTCATGAATATTCATTAATTTTGATCGTCTCTGTATTGCAAAACGATCGCTTGGGTGTTTCGTTATGACTTTTTAAAATGAAAATGGAAGATTGTCATCATTCTTTTGGTCTGTGTACAGTGCTTGATGTTTCATTGGGTAGAACATGTTTTTTCCACTCTTACATAATTATGTCATTTTTCTTTCACCCGCTTTTACCGTCTTACAGATATCGTTGGAAACAGGGCTTCAGATGTATGTGGAACAAATTGTCGCCACCAATATACCCGCTGATTGAGGTATGTTTATATCGGTTCTAGGACATCTCCCCCGGAGGACAACTCCCCCGGGGACAACTCCCGGAGGACAGTTCCCCCGGAGGACAACTCCCCCCGGAGGACAACTCCCCGGAGACACGCTCCCCCGGAGGACATTTCCCCCGGCAGGACATCTCCCTGGAGGACAGTGCCCCCCCAAGGACGAGTCCCCCGGATGGGTACAGCTTTCCCCAGGACAACTCCCACGGAGGTCAACTTCCCCGCTGGACAACCTCCCCTGCGAGGACAACTGCCCCCGCGATAGCAACACCCCTTGAGGGACAGCTCCCCGCGGAGGACAACTCCCCCGCAGGACAACTCCCCTGGGAGGAACAACTCCCCCGGAGGACATCTTCCCCGGAGGATGGTCCCCCAAGGACAACTCCCGGTATGACATCTTCCTCCTCACGTTTAAACTCTTTATACATTGATTTTATGCCAACCCCTGGGTTTTCATCTTCTGATACAATTTATTCATTACATTACTTTTCGCATGGCAGTAACACCCTTCTGGTAATGACAATCGAGGGATAGGGAATGGTTGTTTTAATTGCTACATCAGTGCCATTGGAACCCCCCTGCCAATCTTCAATATGGCTACTCCTTTCCCTCAAATGTTGTTAGGTTTGGCAGATGAGAGGATACCCCAATCGATTATGCTGACTCTCAGTAAAAGGAAAATTAATGAAAATGCAAGAAAAAAAGAAATGTTGAAAAAAAGGAAGGATGCTAAATGGGAACTTAAATATGAAGCTACAGGAGTACAAAAGAGCACGAAGGGCGACGTTGGCCTACATTATCTCTAGTCGTCTTCAGCAGGCGGGCGGGGGGGGGTGAGCCACGATAATTAAGCTTATAATTAATAATTAATCACACCCTAAACAAATTAAGAATGAGCCAAAAGTTTAAACGAGAAACACAATTTTTATTCATCAAAAAAAGAAATTCCACAAAAACTCAATTTCCAACATCATCACTTGTTTTGTCATTTTTCAAGCGAATAATGTAATACAATCATTGTCATTGGGTTTAAGCATTTGACAGACAAATGCTTATATCTGAATGGACTGTGTGTGTTCATAGTATGCAACTTGCCACAGCTTTGCATTCATGCCGTGTCGATCGCTATCAAAAGAGGGTGTTATTGCAACTAGTCGTCGCCGTAGTGAAAATATCTCCAGAAGTAGTTTGAAAATTAAAAACATCTCGGTATATATCAACCAGTTTTCGTAGTATTCCGTCAACATATCGATAAAAACATTAAATTGTAAAACATTTTGCTGAAACAAGCCCAAAACAAAACCCTTGTATCAAATTATGTACATATTTTGTCGGTATATTGTGAAGAGGTGCTTAGATATAAATTTTCCACTTGATGATTCGCGCTTGGGAAAATCCTTTTTTTTTTTTTTTTTTTTTTTTTTTTTTTGGCTAAAGAAAGATTGATCGTCACCGTTTGTAAAAGAATAACAACAAAAATAGAACAATAAAAAGTAAAAAAATATAACTGCCTTCGGGTCATTTTTAGTCAAAAATTTTGGCTCGCGCTTTGCGCTCAAGGAATTCATCCCTTCAAAAGGTTTCATTTTTTTCAGGATTTCGAACCCCCGCCAAAAAATCCCTAGTTACGGGCCTGACCATTTGACCTTACATCCTCTAAAATCTAATCAGATCATCTTCCTACGGTGATTTAAGATTGAAGTTGATATCTCTCCCTCTCTTTGACGATAAATTCGGTTTCGATAGCAGCACGCCTCTACAGCTGCCCAACATTAACACCCTTCTCCGGAAAAAGAAAAAAAAAATGCCAAAGATTTTGTATTTCCATGAATGCGGCTATTTCGGTTTTAAAAAAAAAAATCAAAAAAAAAGAAAAAAAAAAAAAATCGCAAATGGCAGCAAAAACATAAACGAGTGCATGAGGATCTGTTCTCCGAATGGTTTTGAGTTGGTCCTTCCGGGGGACTTGTCTGCGGGGTTAGTTGTGCTGCGGGGAGTTGTCTCCGGGGGAGTCGTTTCCTCCGGGAGTTGTCCTCCAGAGGAGTTGTCCTCCGGGGAGTTGTCCTCCCAGGGGAGTTGTCCTCCGGGGAGTTGTCCTCCGTCGGGAGTTTTCATCGGGGCAGATGTCCTCCGGGGGACTTAGTCCTCCGGGGGAGTTTTCATCGCGGGGAAGATGTCCTCAGGGGGAGTTGTTCCTTGGGGGGACCTGTCCTCAGGGGGAGATGTCCTGCGGGGGAGCTGTCCTCCGGGACGGTGTTGTCTCCGGGGGATTGTCCTCGAGCGGAGTTGTCCTCCGGGGGAGCTGTCCTCCGGGAGTTGTCCCCGGGGGAGTTGTCCTCCGGGGGAGATGTCCTGATACGGTTTATATCCATTGGCTTCTCACCGTTCCTTATCGCTTCTCGGCCTTTTGGCTAAGATCATGTGTAGTATCTGTTCTTTTTTATTGACATCTTGAACTGTCTTGTTCCCGTTATTAGGGTGCTTTCGCTGGACTACGGAGGAGATAATCTAGAACGTTAGCATTATGAAAGGCTTTATTTTCAAAATAGCTCAAACCCCAAACTCCTGCATACTGTTAGTACAGGAAAAGGAGTGTGTAAAACTGGTATTTGCTAGAAACGGCTGGCAAGCGTTTAAATTACAAGTTTTCGTGTGCACAAACGAGGGTTTCCCCTAGCTACAAGAGATAGCTCCCCGTTGTCAAAATCTACAACGCTATTTTGGGGAAATGTACGTTCTCCCAAAACGTAGAACGTATAGGTTCTCAGCGGAGAGTCAGTTATAAGCCAATAAGCGAGCGCTTTGATAGGAATGTATACAGGCATTTCCCCCTTTGCTAAAACATAAACGAAGCATACTTTGAGTTGACTAATCATAATGGCAGGGCGGTAGGTTATTTCTTTTCATATCAGCAATGTTTTAGGTCAGCTGTTATACGCATAGACGCATTTGACACAATAAAACCTTGGTATGAAAAAAAAGAAAGAACTAGGTATCCCCAGTAAAGTAGCCTTTTGATTGAATTCGTATTGCAACAATAGACGTTACAATATCTCACAAGCCAAAGGGAACATGTGCGGTTACCATTGGAAACTTTTATTCAAAGTTATTGAAGAAGATAGAAAACGAGGATTTGCAGGCATTTTGAAAATAGTGCCCTCTTTTATGCTAACGTTCTAGATAAGCTCCCCGTAGTCCAGCGAAAGCTCACTAATATCATAGGGTGTTCTCTATGTACGAGCGCTCGTTATGACTTATTGAAAATTGTCATCATTCTTGTGGGCTGTGTACAATGCTTTATGTTTCATTGGGTAGGACACATTTTTTCCACTCTTGGGTATGTCATTTTTCTTTCACCCGCTTTTACCGTTTTATAGATATCGTTGGATACAGGACGACCAGTTATGCCAGCCCAGTAAAGGTAGTGACTGTCCTCCACGTGCCGCATGAGGTTGATGACAATCATGTACGGTTTGTGCTCAATAGATACGGGAAGGTGTTGGCTGGGAGGCAATTGCTACCCTGGAGTTTTCAACGGTGTTCGTCAGTATCGTATGGAGTTAAAAGGAAGCATTCCCTCATCTTTAAAGTTCGGGAATAGAGAGTGTTGGGTGCGATACGAAGGCCAGGAGAGGACTTGCCTCAGATGCGGTGAGACAGGGCATGTGGCCAGGGAGTGCCGTGTAATTATTTGTTTCAAGTGTAAAAAGGAGGGCCACGTGGCCTCGGCATGTAGGGAGGATCCCTTGTGTAATTTGTGTGGAGAGACAGGCCATCCGGCCCGGAGCTGCCCCGTGTCCTTCGCGGTAGCGTTAAAAAAATCAGCGGAGTGGATCAGTGGTGGTGGAGTGGTTGGTAAGGAGAGTGAGGCCAAGCGCGACACGTCAACGCTTGCCGACGCAGGGAAAGCAGATGAGAGTGAGAAGGACGCACCAGCACCGAACGCGGAGGATGAAACGCCGGCGGCGGGGGCCAGTTGTGCCACAGTGGACGAGGTAGTGGGTGAGACTGTAGATGTGAAGCCATTGACATCGACACCTTCGCTTTTTTCGTCAAGCGACTCATCATCAGGGGAGGAGTTCGACCTCGTCGTTGATGAAACGCCGACAGTAAGGGAAGACCAGCGAGGGACCAAGCGTCGAAGCTCGCTAACTTCACCCCTCCGTGGACACCGCGTCCACCTCCGGCTGGACCCCAGTTAGGTTGTATGATTTGTAATCCTTTTACTTTTTCTTACCTTTATGTTTCTCTCTCTTTGTAGCCTCAACGTCCACGGTCTGCGAGATCCTACAAAGTGCAGAAAAGTTATATCTTTTTTAAATATATTTGCATTTGATATTGTTTTGTTACAAGAAACTTATTTGCGTTCATCTGATTTAACTCTTTTCAAGTCAATTTGGAACGGGCCTGTTTTTTACTCGTCCGCTTTTTCTAATCATTCATGTGGAGTAATTATTGCTTTTTCGTCTAAGTTACCCTTTAATTATTCACAAATACGTTCAGATCACGAAGGTCGATTTATTTCAGTTCTGTGTTCTTTTAATAGTGTCTCTTTTCGTATTAGTAATTTGTATACACCATGCGACCCCGCAAAACGTATAGATTTCCTTGATAGTTTGTTTTATTTTGTACGGGGTAGTGAACCGATTATTTTGGGTGGGGATTTTAGTTGTGTTTTGAATCAGAGGGATAGGTTATGTGATTCTGTTAATTCTTCTAGTTTTATTGGGAAAAAAGAATTGTGTTCAATTTTACGGTCTTTTTCTTTAGTTGATTCATGGTTAAGCTTTAATCCTGTTGGGTTTGGCCATACTTGGTTTCATCCGGGCAAGCAGCAAAGCTCCCGTATTGATAGAATTTATGTTTCTCAATTTTTTTAAAGTTGTTAAGAGTGCCACAATTTCGTTTCAGTTTTCAGATCACAATATTGTTCAAACAGTTATTGATATTCCAAATGTTCAAAATAATTTTAAATCGTATTGGAAGTTTGATGTTTTGTTATGTAAAAATGATTTTTTTTTTTTTTCATTCAAGAATTTGTGCATCGTTATCATTTATGGAAGACATTGAAACCTGGGTTTGATTCTGTTATTTATTGGTGGGAAAATATGAAAATAAGAAATAAAGAATTATGTATTAAACACGGGGTACTTTTGGCTAAACAGAAAAGACGCACATCGAGTGAGCTGCAAAATACATGTGTTTCTGGGGACAAAGATTTAGTTTCGGATTTATTAATTGAAGAGGGTAGGGGGGCTTATGTGCGGTCTAGGGCAAAATTTTTAGAGGGAGGGGAAAAACCGGGGTTTTTTTCCATAAAAATGAAAAAGAAAATGCACAATTTAAAGGTATCAAAGAAATTAGAAATAGTAATGGATTAATAGTCACTGGAAAAGACATGGTTTCCGTTTGTCATCAGTTCTTTTCACAATTATATAAATGTAATGGTATTACTGATTTACAATCACAAGATGTTTTTCTTGATTGTATAACTTCACCTATAAGTCACAATAATGTCACTCTCGATGAGATCAAAAATGCAATTTCAGTTTTGGCTAAAAATAAATCACCGGTAATTGGTGGTTTGTCAGTTGAGTTTTATCAGCAGTTTAGTGATATTTTAAGTGAAGATTTATTGGTGTTGTATAATTGTATTTTTACTCACGGTTTATTATCTGAAACGCAACGCACTGCTGTTATTACTTTATTACCTAAGGGTGGGGATGTTTTAGATCCGGCCAACCGGCGCCCGATAAGTCTCTTAACAGTTGATTATAAAATACTTTCTAAAATATTGCAATTACGTATTTCTAAGGTTTTATTTGACATTGTTAATGGATTTCAAACCTGTTCTGTTCCGGGACGTTCTATTCATTTTAATCTATGTTTATTGCGTGACGTTATTGATTCTGCCAAGCAGAACGACATACCATGTGCTATTATTTCTATGGATCAGTGTAAAGCTTTTGACAAAGTCGATTGGGGTTTTCTTTTTCGAGTCTTAGCAAAATTCAATTTTGGTAATAATATGATTAAGTGGATTAAAATCTTGTATACTGATATCAAAAGTCGTATTTCAGTTAATGGTAATTTAAGTAATTATGTTAATATCGAAAGAGGGGTGAGACAAGGGTGTCCTTTGTCTCCAATTTTATATGTTTTATTCATTGAACCATTAGCTTGATATGTTTTATTAAATAAGGGTATTCGTGGGTTCCATATTCCGGGTGGGGGTGGGAAAAGAATTAAGTTTTTGCAATACGCTGATGATGCAACTTGTGTTGCAACATCGCAGATGGATATTTTGAATTTCTTTAAGTCGTTTTCTCTTTTTGAAAAGGCGACTGGTGCTTCACTTAATTTGACAAAAACACATGGTTTAAAAATAGGGGGTTTTGTTGGTAGGAAATCAAAAGGGGGGATAGATTGGGTAGAAGACAAAATTATGATCAATGGTATTTGTTTTGGCACTGATAATAGTATTTGTAATTTTTGGAAAACATTATGTGTTAAAGCAAAAAGGAAATTAATGTCATGGGATAAAAGAGGTTTAACTCTGATCGGTAAAGTCGGTATCATAAACACATGTATATATGCATTGTTTTATTATGCAGCTCGTGTATATATATTCCAAATGATGATTTTTATAAAGATATTTTGGGTGCTGTTTTTCATTTTCTGTGGAACAAGAAAACGGAACTTGTTTGCAGAGATGTAGTTACTTTGAATTATGAAAAAGGTGGTTTGGGTTTGAATAATTTACAGTTGAAAATGAAAGCTTTATTTGCTAATTTATGGAGTATGGAAAACATTGTATTTAATTATGTCATATCGTTTACAATGTAGGAATTTTGGTACTTAATTTCCTTCTTTGACGTTTAATTGCGATCACCCTAAATGGTAACATTATAATGTGTTATTGTGTGTATTATCTTTGTTTTAAAGTTATTAAGATTATTAAGTTCTAAAGCCACACCTTAATCTGGAATATTGGGAAGGAAAAGGGGAAAAAAGGAAGAAAAAAAGAGAGGGAAAAGCAAAGAAAAAAGAAGAAAGTGAGAGAGAGAGAGAGAAAAGGAGAAAGAGAAATATAAAATAGAAAGGGAAAGAGAAAGTAGAAAATAATTCGAAAACATGCAACACCGGGCCGAGACCACAGGCGGCCGCTTGATTCCAACATCGATGCCGGAGAGGGGGGTAATTGTCCGGGGGTAATTGTCGGGGGTAATTGTCCGGGGGGTAATTGTCCGGGGGGTATTTTTCGGGGGGTAATTGTCCTCGGGGGTAATTGTCGGGGGTAATTGTCCGGGGTAATTGTCCGGGGGTAATTGTCCTCGGGGGGTGATTGTCCAGGGGAAATTGTCCTAAACCATCTTTTTTATCGAAGGAGCCCCCCCCAAGCACTGGCATTAGACAGGGAGGGGTTAATAATTGCTTCTGACTTACCCATCCTATAGCTACACTTTAAAAGATGAAGAGTCAGGGTGTCGGTCAAATGCTCCAATGGAACTCTATTCCGGGTCAAAGTTTCAAATCGACCCAGTTCCTGAAAGAAAATGGCTCCTCTCTCCAGGTAAAATTGACTCATAAAGTTACCAAGATTCCGGGTTAACATGGCTTCCATTAACACAGATTCCGGGTCAAAGGCGATTATGACAATGACAATCTGATGCCTGGGTCAATTTGAGTCCGAAAAGGGTTTTTAAAAAAAAGTAAAAAAAAAAAAATTACGGATCAAGAGTTGAAAATTTGACCCGTTATTTATTTATTTTTTTATATTTTGTTTTAATAAGCATTATAAAGTGTTTTTAGCTACTGGGGTCAAATTGTGACGACAAATCGAGGGCATCGCGATCAATAATTATGTTGACTGGGAAAAATATTAGACATTTGTTGCTCAAGACTTCCATCTTCCACTATAGCACAGAAAAAGCCAGAATATTAACCTCAAAATATTCTTTATCTCATCAAGGCCCATTAATCTGGAATAGCTTGCCTGATTACATAACGCAGTACAATAATGTTTTTTATAAAAAGAATAAAAATAAATTGATTGTTTTGTATCTAGTTAAAAGGGGTTAACTCATAGGAGGACTTGTAGCCGCGATTCCTGACGTGGAGAAAATTGATTTTCCTGCGACAAAGGAGACGTCTCCTGAGTCTCTGCGATATTTTATGCGACTCAAGAGACTCGGAGTTCAGAGACTAGACGCTAACCCGTTGAGATACCACCTTAATATGATGGATCTTATGGATTAATGTTGTTTTCTATATACGGCAACCATGTTTGATAAGCGCTTTAGTCTATATCATAAGCGAATTAATCCATACTTCATATAGTCTGTTCTAAGGTTTATTGAAACATGTCCGTGTCAAATTATTATGTCCATGATAATAACGAAGGATTTGCCTATAGATTCACCGTTTTTATAATAGTTTGGTGGTTGGCTCGGTGAAAATTCTATAAGTTCTTTTATTTCAACTTGCACATTATGTCATATTCATGTGAAAAACTTGTCTTACAAAATAAAATCTCTTGATATATATTTCTCTTTGTAAACATATGTCATGACAATACTTTCATTGTGTCAATATACCAGGTATCATAAGTTTATTGATTTCAAATCCTGTCTTTCGCTTCGTGCGCTTTAATAGATTTTTGTCACCAAGGTCGTTGTAAAATAACGGTATTAACTGTTTTCTATATGTTTCCATGGGGAATGATTCTCTTAAAATGCTGGAGGAGACCGTATAATTTCACTTATTCAATCGCTCGAATGGTAAAAAGCTTTTCCTTGACCGTTTGCCGGTTCGGATGATGTAAACCCTTTGAAATCCTTTATACAGTGCGTCCCTGGAGAAAAAAAAGGTATTGCCATCGAGGACCTCGTTAAAATAAGTTACCTCCGATTTCTAATTAAGGTTTGAGTAACATTGTGGAGACTTGCAAACATATGAGCTGTGGGATCCTACATGCTGTCTGTGTATGTAATAATGTGTCAATAAGAAACCCTGAAAATTCATTTTATAAGCATCGTCACATGCCAATAATTTTTTTAAAGTGATTATCTTCCCTTCGTTGGATGCAGTTTTAATGCAGGTACGCTTACGACTGTGTTAGTATTTAATCATTAATATATCGGCAAAGAACCGATAACTTTTAAAATCTGGGGGGGGGGGGCATTTCATCAAAGGACTTGTCAGATATTTTATCCGACAAATTTGCTCTTAGCCAATCAGATGCAAGCATTTCAGTAGCTTATAACAGTTTGTCGGATAAAACGTCTGACAAGTCCTTTCATGAAACGCCCCCCTGAAGCAATTTCTATCTGACCCAAAGGTTTGCAAGCATTAGCTGAATTTATTTTTTTATTATTTTTTTTAATCCTGAATTAAGTTAACTATCCTATCATGCCTTACTCACTTTCTGTCTGTCCAAAATAAGCGTGAATCTGTGATGTAATGGATGGTGAGCGCATATACGCCTTCAAAAACCTGTGTCAAATTCGCTTTGTACCAAGTTTTGGCAGAATCAATTGATGGCTTCCTGATCATTCATTTATTGTTTTAGGTACGACTTACAGATCCATTCACAAGTGACAAAAGGTTTCCTGTACCAGGAATGTGTTATTAGAATAATGAAAGGATAGGTTGCTTCTGTCCAAACTTGGAACAAGGCGAATTTGACACAAGATTTTTAAAGCCAAGCACTTGGTCATCCATGACAGCACAGTTATGAATGAAATGAAATTGGGTTCTATTATCCGAACATGAAATCAGATTATTTAATCGAAATCCGAATGGAATGAATTATATTTTCGAGGTTAATTCATTTTCGGAAAAACGAACCTTATTTCACTTTCGGATTTACGAAACCTATTTCATTCTCAGAGAAACAATCCTTCGAAACATCGAACCTCATTTTGGGATTAACGAACCTGATTTCACTTTTTGAACCTTCGGAATAACGTAATGTAACACTGACATCCACATATATACATGTAACCTATATACGCTGATCTATGATCTATAAAGCACACTAAATGTCTTCAAAGTGACCGAGGCGTGACGCTCATCTGCCGATACAATGATCTTGATGAAGAACTTAAAGGTATTGAAAGGTCAATCTCGAGGGCGTAAAAACGATTATCACCATAGTAATATGGGCTGCCAAGCCCACAGGACAAGTGCAAAAAGAATATCCGATTCGGACAATAAAATTTGGAGCATTTTAAATTATAGATGATGGTTTACTTTTTTTTAGCGATATGTTTCTTTTCCTTCAAACTTCTAATATAACCACGATAATGGGTATACAAAGATAATAAATTGATAGATATAAAATAATAGACTTCTTGCTGTGCCTTCAATTTTTTTTTCTATACCATTATAATATATGAACAATGTTAGCTTGCCGTACCAGTCATTGCCAGTTTGTATATTGTCAGAAAATTGTGTATATTTTGAGACAATTTAATTCAATTTGCCGTATGGAATCCCCTTTTCCCCCTTATTTGTTGTTATTTGAAAACATCAATAGCAACATAGAATATACGCAACCCGGTGCTCGGGTTTGAATGGGCCATTGTCATGGTTGTTAAAAGGGCGAAGCGAGGTTGGTAAAAGCGAGAATCGATACAATCTTTTTCATAAAGGCGTAATACAAAATTGCGCTACCGTTACCAGTCACAGTGATATTTGCAGATTTAATTTAACCCTGAATGAATTACCTTGTAAAATAATATCTAAATATTACATTATGTACATGAGCGCTGGTTATAAGCAATTCAATGAATTCATTGATTGATATACATCGGACACGAGGGAGAAAACTTTACTTGCGGGGAAAATAATTTTTCTACAGAATCACATTGTATTCAGCGTGTTTGTATGAACGAAGGACATATTCGTAGTCCTTTTTTTCTGAGATTCATTGCTCCAAGAACATAATGTTTATTTGTTCAATTCATTCAATTTTCGTAGAACATACTCTAAAATAAAACATAGTCAGAGCTGACATAACATGTTCTCGGAGACGTCTACTCAGTTGAGACACCGTATTATATGAGTCTACATTGTATATCTAAGTACTATAGACATTAATAAAGTAATAGCATCTGTCGCAGATAATAATAAAATACAGTGTTATTTCAATGAGTCTATATCTACTACAGATATCAATCAAGTACTGGCTGAAACAGAAAATAATAACAAAGCACGCTGTGAGTTGCATTTACTCCAGATAATGATTTACTTATAAAATCTGCCACAGATAATAATAATAATAATAATAATAATAATAACATGTGTTACTTTAATTAGTCTACATCTACTACAGATATGAATAAAGTAATAATATCTGCTACAGATAGTAATTATAAGATATTTCTAATGAGTTTCAACTTTAATGAATTTACATTGCGATTATCTCTCTTTTAGAAAGAGAATATTTTTGTTTAAAGTCAATTTTGACCTGTTTCATGGTATTAAATTTGTGTGGTCATACAAATGAGAGCATGAATATTTCTAGGGAGTGATCTCTGTGATTTATGAGCTGTGACCTCATTACTTGAGATATCGCGCCTTTTTTCTCCGGCAACACCTTAGGTGAAGGATATGCATTAAACATTTTAAATAAAAGCGTTTGTCTTCAACACCCGCAAGTTAGACTAATGCCAGAGTCACACTAAGGGAGTTTTCAAACCGTCCTTCTCCGTTCCTTAAAGCAGTAATATAGTTTTGGTAAATCTAAAAATGTAACTTATTAAGCACATTGTGTAATAATTTTTATATATCATTTCCAATTTGTGTTTTAACAAATTATCATTCATTCTATTCCAAAGCATATTAAAAATTTGAAAGATTACATTTTTAGATTTACCAAAACTTTATCCCAGCTTTAAGGAACGGGAAAGGATGGTTTGAGAAAGTTATATACCTCAGTGACAACCTCAAAATGAGATCTACTTAATAATAATGATGCAATGATAAGAGCTTCAACGTCTTGTACATCCGTCTCTATCTTTCTGCTTTTATATACCTCAATGACAACCTCAAAATGAGATCTAATTAATAATAATGATGCAATGATAAGAGCTTCAACGTCTTGTACATCCGTCTCTATCTTTCTGCTTTTATATACCTCAGTGACAACCTCAAAATGAGATCTAATTAATAATAATGATGCAATGATAAGAGCTTCAACCTCTTGTACATCCGTCTCTATCTCTCTGCTTTTTTTTGACTTTGTCTGTGTCTTGCTTTTTTTTTCTTGGAATACCCTTTTAATGAGTCTTGATGTTACCTTATTTAAGTAAATTGGCCACAGTATTAAAGGTGATGATAATGATGTGACTGGTTGCCATTAAAGATTAACGAACAAGAACGACGGGTTTGCATATATTACAAGCCCAGTTTTTTGTTTGTTTTTTTCTTTGTTTTTGTTTTTGTTTTTGTATGCCGGGGGGGGGGGGTTGGACGTTGTTTTTTGGTTCATTTATCAAACACATACGTTTTAACCAAGATTATTTTTAATTCTTTTTCAGCTTTTTTCTTTTCTTATTCCTTATTTTTCACAGTCTGTCGTACTGACGAGAAAAAAATTATTATTGATGGGGAATATCATATTTTCCCCAAAAGTGTTTACGTTTATCTATTTTCCTCAAAGAAAAACGGGCAAGGATGGTTTGAGAAAGTTATATACCTCAGTGACAACCTCAAAATGAGATCTACTTAATAATAATGATGCAATTATAAGAGCTTCAACCTCTTGTACATCCGTCTCTATGCCTCTGCTTTTATATACCTCAGTGACAACCTCAAAATGAGATCTAATTAATAATAATGATGCAATGATAAGAACTTCAACCTCTTGTCCATCCGTCTCTATGCCTCTGCTTTTATATACCTCAGTGACAACCTCAAAATGAGATTTAATTAATAATAATGATGCAATTATAAGAGCTTCAACCTCTTGTACATCCGTCTCTATATTTCTGCTTTTATTTGACTTTGTCTGTGTCTTGCTTTATTTTTCTTGGAACACCCTTTTAATGAGTCTTGATGTTACCTTATTTAAGTAAATTGGCCACAGTACTAAAGGTGATGATAATGATGTGACTGGTTGCCATTAAAGATTAACGAACAAGAACAATGGGTTTGCATATATTACAAGCCCAGTTTTTTGTTTGTTTTTTTTTGTTTGTTTTTGTTTTTGTTTTTGTATGCCAGGGGGGGGGGGGGCTGGACGTTGTTTTTTGGCTTAGTTATCAAACACATCCGTTTTAACCAAGATTTTTTTTCCAGCTTTTTTCTTTTCTTATTCCTTTTTTTTCACAGTCTTTCGTGCTGACGAGAATTATTATTGATGGGGAATATCATATTTTTCCTAAAAGTGTTTACGTTTATCTATTTTTCTCAAAGAAATAATGGCGATAAGATGCCAAGAAAATGACAATTTCTTGAAAAGATACATTTTAAAAAAGTTTTAAATTATTGTTTATACTGTAAATAAGAAAATGACAATTCCTTGAAAAGATACACTTAAAAAAAGTTTACACTTATTGTTTATACTGTAAATAAGAAAATGGCAATTCCTTGAAAAGATACACTTTAAAAAAGTTTACAATTATTGTTTATACTGTAAATAAGAAAATGACAATTCCTTGAAAAGATACACTTAAAAAAGTTTACAATTATTGTTTATACTGTAAATAAGAAAATGACATTTATTTTTGGAGAGAAGCGTTAAACAATATTGTTGATATTTTAAACAACCATTAAACAACCACCATGTTGTTAAAACTTTTAAACAACAAGAGTGTTACAGTTTTAACAACTACAGATTGTTTAATTTTTAAACAACGCTGTGCGATTCACCGGTTAACACGCAGTTGTTTAAGATTTTAAACAACTTGTTTAATTTTTTTCTAACAGTGTACGTCTCCGTGACATCGGAGACGTCTCTAATACTTTTTATCCGTCGCGGAGACAATTTTCAAAAACTGTAACAAAGCACTTTCAAAGAACCGTCTCAAAGTAGTTTCCGCAACTCATGAAACGTTGCTCGGAGACGTCTCCGGGACGTCTCCGAGACGGTATTAAGAATGGTATTAAGAATTAATTATAATCACATCTAATAGAACTTAATTGGAATAGGCCTACCGGTCACCGTATTTTGAATAATACTATTATTCATGACATCTGTTTATGCCATATATGATTATTATATTTTGTAGTACCTTGATTGTAATTTGTTTAATGAGACAAAAGTAATGATAATTTATCGGAGAGATGGGGAGTATTGAAAGTTTCATTTGGAGGGGAAGGGCTGAGATTCGTTATATGAAATAAAAGAAGAGGAAATACGAATGTATTTTGCCCCATTTGATTCCCAATTTCATTAAAATAATTACTTTTATACCCCCGTCACACTGAGCTCGTTCCTACTACGTCCTTGCAAATTTTGCCGAACGGGCATAGTCTGTGTGTAAACTGAGTGGACGTAGTAAATACTTCTTACGATCTGTTTACGAACTTCATGGACTAGCTCGGTCGGATTTCCGAAAAAGTGTTCAAAAAAATCGGGCGCCCATCTCGTCCTAAAATTTAACGGGGTGGCAACGTACCTGAAACGAGATGGACGTACTACAAACGAAATTGCCGTACTTAAATCGTTCTAAAGATGTGCTAGGACGTCATACAAACGAGCATTGTATATTAATTATTCAAGTTCTAAAATTAAACGTAGTGACAACGTTCCTTAAACGGGTAGGACTTACTCTGAACGAGAAGGACGTACTACGAACGTGGTACCTAACTTTTATCATGCTGCGCATAGGCACTTTTAGTGACCGTTTGGACGTGCTACGAACGGTATAGAGTGAACGAGCAGTTTACTCGTTCTGAACTGGATAACAACGTATTGCGGACGCGATAAAGACGGAATTGACGTAACGAGAACTATTTATGAACTGCCTAGCATCGTATTCAAGAAATTATTTTTCAAAGTTATAAGTTCCAACCCGACCAAAGCCCGTTCAGCATTTTTTTTTAAAAACGGGCAAAAACGGGCAAGAACGTTATAGAACGACCTCAGTGTGACGGCCCCCTTAGTCAGTTGATTGTGACATATCATATTGTTAATGCAGATCGAACTGCTTTGAATATTATGTTATGCTTTACGAATTTTTGTTTATCAATTAAGTAAACGATGAAAAATACCTTTAAAAATATCGATAAATTAACAAACATAAGTAATATGTGCTGGATCGATCCCAGGATTAATTGTATTTATTCACATTGCGATTATATATCAAAAAAGCAGTTTTGATGAATCGTTATCTACTTTACTGTAAAAGCGAGGAAAATCACTCGAAAAGGATTGCAATTCCGCTATGATAAGGAGTTCAATGACGAACAACTCTTTTCGAGTGGAAAAAAAAACACATTTCCATCCAAAATCGAACATAATTTTAAATAAGCATATTATATTCCACTAGTAGGCCTATCTGAATTGCGGGGGAAAGTTTGTAACACCCTCCCCATCAAACAAATCCTCTATAGGTAAATGCGTCACCACTTTTTGACCAAAAAAAAAGAAAAAGAAAAAAGAAAGCAAAGGGGTAAAGAGAACAGGGAAAAGCAATAGAAAAAAAAAAGAAAATTAGAAAAGAAAGTTAAGTAAAAAGATAAAGGAAATGAAGAATAAGAAGAAAAGGAAAAAAACCGACTCGAGGTTCGATGTTGTTGATCATTTTGATCATGACATTAAATTTCCTGTAACAGGAAGGTTATATATTATTCGTTTCCATGTTTTAATTCTATGGGATGATTCAATAGGGCTTATGCTTAGAGGATTAAAAAATGTTTTGTTTTGGCCTTATTTTCGTGTCATGGAAAGAGAGAGAACAAAAAACGGCTCTCGCTTCGCGCTCGTATGAAATATATTATGGTCCCTGGGGAAATTCGGCACTGCCAAACACAATAGACTTAACAGTCGAACGTACTCTCTCGTAAAAGAGTGAAATACGGCCTCAAAAGAAGGGAAATTTCCCTCTAACCAACATTCATGAAGATAATAACATTTTCTATTGCAAAGTTAAATAAGGAAAGAAATTCAGTGGCGTATTCATTAGGCGACGCAAGAGACACGTACACGCATATCTCTATAGAGTAGTTTCACGTGACGTCACAAGCAGCCATGTTGGTGGGCAAAACAATAAGGAACCAGTTCACCAGACCGTAAAAACAATGATTTATCACGGTTTGATGGACATGTTTCTATTGTTTAGCCCACCAACATGGATGAATGATGACGTCACTGGGAAAGTTCTATTTTTTTATTTTTGTTTAATGTTTTTTTTTGTTTTTTTTAATCACGCTTAAGCTTAAGCTTAACTTTTTAAGACATAATTATCAGAGGGAATAGAAAGTTTTGGAAGAGATGACGCTTATGGACCATTCTTGGTCGCGTGTGTGACCGAAATTATGCAAAATCTTGACTTTAATTGGCTATAACTCTAACAATGTTAAAGATATACTGATCTAATGTTTATATTATGCTAAAATATTTTGTTGGCTATATCCTTTTGAATTTTTTTTATTTTTTTATTTACAAAATGCATGTTCAAGGTCAGAGGTCAAAAGAAGTGGGTCACGTGTGTGACTTCACAGAACGGCATGATTTTGAAAGTTCAATTCCTGTGAGTTTTAAAATGATGAAATGTTCTTATTGCTGTGAGATATACATTATGGACCTGCTAACCATAAAATACCACTGTATAGGAGTCATCTCTGAAATTTCTTTTTTATCTATTATTTTATATCGTGATGTCGGGTCACGTGTGTGACCTATGGCAAATTGTACAGAAAAATTATGCATTATGCAATAAATGTACATTTTGAGCAATTACTATATCCGCTGTGGTAAAACTTTTATGAACTCAACCCGAATGCACTGTTAATTTTCCCGAAATAATATTTATTTATTTTATATGAATTAATTATGCTCATTTATGCATTGCATGAAATCAGAATTTCTGTTCTAATTAACAAACTAAAGCTTCTGGAATGCTAATTTTTTGTTTGCATAATCCTTATAGGATTCCTAACAATTGTATTTGGAAAAAAATTGGTATCGAAATAAATTCCTTATGTATTTCATTGTTTTATGAATTTCTTATGTATTTCTTTGTTTTTTCGACCTTTTGTTTTTCTTTGTTTTTTTTTTCGCAAAAAATTACTGCAGAACCATTTTGGAGCATTATAATGCTCAAATAAATTAATTTCAGCCAGTGAAAGTGAAAATAATCAGACCTTTATGACCGCCCCCACCCAGCGGGTCACGTGTGTGACCAATTTGTTTGCTAAATAATAATCAAATTAAAACTTGCCATAGATTCATATTTGGTGAGTTGCAAGGTAGGCCTACATTAAATCTAGCTTTGGAGAAAAAATAATAAAAATACCACAGCCACGGTTAAGGCGGGGCATAAACTTTTTTTGTGTTTTCTGGTCACGTGTGTGACATTTGAGGGCAATTAATTTTTTCAGGGTTGATTATCTGAATACAATCAATTTAACAACATTATTTTTGGGGGTTAGATTAAGAGGAATAGAGGTAAATAATAATATAATGACAGTAATCCAAGTAAGGAAGTCAGCATATCCATTCCAGCCAGGGTTAAAAAAAATTATATTTTATGTACCGTTTTTCCATCTAATTATCATTTATGTTTATAATTTATGCAAATGAGCATGAACAATTGCAAAAATCATGAAAAAAACATTAATTCATGAAACTTCAGACATTGCTCTATTTGAATAAGCAGCTTAAAATAAAAAAGCAAAAACTTTATTTTGTCCGAAAAATGTTCACTTTTCAAAGAATGGCCCTTTAGATATTTAACTGCATTATCAGCGGGAATACAATTTAGTACAAAGTCATAGTCTTAGATTACTAATTTCGAATATATTTATCGTTTATTTGAGCAAATTTGATCCAGATATTGCTGAAATATATGTTTATAATTTTTTTTAAAATCTTCTCTCAATTGACGTGGGTTCGCGTTAATTTTACTTCAACTGCCAGCGCACAAGTAGGCCTAAATCAAATAGAATCGCCTTTGCCCGTGAGCCTTTCGCTGAGTTTTACCGGCGTATGCTACCTCGCGGACAAAACACTAAATTTCGCAAGAATTCATGAAAGCAGAGGCGGCGGAACGAATTTGAAAGTGGGGGTCACAATGGAAAAGGGGCACTTTTTCTAAAAAGGGGGCACTTGAGACCAAAGGCTTTAAGAGAAAAGTATTCAGATAAGTAGAGGTGCGCAGAAAACTTGCCTTTAAATTTGTGCTTTTAAAGATTTAAATGGCTTTGCATTGTATTAATAATAAACAAAAGGAATGCGAGCGAAAATTTTGTGATAATTTTTCATTATACCGAGTGAGTAAGAAAAAAAAACTAGACACGTAGAAAAATGTCAATAAAAATAAAACCAATTAATAAACACCAAATTATTATCCATATTCCAAAAGAGTAACTCTTCCCGCATCTTTTGGTACCAAAATTGTGTGTTTAATCTATACGCTTGGATGAACACGGCGCATTGTTTGCGAACATGTAAATTTCGAATTGTGCCAAAGTGGGAGTAAAATCAAAACAAAAGCTACAAAAAAGCAACTCCATCCTGATTAAAATAGCATAACTTTTTAACGACAATGTATTCGGCTTATTAACTTGGAAGAGGTGTTGTTACACATATTGACTACATTTGAGATAGATCTGTAGAGTCAGGCATGAGTGAGCAAACGTCAAAGACAAAATAATCACATTTCAAAAGTATTAAGAGGCATTTTTAGGTCTGTCAGTGACAATTTACTCTTTGATGTGTACTCATTCGTGGATTACTTGACGAATCAGTCTAATTTTTACACGAAATCTAGTCGATAACTGTAACAACACCCTTGCCAAAGTTATTTGGCTCAAAACATTTTGCTTAAAAAGTTATACTTTTTTTATTCAGGATGGAGTTGCTTTTTTGTCCGCTTTTGTTGATTCAATCTTATCCCCACTCTTGCACAATTCGAAATTGACATGTTTGCAAACAATGCTTCGCGTTCATCCAAACGTAAAAATATAACACACAAAATTGGTACCAAAAGTTGCGAAAAGATCTACTCTTTCAGAATATGTATAATAATTTGGGATTCATTATTTGGTTTTCTTTTTATTGACATTTTTCTAAGTGTCTAGTTTTTTCTGACTCACTCGGTTTACCCTATTTAGTATCCGCGAGACCGAAGCGCGAGCTGAAATTTTTTAGCCTCAAATTTAAGTTAATAATTTATAACCTATTTAGTATTCGCTATCGCGAAGCTCGAGTTGAAAATTATGAGCCTTAAAAATGGAGTTTATTGTGCATTTTAGACCCTATTAAAAATCTGCGAGCGCGAAGCGTGACCCGAAAATTTTTAACTGAAAATTGGAGCTAATTGTGCATTATAGACTCTATTAAGTATCCGAGAGCGCGAACCTCGAGTTGAAAATTATGAGCTTAAAGGGGAATCCAACCCAAGGAGCGAATCAACCTTACAGGAAAGAGGAAAATGAGAGGAGCAATTAAAAAAAAAGTTTCATTAAAATCGGTTATGAAATTAGAGAGTTATGGAAGTTTGAAAAGTCTCGTTGTACCTTCTATGGATATCCTCAAATTGGCAACAATGGCTTCAAAATGGCTGATTTTATGGACAACTCTCCATTTGTTTTGTACACAAATTTTCAGATTCTCCCCATTTTCTTTCAAAATATGTCTTGTTTACTTCTGAGCTCAAAATATGTCATGGGAAAATATATTTCACACAACGTATGTTGAGCTCAGAAGGAGGTAAGATATATTTTGAAAGAAAATGGGGAAATCTGAAAATTTGTGTACAAAATGAATTGAGAGTTGTCCTAAAGATCGGCCATTTTGAAGCCGATGATGCCAATTTGAGGATCCCCATAAAAGGAACAACTAGACTTTTCAAACTTCCATAACTCTCTTATTTTATAACCGATTTTGATGAAACTTTTTTTTAGATTGCTCCTCACATTTTCCTCTTTCCTGTAAGGTTGATTCTCTCCTTGGGTTGGATTCCCCTTAAAAATATAAGTTTATTGTGCATTATAGACCCTATTTAGTATCCGCGAGCGCAAAGCGCGAGACGAAAATTTGGTTTTAAAAGACATGGAGTAACAAGGGGCATTTTTTTTTGTATTAAAAGTGCCCCTTTTTAAAATGGCATTTTATTAGCTAAGAAAAGGGGCACTTTTTAGTCATGAAAAGGGGCACTTTTAGGGTGGATGAAAAAGTGGGGATCACAGTGCCCCCGCCCCCTGATCCGCCGCCTCTGCATGAAAGGAATGCCATGCAATTTCTCAAACATATGTTTTTATGCAAGCAGAATAATATACCTTCAGCAATATTCAGCAGAATGTCTGTTCCGTTCCCATTACTACAACTTATCTTTTTAACTATGTCTAAAAAATGTCATTTGCACCCTTCTGCTCTAATTTAAACATCCTTGATTTGTACACTCACTATTTCTCAATCTTGGATCTGCAGACGAATTTAACATAACCATATGAAAGATAATGACTCATTCATTTTTTACTTCATTTTACTTTTTTTCTTTTCTAACACGGTAACGTGCCAATGTCCAATTGCCGTTATTCAGTATAGGCGCGTGCATGCAGACATACAAAAATCACATCATATACAATCATAACTATACAAAATAAAAATAGATACAAAAATCATGAAGTGAATGGCGGGTCGTATGCTTAAATTGAAGTAGTAAGGCCAACTGGGATCAACTTTCACTTTTGAATAATTCACTCTATACAAATTATTGTTTCCTTTTCGTTTGCTAGCTTCTGCTTTGATCCCCGTTCAAGCTATAGCAATGAATTATGTATGTTATTGTACGTCCTGGATGTATTTTTATCTTTGGCGAAAAAAAACGTTTAAAAGATCCTTTTGTTAAATGCCTCGTACATTCTATCTGAGGATCATTTTGTTATATTGAACATAGTCCTTGAGCAAAGATGTTAAATGTATGGATTGCAACTACCGAAATATTTCCATTATCTAAAGGGTTTAAGCCCTGAAGGTAACGGGAATATTCAAGTAGCCAATGTCGTGTAGATTTAACCATTCCAATGTAGAAACGTATTTTTTTTTAATATCCATCATCAAGAACATTTAAATGAATAAACAGGTTAACACTTATTTAGAGGTGATAACATTAGATCGACCGACTAAGTAATCCCAACTATATTTAAATTGCAATTGCAAATGGGATACTAAGTAGTTTTCATTTCTAGTATAGAATTATTGCAAATTACATGAAATTCTCCTAACCAATGAATGATCGACAAACTTTCAATGATGGATAGAAAAAAATATCTTCGTACATTACAAAATTCCGCTACAATATAGCGTCAAAAACTCGAGAATGCACAGAAAAACCTTTTTTCTTTGACGGTTAGAAAATGATAAGCCCCTCAAATGGTAACTGATTAATTCGAGCACATCCTTGGTGAACATGGAATTTAATAACACATCTAAACATATACAATAACACATCTAAACATCCGAACATCTAACTTTCGGACAAATAAACCTTCTCTTTGTTTGAAATTGCAAAGTTACCATATTTTAGTCTTGAAGCTACAAGGGTTGCGAAACATATGATTGACAGTATTCCTGAAGGGGCGGTTGGCGTAGTAATAGACGAAGATATTGACCACGTGATTCGAGCTCCGTAGGACCGAGAAACCTCCGATGACCAGAGCGAGGCTGTTAGAGGTCAAAAGGTCAACGTTGTTCTGGAAAAATAACGTAAGGACAATCTGCGGTATCCATGTGAGAAAAAAGAATAGTGTGATGAAAAGAAGTATCTTGGTAGTCGTTCTGCCCATGTCATTTTCTTTCTTACCCTCCGGTCTACCGACGGCGCGTGAAGCGGTTGCCGGTGCCGTGTTCTCTGCCGTGACCGCGTCGAGAGTGGGTTGACCGGGACTGCGTCTATCAGCGTCGCTTACCGCGTTCTGCTTCACGTCCGCATTGGTCATCTGGCCGCCGCGACTGCTGGTGCTCGCTACATCCCTTATTTCGTTCATAGAGGTCAACTGTTTAGGTGTTTGACTTGGAGGTCTGTTGGTTGAGCGGTTCGAGCCGGTTGTAACCAGTTTAGACTCTCTAGACGGCGCTTGGTAAGCGTTGCCATCATCCCACGTGACTTTCAGCGTGGTAGATTGGCTTTGGGATTCGGAATTTGCCGCCTCGGTTGTAGATGCGGATCCAGGCGCGTTTGCAGTACCAACGTTAAGGGTTTTTACTTCCTCACCATGATTGGAACCTGTGTGTAAGCGATGCATGTTGTCTTCTGCATCGTTTGGTTTCTCAACAGAAGGAATCGGCTTCATTTTCGTCAGCGTTGCAGTAGCTTCTGCGCCTCCGGAAAGTAGGTCCTCATCGCCATGATCGTAAGTGTTCGGCAACGGAGAACTCGCCGTTCGCTGATCACGTTCTGAGGTGGTAGCGGTAGTTGTGTCATTTCTCACTTCAGCTCCTGCTCGTGTTCCTCCGGTCATGCTATTCGCGTTCACAAGACTGGCGTGAACCTTGGCTTGCCTTCGAAGGAAAATATAGATCCTCGTGTAGAGGACCGACGTTATCATCAACGCTCCAGCAAACGTTACCGGGAACAGGGCCGTCACAAATAGACGCATCTGCCGACCGTGATGGATTTCACAGTTCACTTCGACTTCAACATCGATGTCAATCGATTTGATGAAAATAGCTCGCGGGCTCATGATGGCGATAGAGATGATCAGGCAACTGAGGGTGATGATGAGTGCGTGTCGATTCGACATTCGTCGTTGGAATGGTCGGCAAACGGCAAGATACCGGTCAACGCTAATCGCCGTCATGATAAACAAAGACATGAACGCGCTTCCGTTTTCGGCGATCTCGCTAACGACGCATACTCCGTCGGTGACGAGCGAGGAAAAGGCAGTTTTGAGGATCAGCGATGGTGCTAGGGCGGTTGCGATGAAGTCGGTGGCGGCTTGGGCGATGATGAGGACATCGGTACTCGTACGTCGCTTCTTTTTGGCATACGCGAAGATAATGATGGCGTTACCAACGATTCCTAACACAGATAGGATGATCACGGAGACTAACTTGAAAATTTCGTCCGAATCGAAGTCAACATCATCTTCATCATAATCGATGTCATTCACGGATGAAGTAAGGTTTTCTTCTTCCATTGCTGATGTTATCTTTCCAATCGGACAACCACAAAAATGTCAATCAAAACTTTATTTGGACTAAAAAAGGGTCATAAATGAATAGTTTTAATCATCGCACATTGATAAGAAGTTTCACGTCGGATGTTGATATAATTTTTCATTAAAAATAATGAGACCTAAGTTCACTTTTTCTTTTGAGATAGAGAGAGAGAGAGAGAGAGAGAGACAGAGTCACAACGCTCAAGAATAGCAATTAAAACTATTAAGATACGATAATATATGATAAGTTTGGCAGAATACGAGAATGATACTGATCGTCACGAAGAAATTATTAAATATTTGTTTAAAGAAACTTCCAAATCTCCTCAGTTGCAGAACGAGCAATAGGTCAACGCTGAAGTGAAAATACGTTTTGAATGTCTTTTTATTACAGAGAGGAAGGCGCAAATTCATCATCAAAATAACTTGGTTTGAACAGAGCAGGATTTTTATGCAACAGTCGCAAGACTCATCATTTATATAAGATCACATGCAGTCACACTTCCAGTACAGAAACTCCGATTTGTTACTGACTTGTCATTCACGGTAATGTTATCTTATAGTCGGTTTTAATTGTCGGTTTTGGATCTCTCTCGCATGTGTGATCGGGGTTCATCAGCCGTTGTATGGCCTCAAGACTCGCCGATGTCAGACACAAAAAACGCCCACATTTATTGTTTAAAAAAAAAAAAAAAAAAAAAATCAATTGCAAAAACGAGAGTTTATTGATAGCGTGTCCACCGTACCAATGAATAAAGCGCGCGGACAGAGCGCGGTAGAATTTATGTCTTCATTCATCTCCCGCCCTTTCTTTAAGAAGCCTACTTTTGATTTTGAAAAGAATGGTATTAATGCTGGGAGAGTTATGAAAGGAAAATGTAAAACTACTTGAATATGAAGAGATCACCTCCAAAGGCGCTAAATCCAATTTTGATGAAAATTTAGTTAATAGAATTAAACTTTATGAAAACATGAGCAAAGAAAATGTGGTATACCATCGGGATTCAAAGCTGAGACTTCCTGATTATTAGACAGACGCTCTTCCAGCTGAGCTATAATAAACCCACGAAGGGATCGTCCCTATACCTCATTTTCTTTGCTAATTTTTGCATATTTTATATTTCTCGTCAGTTAAGTTCTTTAGTTGTTCAAATTGAAATAAATCCAGGTATGGGTTGGCACAAGCGTGACACCTTCCGGCCAAGAGAATAACACATAAGGGAAAGGGAGCGGAAAGAAAGTAAAACTAAATGAAAAGAATGAAATTGTAAGAAAAGGAAGAAGTGATAAAGAAAAGAAATAATGAAGAAACGGTCAGAAAAATTTGCAGAGCCATTCCGTATATAGATTTTTCATTCATTATTATTGAAAGTTATTGATAGATCACGGTTATTACAATATTATGGCAACATATGAGGCAACAACCGACAAATTTACATTAACTACCGGTCAAAAAGGGCATATCTCTTCAATTGTCGGTTCGATTGCAGTAGTTATATTAATTTTTATGTGTTTTGATTTACTTTTTTTCTCTCTTTTTCATTTTTTTTTTTTTTTTTGTACTAAGAATCCACGATCAAATAATTCTGTACTTTCTAAATGATTTTCTCTTTCTGCACTGATTTATTTTTGTATTATTATTTCTGTTAGTTCTGTGTTTATCTCAAAATTTTGGAGAATTTCATTTCTGCAGTTATACATATTTTTATTCCTGTGTTGTCCTTATTGACTAAACTTTCTTCATTATCTTAAAATTGTGTGGTTAACTCTGTATCACTGTTTGTTCATGTTTAACATTCTTTGTTTCGTTCCTATTGGTCATATATCGTTTTCGCCAGGTTTTGCCACAAAGGTGCCAAAGCGATAAAATAGCAGAGTCATAACCACTCAATGACTTTTACGCTCTACACTGAAACAAAATGAATGAGAAAATGACAATTAATTATTCTTTCTCTAGTTTATTACCTTGCCACTTGTACATGTACTATTCGTACACGACACAAAAATAAATATTCTGGTATTATATAATCTACGTCCTAATTTTCAACATATATATGTTCACCACGAAGAGGAATGCTTATAGGACTTAAATGGAATGCATGAAATAGTAAATCATATGTATTTTCTTTAGCTAAATGCTTTCAAACTCATGTGGACATTGATTTAAAAGGACACATTACTATTCGTACATAAAAATGTATTTTACAATCCACTTCCATCTCACTTTAAGGTAATATAATTGGGAAATATGTTACATCATTATTTTAATAGCTGAAGGTGAACAGGTGTACGTAAATAATTTTAGGCTCATGGCAGCCATAGTATATAGAATAAACAATATATGAATTCCAAAATCATTGATTGTGTATTTTGTTCACAGTTAAACATAGATACCTAAAAGGATTATTGGTTTAAAATAAAAACAATTATCTTCGAGATCAAGCCCACTTGCAAGGATTTTAACACTTATTTAGTTCTTTATTGATGTCTAGTGGTATTTTTTATCAGAAAGGGCTTTTAGGCATTATTGTTAATGAACTTAATCTGACAAGTATGTTATAACGATTCCGTACGAAGCAGTACTACATAATTCAGCAAGTTTTTTATTGCACTGTTTTTAATAAATTTGGAATTGCACTTACTTAAGTGGATACAAAGTTTAAATTATACCTTGCAATACTTGTCAACTGATATACTTATATATTAGCAATCATAATTATCTTTATTAGAAAATCAACCTTTTTCAAAGACGTATAATAGAACAATGGATCGGGTGGGACATATACTACTGGTATCTTTTTTTAATCTCACAAACTTCAGATGAAATACAGAATTCAGTACTTGCACTTGACATCTTATTTTCATGCCCTGTAAGTAATTATGATTACCTATATCCTAATAGAGTTCTGCAAGTGATTATACATGTAATCATCAGTCGTCTAATTACTGGTTTCAAACAAAAAAGCCTTGCACAAGGTTTACCCCAAATGCATTCTAGCAACAGGCTAGACATGCCCGTATCTACGAACAGGTTCCATTGTGATTGCAGTGAATTTAAAAAAAAAAAAAATTGTTTAGAACCAGCAACCGTGACAACATTAGCAGCGTGACATAAAACTCTTTCTGTCCATACGATAGGGTAAGTTTTCTTTTCCACTGACAGGCTTTAGAGGGTCTAAAAATCATACGAAGATCAGATGAAAAATATTCCATGTTATGATAGTTTCCTTTGTTAAAATACATAACAACTACAAAAACAATCATTTATACATATAGTTGTATCTGTTCTTCAGAAAGGGACCTGTCGATTTAACAAAAAAGTGCAATAAAGTACAAAGAAGGGTTTTTAGGAATAATTGCTGCCTCCAAAAAAGTAACATAAGGTAACTTTGAATGGCTCTACAGGCCTCGGGTGATGTCTAAATATATGGCAAATTCTATCCTGATTTGAGCAATTTATGACTTCATGATTTATATCCCTTTTTAGCTTCTCGCTTCTGTAGATTACACATATTTATAGCTTACTATAATTTTAAATAAAGACAAAAGATTAAGCTTTCACATTGTAATTCACACAGTAATCCACACTGTGTGAATCACAATGTGATCCACACTCTGATTCACAAAGTGTTTCTCATTGTCATTCACACTGCGGTTCACATTGCAATTCACATTGTGTATCACACTGCGGTTCACATTGCAATTCACATTGTGTATCACACTGCGGTTCACATTGCAATTCACATTGTGTATCACACTGCGGTTCACATTGCAATTCACATTGTAATCCACAATGTGATTCACATTGTGGATCACAATGTGGTTCTCATCGTGTATAACACTGATACACATTGTGATTCCCATTGTGTATCACACTGCGGTTCACATTGTGATTCACACTGTGTATCACACTGCGGTTCACATTGCAATTCACATTGTGATCCACAATGTGATTCACATTGTGGATCACAATGTGGTTCTCATCGTGTATAACACTGATACACATTGTGATTCCCATTGTGTATCACACTGCGGTTCACATTGTGATTCACACTGTGTATCACACTGTGGTTCACATTGTGATTCACATTGTGTATCACACTGCGGTTCACATTGTTTCACATTACAATTCACATTGTGTTTCTCATTGTGATTCACATTGTGATCCACAATGTGATTCACCATGTGTATCACACTGTGGTTCACATTGTGTATAACACTGTGATTCACATTGTGATTCACATTGTGTATCACACTGCGGTTCACATTGTTTCACATTACAATTCACATTGTGTTTCTCATTGTGATCCACATTGTGATTCACATTGTGATCCACAATGTGATTCACCATGTGTATCACACTGTGGTTCACATTGTGTATAACACTGTGATTCACATTGTGATTCACATTGTGTATCATACTGCGGTTCACATTGTGATTCACATTGTATATCACACTGTGGTTCACATTGCAATTCACATTGTTTTTCACATTGTGATTCACATTGTGATTCACACTGCGGTTCACATTGTGATTCACACTGTGTATCACACTGCGGTTCACATTGTGATTCACACTGTGTATCACACTGTGGTTCACATTGTGATTCACATTGTGTATCACACTGCAGTTCACATTGTTTCACATTACAATTCACATTGTGTTTCTCATTGTGATCCACATTGTGATTCATAATGTGTTTCACCTTATGGGATACTGTGGTAATTTCATACTAGTTACAGTACAAAATGGCTGTAAGGATACTAGTAGTACATCGTACATTTAAAATCATATTTTAAACACTGCATTGATTCACAAAAATTATATATGGGCTAGTAACATCAATTAAAAATACAAATACATATGATTTATTGACTATTTGTACTGATGCATAATGATAGTACTTACATTTTTTCACCTCAAAAATGTTACTTAATTTTAGAATTTCATAATCACAAAAATCATACATGACTATCAAAAGTTGACAAGAGGCCTTCAGGGTAGTAATTAAATTTTGGTTATATATGGATTTTTATTTCAAATTGGGTCTACAGATATTTTTCCCTCTAAAATGAAAAATAACATGATGAATGATTTTGAGATTTCGAGACAAAAGTCAGTAAGTTTAGTGTCTTACATTTTTCCAAAGGCAATACACAGTGTTGGTTACCGTCTAAATTTGTAGTAGATTTGATTGGTAATTCCAAAATGATAATAAATATCTAAAAAGGAGAAAGTTAGCTGCTTGGACAACTTACTTTTATTTTATAATATTTTAGCCTTTAAAGCTCAGTAAAACGGTTGTAGATTTTAGAGTTAAACTAACGCTGATAGTTTAATGTCTATACACCACCATTTCCAGAGTTAATACCATTAGAGTCTTTCCAACATTATCTAATAAATTAAGAGAGGAAATCAACTCTCTTTTGCACTTCAAATGAATGTGGCATTCAAATAGTTAAATGCATTAAGAAAACTGCTTTTGCACTTAAATGTCTTAAAAAACCAACACTGTGTATTACCTTTAATAGGCGATAAATTCTAATACTTTCTACTTTTACATTCATACAATATAGCACGGAGTATACACAAAAAAATCAATTATTTTCATATATAAATTCATCTTATTTACAAAATTTCACAGACAATTGCAATCAATAATGCACAACCCCATTGTTTCTTATGACAATCACTCTCTCTCTCTCACTCTAATTCTTATAAATATAGATAACATATATATATAACATTGGTCTGTCATTATATTGCATACAACACATTAAAATACCTGTGCTGCGAATCAATGTGGTACTAAAGATATTCATACTTATAAAGTGTACATAGATACATATATATACAGGTACAGATAAATAAGTCTATATTGGCTATTTCTCGTGTCAGGCTAGGATCTGACATAAAAACTACACACTAGTTCATAAATGAAGTCAATATTTACAATGTTACAGCTGCATTTTGATCTGTCTCTACAGGAAATTATTGTCAAAATTTACAAAGTCATCGTCCGTTCGTGAAATGAGGCCCCTTTTCCCCAAAAGTGGACCTCCCTATCAGCTAACACTTCATATTCCACTGATGTTTTATTCTTTTATTTGCAATATCACAATAAGCAAACGCTCAACTACAAAATTTTTATCCCATTCTTAGTCCATTTTTAAGAATAAGGGCTGAAATCACTTTAATCAAAATCCAAATCAAAATTTGAACATAAAATGAAAAGCAAACATTGTTTAAATGACATCAGACAAATGACCTTTTACTTTTAGCTCTCGGTGAAGGGGATGTTAGCAAGTAAAACCCATACTTTAAATACATGTTATCATATAAATAAAAATATGAGATCTCTCACAAATTTGTGGTTCAGAAAGATGTCAAGTTCTAGTAATAGCAGAAAAGGTTTTTATGAAATCAAACAAAACTCTGGCGAAGTACATGTATCTTAAAGTAGGTGCAGAAAAATACTTAGATATACAAAGATAAAGAAACATAATTATAAAGACTTAAATTTTGATGAAAACAAAACAAAACTGCATTTTCAAAAAAGAAAAAAAATCATGTTTTGAATTGAATTATAGGGAGATTTTACCATTTTATTTCCTTTTGAAAATATATTTTTGGGTATTATTGAACAAATCTGCTTTTCCAAACTATATAGAAAGTTGTATACAGTTTCATGTAATTAAAGAAAATAAAATTATAATAAAAACTTTTCAACTTGAAGAACATTATTATAATTCAAGAGAAAAATATAAAAATCAACTATCTATCAACTAACTAGAGGGTCATGAAATTTGGTATCACGGTTAAATCAATAAGCTCTTTATGAGAAATCTACAAAAATAAATATCTATAACTATATACGTCAAAATCATATTATATTATAGGGGAATGATTTATTTGTGATTTGTACATTCATTCAAGTGCTTCTCATGCTGATGAACTTAGGGTATCTTATCGAAATATATTTCAAACATTGCTAGAAATAATGATGCTTTTAACTCTTTGCCCGCTTTCTTCGACTCGTGGCACATTCAGCGGACTGCCAAGTTCGACTCCAGTCACAATCAATTCACAGTAGAAACGGAGCACATTTTAATCCACTGTTCGCACACAAAAACAATAGCAATGAATGCATTGTGTAGTGTTTGGTTCCTCATTTAATGACATTGTATTCACTGACATTGCTTAAATTTCGTATTAGATGGGAAATTAAGAGATCAATTGACAGGAAGTCTATTCAGAGTAAGCCAGGGGCCGTATTCCGAAACATATCTTAAGACAAATATTCTTGTATCTCAGAGTTAAGACAAAATTGGTATTCCGAAAATTATCTTATCTTTTCTCTTATCTTTTCTTGTAAGTTCGCCGAGCGCGCATGATGTCAGAGCTGTTTTGCGTAAAGTTAGACACCGGCGCACAAATATTTCTGTGCGCAAGATAAAATCTTGAGATAATAGGTATTCTGAAAATTATCTTATCTATTTTTTATCTTAACTACCTTGGCAACAACAAGAAAATTTACAAGAGGTAGGGGGCTATTGTATCTCAATGATAACTGCGAATTTGCCCTTATTAATCTTTTAGTAAGGGGAAGATAATGAGTATGCAGGGTCAACAGGCCTACATAAGAAGCATCCCGAAGAAATTAGAGTAGATTTTGCTTATTTGTTGCAATTTATGACCTCATTCGAAATGATACACATTTTCATTTTATGGACTTTTTTGTTGAGAAAACCCAGAAGAAACATCACAATAGAATCACTTTTACGTCATAAAGAAAATTTAGCTTACAGACGAAAGCCAACAAATTGCGCAAGATTAAACTATGCCTAATGTTAATGGTGCGCGAAGCGCATCTTAACGTTTTTAAAGAAGGGGCACTTCGATTGGTTGACCTAAGTATTTAAAACCTTTAATGATTCGTTGATGGTAAAAAATCGGGCGTGAACGGGGCGTGACAGAGATAATATAAGGGTGGTCCTTAGAGAGATAAGATAATTTTCGGAATACGTCTTAAGCCATATATTAGCGGTCTATTATCTTTTGAGATAAGATAAAAGATAAGATAAAAGATAAGACAATTTTCAGAATACCGGCCCAGGTTGATTTAATGTGGCAGAGGGGGGACTGTGTACATGGCGGGTAAAGGGTTAACGGTGGTTGATGCTTGATCCCATAACAAACTGGACTTCTCCCAAAATAAAATAACATCAAAATGTATATTGATATGTTAAGCTTTCATTCTATATGATACTTCTTCTTTATCATAATTTCTTATGAATAGCAAAATTAATTATACAAATGCCCTAATTCTACGTTAATGTATCAATAATTTTTCAATAAAGTATTAGTGTTTTCTTGACAACTGCAAAATATTTTTAATATCCGTTATTTAGTAGTTACTGTGCTGCTGCAGCAATTGAGGAATACAGGTGAACTAAAAAACGCATCATAATAACAAAAAAAATAATGCTGAAGTATGTGAGGTAAATACATAACATGGTATTATGATGAAGCTAAGTATAATTTGTTTTCAAGATTGCCTAAGTATGAGAGTATTAGTATTTAAAGAAAGGGAACCCTCACTCTCTGCTTGTGATCAATTCCTACATGGTTAAATAAAAGCACATAATAAATATCAAATTACATTTAATAAAGAATATTGACGGATGATGAATTTAGTCTGGCTAGCTTGTTCCATTAATCCTTGAATTTGGAAGTTGGTCGATTCGCCAGAACCGTAGAGAAAAATGGCAACACTCTGTTAACATAGTGGCTTCTAAACAATGCAGTAATACTGAGACACATCACAAAACACAAAGAAGAATGCTTAAGTAAATAAACAATATGTGATAAAGCTAGTCTGGTAGGGCTCTGTCTGTTACCACTTGAATACACAAGTCAATTGTTTGCCGTAGAGGGCGCCATCACTCTGCACCTGTGATGGACTCTCGTCGTGGTAGACATTTCTCATAGAGGCAGAGAGCTTGGTGGATGAATTCATACTGTTCGTTCGTTTGGATCATTCCTCCTCTGAAAATGAATCAAAAGATTGCAAGAAATATTACAAAAATTGCTCAGTATTATTATTTGTTTGGCATCACCTAAGCCTGGGAAGCGAAACGCGAACTGATTGGGGGTGTGCAGGTAGACCACTACACCAGCATGAACATATAAACACAGACAGTGATGCAATGTTGGGGTTATATATCATTATGGCTGCCAGGCCAACAATTGGTTCACAGATTGCAACTAGTCAACCAAATACTGTATAAGTGGTTATTTTCGCGGTGACTTTATTTTCGCGAATTTCGCGAGTCGGTCATCGCGAAAATTTCCTCTTCAGTACAAGGCTATTTATAGTAATGAAGTCATCACCAAAATCGCGAAATTTTGCTCTCGCGAATTTCCCAAATTAGTCCAAAATCGCGAAAATATCTGTACGCGAAAATATTGGCTTATACAGTACCCCTTTCAGCACACCATTTAGCCATCTTTCATCAATATGATATATGATGTTGTGACAATGTTGGTATCTGGTCCACAAGTTACCACTGGCCCACCAACAACGATTGAGAGTCCTTGCATTGTGTTGATGTGCTGTCTGAAGGAAGTTAAGAGGTAAAGACTGGATGCTTTTTTCAAATAATTATAATTTTAGGTACTCAAAACTAGTCCCAGCACCTAGAAGCAGTAAGAGCACCACTATGAAGAAGCCATAATTATTTCACAAAAGCTTTCATTCTTTACTTCTCAGGCCCCTTCTTTTGGCACGTCACAATAATTCAGAACCTCCCTCTTGATATTGACTGAACTGGGATTACTGAGCCAACAATGCATTGCTATCTTATAAAACTCATTCAGAGAGTCGTGATTGTTATGTAATCTGCTGCATTTGTTCACAATTTGTGCATTCTGTGAATTATATTTAAACCTTTTTTTTCAAAAGCTATCATGAAGCACAGACACTCCAAATCTTGTGTTTTCTGGGCTAGAGATTTCCAGCCAAAAGGTAATTTGTTAAAAAAATCTTCCAAGCGAGTTTGAATTCCCCCTGCCAGAGCTGGATTCTTGGTGCAAGAGGTGCATGACTTTGGATGTTGCATGAGCAATTAAGGTAATTGTCAGACACAGGCTGTAGGTCTGTCACATGCACCACTGGGTGTGACTATAACTCAAATATGTAATCACTTTTGACAAATATTGTTATATTTTTCTCACCTGTCCTGTCTGATTTGGCAGACGATGCCAAGTATATCCACCATACTCTCTTCGTCCATTTGCCTCATACCAATGGTGATTGCAATATAACAGCCAGTCCTACCAAGCCCAGCACTGCAAAACAAAGACCATACATATTAAGATAACATTGTTAATATACTATCTTGGTTAATATACTCTCTTTGTTGATATAATATCTTTTTTCCATTTGCCTCATACCAATGATGATTGCAATATAACATCCAGTCCTATCAAGCCCAGCACTACAAAACAAAGATATGATACATACATAATAAGATAAGTTTGTTGATATGTGATCTGCAAGCTTCAAAACCTCATTAAGTCACCAGGTTTCATGTTTTTTGCAAAAACTAGGAATTCCAAGCTTGCAACTAATATCAAACACCAATGTAGTTTACTACGGCTGATCCTCTTTGAAACATTTATCCTCCTATTTGGAATAATTTTATTATAAGGACAGATTCAATAGTTGACTTGTGACAATTAAGGACAAGTCCCAGAAAATTTACAATCAATTGCAAACCCATAGTAACCAATCACGTTCATTGTTGCATAGACTTCTTGCAAATAGGTCTCACTGTGACACAGAATGGTTGTTTCAAATTTGCAATTGGTCAAAGCTCTTTATGTTACAGGGCACAAGTATAGTTACCTGTAGTGGACTATGATGGGTCCTCTTGGAAGCGTTAGGTCTATCCTCTTATTTTGGGAAATTGCACTAAAAGCACACATCTAATAGAAGATTGTTGACAAGATCAAGTCCCAGAAAGAAGACATGGTCTAACTATTACCGGCAGTGGACTATGACTGGTCTTTCCTCATATTCGGAATATAATAATTGTAATATAAACACACATCCAGTGGTTGATTTGAGATAAGACCAAGTACCAGAAACAAGACCAAGTCCAAGAATCAAGACCTATATTATTACCTGCAGTGGACTATGACTGGTCCTCTTGGAAGCGTTGGGTCTATCCTGCTGAACTCCACTTCACGTATCATTTCCAGCAGAGTAACGGGATTCTCGGGAGGTTTATTGTCCGGCCATGCCGTGTACCAGTAATGCAGAACCTGACGACATTCATTTAAGTACTGCCAAGAGAAAACAAATGAAAGTGTGTGATAAGGGTGTTTTGAATGGCCATGAAGACCATCAGAACTACTATGGTTTACTCTTTGTATGCTTTGTTCACCAATAAGCATGCTCCCTTACAGAAATTTAGGCGTGCTGCCAGCTGGTTGCTAGCTGGTGGCTAGCTTGCAGAAAACTTAATAGGCAATCCTAAGCTTGTGAACATGCATGCTCGCTTACTGCTCACGAAAAGTTCCTCTTGCATGCTTGTATGCTTGCAAGCTCTTAAAAAATATATCTCGCACGCTTGCAGGCTAGCGAAAAATGTCTTCTGCATGCTTGCAAGCTGTTATAAAGTCCAGTGCTAATGTACAGGCTGGCAGGGCTGCTAACTTGCATCTTTGCAAAGCTTGCAAGCATAATTTTATGATATGTAATTGGATAAAATCTTCCCTAATTGAAGTATTTCATGAACTACATCGCAAGCTACGGACTCGCTCACAATTTTTTTTGTAAGGGTTCAACTGCATACCAACTGTGCCGATTAGCACAAACAGACTGAACTTCCAGTATATTTGATGTAACAGACACCTTTTGTCATAAGGAAAAAAAAAAAATGTATACTACGATTTCAAAAAAAAATCTAAAAATTCTTGATTAAAACTACACTTTAAAAAAAATTAACTGTGGCACATGGCTATCACCGCAGTGCCACTTAAATAGCTTACCAAAATATTCTAAAACTCCTATTATTATCATCATCACTACCATCATTCAAAGGTGAATATTTACCTTCAATGTAAATATTTTAAGTATATAATCGTCTTTGGGTACAGTTTCCTCCACTGTGACATCAATATCTCCATAGAAACCTTGTCCCTGAGGCCAGTACATCTCACATTTACTCTGCAATAACACAAACAATGATAATAATAATAATAAAAATAATGATATGAAGACAACAACAAAACAAATATGGTGACAATAATAATAATAACAATGAATATTAAAAATAATAATCACAATGACTATGACTTTAACACACCTGTTTACTAATTGATTCAAATTTTATGCATACTTTTCAAAAAATGGTCGTTCACGACAACATGAGAGACTTCCAAACATAGCAACAGGTAATATATGCAAACTAGATTTAAAGTATTGTAGTTCATTCATTAATAGCATGTCTCATTACTCGGTCCCCAAGAAAGTAACATCTTTTAATTTGAATCACTTCGTAAACAAGTCTTGGTAAACAAGACTTTTCAATAGGATACAAGCAGATTAAGGCAATTCATACTTTGAATAAAAGGGTAGAGATATGTTTAGATTTCATGTAAAGAAGTTAAAAGTAATAGTATTTTAAAGAACTGACAAATGCTTATCTTAGATGTAAGGGATAGGTGATTGAAGTTATTTGAAGCTAATCTGTTTACAGGATTTGGAATAACAATGGATAGAGCTGGAATGTAATTAATAAACTTTTACATCATCTTAGTATTAAAAAATATATATATTGGCGAGATACTATCAACATACGGTTTCAGTTGTACGCCCTTGTAAATATGTAGTAAAGAGAATGTAGACTGTATGTCTATCAAGTAGGTTAAGGAAAATGTTATTTTGTCACAATCAGTAAAATTACCAGTTACCAAAAGCTCACCCATTCAAAGTAATTTTACTGATTACAACAAAAGAATATTTTCATAATATTTCTACTACAAATCAGATCAAACTATTTAGTGATTTGGTCTAAAAAGTAATTTTCACATAGACAACATTTAAAAATAAACTTGAGTTGTAGTGATGATAAAAAATAATATTCAACAGAATCAAAGCAAGTTTACACTAGAATTAGTGGAAGTGAAATTAGGTGATAATTGCCAAATGATTTTGGTAGAAAATGTAAAATAGCTGAGTAATGAGCAAATAAAGGGCAAATTGTTGGGCCGTCACCATGTGCTCACTTCTCATAGGTGTGGGGCGTCCATGTGCACAGCGTATTGAACAGTTGCATCACCGCAGTTCGCACCATATCTGTGCGGTATTGTGTGCGGGGAGTTCTGGCAAGAGAGTGGCATTCCGAGCTGCATCAATTTAACCGTCCTGACCACTATTTACTCTAAATTTCCACTGAAATCGTGCATGAAGATAAACATATCTCCTGCAGGTATATTTATATGTAAATGGAACAATGTGAGAACATATTTCTACAATTCCTTCCAATTTACTTTTGACTACAACCACTCAAATTGAGCTTTAAGCTTATGTTGCTAAATTTGTGGAATGCTTACCCTTTTTCTCTCTTTGATTTTGGTTACCATGACAATGACTGGTGAATTGGTAAACCAGACCATCCTCCAGAAGTCAGCCAGGGTGTGTGCCATGGGCCCTTGAGTGGCTACGAAGGCGTTGGCCTCACGATCGTACCCCTGGAGAAGGAGAAATGATATTTACATTAACATTGATCATATCATCACCACCAGCACCATCATCATCATCATCATCCTCATCACCATCAATATCACCATCATCATCATCATCATCATCATTACAATCACCATTACAATCATCATCAGCACCATCATCATCATCACCACCACCATTACCATCCTCATCATCATCATCATCATCATCATCATCATCATCATTATCATCACCCATCTTACCCTGATAATATTTGCATTGATGTAATCTGAGAGCGGATCACCACTAATGGGCGGAAGAGAGACTCTTGTCTGTGGGTTGGGCAGTATGGTGCTATACCGGTTTTTGGCAGCTGAACCTGGTACCTCCACACTCTCAGGATGATTCATTGGAATGTCCTAGAACATCAACAAGAAATTAATAATACTTGGATTTATAAAGCACCTTTTCCATTGGATACAAATAGCTGACTGCTCCTTCATTAAAATTAAAAGAGAAAGATCAGGGGTATGAAAGTTAGAGATATGTTTTTAAATTGGCTTTGAAGAAGGTAAGAGTTTTGCTATTTCTTAGAGATGAAGAGAGCTTATCCCATAGATGAGGAGCAAGGGATTGAAAGCAATTGAAACCAGCCTGCTTATGGAACATGGGAACAACAAGAGATGGAGCGGAGGCAGATCTGAGTGGATATGTACGTTGTGGTTGGAGGAAGGAAGAAATATTGAGGAAGTGTGGATGAGATGGTTTGGAAGGATTGGACTAGTGTCGTTGGTTCAGAAGAGGGGTAGCATGTGACCGTTTTGATTTCTGAAAGATTAGATGGGCACAATTATTTTGAATGGTAAAGGCATTTTCCCATACGGAGAGGCAAACCTCAAAAAATACCCAGCTGTAATCTGAAAATTGAAGGTACAAATTTATGACTTGAAATTTGAAGTCAATGATGATTTTAAATGTCAATGATCTTTTTAGCACCAATCTAAATGAGTTCATGGAAATTGTAGTCAAACTCTGAGCTGCCATTTTAGCTCTTCATATTTCACATTGTTTGTAACAGATCAACAACTTGGTGAAACATTCAAGCCCCCCCCCCCCCCCGTTGAGCTGAGTGGCATATACTGATTAATGTCTAGAGAATAGAAAGTGTCAACGAAAAGTAGAATGTAGGTGTATTGCTCCTGGATCATAAAATAGAAAAATTGTGCCACATTTTGAATTCTTCCCAAATTTACCTTGTTTCTTTTAACCTTTCAAAGAGGAATTAGTTATCCATAAAAACCCTACCTAAAATGAAGAAGGAAAATCAGGCAAGGAGCAGAATCAAAATGTTTTTTGAATGCATATCACTACCCATTCCTTTTAAATTCAATTTTTTTTTAATGTTTTAATTAAAATAGGACGTGTGTACTTACCCAAAATTCTTCATGCAGGGCACGGAAGTTTTTAATTGAATTTCGCAGCTGTTTTCTCGTCATTCTGTTGCCAGCCGACTCTAAATATTCTTGTACAGAGCTGTTATTGGGAAAAGAGACATTTTTGTAAGTTAAACAACTCTTGATTAATTAATTAATACAACATCAATTTATGTCCATTTGTCAAAAAATCAAAAATAGTTTGATCTGCAAGATTTTACCCCTGATTTATTCCAATAATTTATTGTTACCACACCAATGCATTTTCTGACACATTCAAAACCTGTGTCTTGCACATCTCCACCCTTAGACCAATGTAAAAACAAAGTTTCATCAGCATTGCTTGAAAATTAGAAAGCAGATTGATCCACAATTTTCGCCTGATTCATTATAACATGACCATGACAATGCGGTTTCCAACAAATTAAAAAACTATGTCTCACAGATTTAAAAAAAAACAACATATTCTTAGACCAATGTGTCTGCAGAGTTTCATGAGCATTGCTCCTCAAAAGTGCAGACCAACCCCCTTTATATATTGTTTGGCAGGGGTATAATAATTATCAAATATACCAAGCTATGAAAAAGTGTAGTGGAAAATTATTTATACGAGGAGGGACTGGATAGCTACTATTTTTTCCGAGGGGCGAAGCCCCCGAGGAGAAAATAGTATCTTCCCAGTCCCTCCGAAGATAAATAATTTTCACTAAACTTTTGAAATTAATGCTTGGTATATTTGTTTATATCTCTTCTTTCCTAGCTAAATTATAAATACCATCAACACGGATATTTTCTCAATCTATATTCAAAGAATAAAAGCCATGATCCTTCACCACAATCTGAACCGAAGTACGAAAGTAAGTTTCAGGGGCCTACGCGCTCCGCGGCCAGCGCCGACCCAGCCCGGGCAGAAATGAACTAGCTGCGCTACCGTTCCCCTGGGCCCTGCTTGAAAAAAAAAAAAAAAAAAAAAAAAAAAAAGACGACGAGAAATGAACTACAAACCACTTTTTCAATTCGTGAAGGAAGTTTGTACCAAAGAGAAGATTAATAAAAGGTATTGTTTATCTATTTACTTATATGATTGTACTCTTTTATGGCCTACTTCAAACATATTTGAGAAGTTTGGACAATAATTGCGTCGACGCCATTTTTTTCAGCAGCTGAATGTGTGATGAACTTGACCCAATTTTGTCGATGTGATCGATCGTGAATATCGTGTGATCGTATAGTCGCCCATTTCTCCGACGGAAAAAATAGAAAAAGATATTCAAAGCTGATTTAGAGAATTTCTTTTTCCTAGTGGGATTTATATTTAATCACGTGATCGCCAATTGACCAATCATTTATCTAGAATTTTCATGAATATTCATAGAAGTGATATAATGATACATATAAATAGCATGTACATCTAAGATGACAATAATGATTTTGAATAGCTCTTCTTCAGTGTGACAGATATCAAACACACATCGAGCAGAAAACATCTACTTGTATACTGTGATCTCAGCTTGTACTTTATATCCATGCATACAAACATGTATATCCCACTAAAAATAAATGCCATTCATTATCAAATAAATACCTTTCTCTTGGAGGTGAGGCTACCCATCTAACTGTCTCAGCAGGAGCATTGATGTCCAATGTTAGAGACTGGGAAGAACTTCTCCTGCAAGCAATATGATGAAGTGGAAGGTATTAAAACGTGCACTTTTTAAATGTCCTGTTTTGGCAACAATGGCATTTACCCTAATTGCTTTTTAACAAATAAGGCAGGCATTGATTGTATGGACAAAAATTTTGATGTTAACAGAATATATCCCACCGCTGCCACCACGTAAAGCGATCAATAAATACAAGGCATTTACCAAGACATATTAATTAGACCATTGAACGACCAGTGAAAAGCCATCTAGTTTTTTACTTTCCTTGTCTGCTTCTGAAAATATCCTACTTTATATATGACGGCAGACAAAAAATAACCGAATAAGATTTCATAGCTCGTCAAAGCCAAATGTAATGATTAATGGGTTCCAAGGGATCCCATTAAAGGTAGTGTCATCCTTTTTCACAAATTGCGAAAAGTAATGCCACTTGGCACAACTTTAGAATATGACCTTATCATACCGTCTATTCAACCTTACTGTCATAGGTTGCCTAGATCAGTAATATGAAACGAAAATCTGACTACCAATCTAGACCAGCTCTCCATCAGCATCGTTGCTATTACAGCGCGTGCAGCTCATTTGCTCAGCACAGACCACACACAACAATACACCCGGCGTATCAGCGTGCATTATCCTCCGCGCTAATATATATACTACTATATCCTCTCAAAATCTAGAAATGTAAAATTTTTGCCTGCAAAAGGATGACACAGTCTTTAAGCATCATGGCAGTCAGTTAGCTATATAGCAAAGTTCATGCCTTACCAGGTAACATTAACACCAGGGTGGGGAGAAGCAATGTTGATAAAATGCCTGTATTTGTTACCTTTTTTGCAATCCTTTGCTCTTAATCTTGATAGGTTCACTGCGGGCTAGTGAGGCATAAGTGCACCAATTAACACCAAGGTGGAGAGAGGTAATGTAGAAAAAAAATGCCTGGATATGTTTACCTTTCTTGCAATCCTTTGCTCTTAATCTTGATAGGTTCACTGCAGGCTAGTGAGGCATGAACACCAGGGTGGGAGAAACAATGTAGTTGAAATGCCTACCTTTCTTGCAATCCTTTGCTCTTTATCTTGATAGGTTCACTGCGGGCTAGTGAGGCGTAGGTGTAGCCGGCCTCTGGCTGGACAAGTTGCCCCTCTTGTGTCGCCGGTTTGATGGGCGGATACATGCATATACGTTTCTCCTCGTCTCTCAGATGCTTGGCTCGCCATGCTTTACAGCAGCAGTAGCATATCTAGAAAGATAATAATAATAAGAATGATAATAATAATAATAATAATAGTTCTAGGACTATTCCCCCCAGACACCTACCCCCTGCCTAAAATCTACCCCTAACTTCACACCTAACCCTAACCCTATTTCTAGGATGCAGTTGTCCCGGGGTAATTGTCCAGGGGGTAGTTGTACTGTTACGAATAATAAAACATATGATTTGTAATGCGCCAAATCCATTCTGCAGTGAGCTCAAGGTGCAATAAAGAAACAGAGAAGGAGAGATAGAAAGAGAGTTGAGAATAAGAAATACATATGATAAAAATAGATTCAAAATCAAAGTTAATCAAGTTAGGAGTAACATGTATTAAATAAGAAAGTCTTCAGGTGTTTGTTAAGGTATAATTACTTAATGGTAATAATAGCAGCCATTTATTCTACATCAGCAAGTCTGTCTGATTTCACAATCCTAACGCCCCATTATTACTCGACATTACCATGACTGCGTACACTATACTGGCACTCTATCTAGCATTTCAAGGAATTAATTAATTAATGCTACATGTACATGTAGATACCAATTCGCCTAAGGTGGATGGTGTGTCTTGCCTGAGGACATTTTTGATAAACATGTAGCTAGAATCTCAGGCACGCACTCTCGACATCACAAATTCTATACGGGTTTATGCCAGGTTTCAATAGCTTCTGACCACTCGAGCATTGAAGAGTTAACGGGTATTAGGGACGACCCCATCGGGGGCTTACTATAGCTCAGATGATAGAGCGCCTGACTAGTAACCAGGAGGTCTCTGGTTCGAATCCCAATGGCATCCCATTTTCTTTGCTCATTTTTTCATATTATACATTTCTGGTCAGTTTCCTTCATTATTCAAATTCTATATGGTACGACACTATACAATTTATCATCATGTTAGTGCTACAGGATTTGACAAGAAAGACAATACTGCTTCAATCCCATCTGTGAAGTGATTTCCAACATTTGCAGTACACAAGTCTTTTTCACAATGTACTGAAAATCAAAAGAGAAAAATCTAGGTTTAAACAGTCACAGCTAAATGAAGTTACACTTACAATTGCCAGTAGAATCACAAATACAGCACAGCCAAAGCCCACTGCATATGGTGCATAAGAATGTTGCCAGAAACCTTGTTCACTCTCTATAACTGCATGGGGGTAAGCTGTCGACTGTAATAAGTACAAAATACATGGTTTCTCATAAGTTTTCTTATTTAAATTGATATGAATATTGATAATTATCAAAATTATGCCAAGTAATTGCTATAATTTCAGATCGAACCAGAATAAATTTCATTTCAACAAATTTAAAGGGATTTTTTAACTTCATTCAGGATCTAAAAAGCTAATGATTATAATTGCAAACTTTAGGTCCGACAGAAATCGCCTGAGATTTTGAAGAAAATCAGTCGTTTAATTGTCAAGATGGCTGAACATATCCATAGTCAAACGTACCTTGGTACGCTTAAGTTAACACTGCAGCCTATGGAGGGGAAATAATCACTGTCTTACTTATTGTGAAGCATGTAATGAAGATTAGGAAATGAATTTTTCAGAGTTTCCTCTTGACATATTATTACATGCACTGATAGCACGTAGGACCACCACAGCTCAGATTTTCACAAGTCTCCACAAAGTTTCAGTGTACTCGATCTCTCAATTGTCTTATTATCATATATTCATTGTTTTATCCTACCTAATGCTGCAATTATTTTATTGTTGCTTCAATAGTGCTTAAATTTAAGAAGTTGTACATGTATACCACTTACCACACTTGGTCCTGTTCCCTGAGACATTGCTGGATATGGCTGAGTTTCTGTTGGTTCCACCACCATGGCAACAGTCTGTGGTTCAAAACTTGAAGTGGCAGCAACAAAACAACATCAAGCGGTGTGGATGGCTTGTAGAATTTCAAGTTTCTAAGCTCAAAAGTTCCTCTCTTAAGTGATGGTCATCAGATGGCAGTGAAGTCAATGTTGTAGACTTAACATTTAGCTGTGAAATCACTTGAAGAACTAGTTCTATTCTTGTAGTTGTTGCCTTCCTTTTTGTGATTCTGTACTTGTTGACTTGCTTTGTGCAATGCAGACAATAGACTGGTGGTTTCAAAGTTGTTGCAGTGTATGTTGCAGTATACTTGGCACAAAATGGCAGCAAAATGCAGCAATTTGTTTTTTTACATGTTACATTGAAAACATTATCTATAGTAAGTTTTGTTTTCATGTGGTTATAAATGCTGTGATATAAATACTGCCATTTAAAAGAATTTATTTCATAATATTGCTAGTCATCCTACATGTATATTAGTTCCCTTCATCTGATATTTGGAGTATGCTATTCTGAGGTGGTATTTTATCTTTTTGTATAAATTGTACTTCCTTCTTTTCCAAAACAAACTCTCATACTCCTACTTTAGTTGAAAAATGTATGAAGAAAGTAAACAACTTAAATCATAGAATAATATAAGAGACATCTTGAATGTCGAGGTTTAAATTTAAATTATTTGTTGAAGATGTCCTACTGGTGAATATTGTTGGACATGAGGGTAACGTTGATATCTTTAGAGAATTCAAACGGGCAATTCATGAAAAAAAAAGTTTCTGGAATGACGTAGCTATGGTGGCAAAATTTCTATGCCAAGTGTCCCTTTGTGTGTTAGCCAATCAGAAATATAGCTTCAACTGCATTGCTTCAAGACACAGAGGATAACGTAGAGGAGTTCATCAAGCCTGCTATGTACTGTCCACATTAGGTTTGAAGATCAGGATGGGGTTAGCTTATCAGAGATATAGGTTCAGCGATGACTGCGTTACTTTGAGACACAGAGGATAACCTAGCTTTGTGGAGTTGATCAAGCCTGCTGTCCACATCAGATTTGATGATATATCTGGGTGTTTATCTCTATCTGCAAGGGTATATTAAAGTCTGTTCCAAAAGCACAACTGCAGGTAGCCCCTGTCCATGGTGCTACTGTAAGATGGAGCCCTCTCTGTGGATACAACAGGAAAAACATATTAATTAAATCAATCATGAACCATCTCTAAATTGAAATAATTATAAAATATGTGTAGGTAGGAGTCATAGTAAGTGTGGTATTGGTCTCAGGTAAAGAGCAAAAATAAAACTTTAAGCCTTTGTGTGATCGATACAATTTGGACATTAATGGTAATGAATATTTTTGTTTGGTCTGTTGTCTGGCCAAAACTCCATCTTGTTTTTGTTTGGACTGAGATAAAATTATTACCATATGCAGTGGCAGATCCAGGATTTATAATAAGGGGGCACCTAAAAATTTCATATTTTACAGAATTGTGTATGGTCAATAAGTGCTTAATATTTTAAAATTATAGGAGGGTGTGTCCCCTGCACCCCAGCCGGAATTGGCAACTGACATTGATGACCATGAGTTTGAAACGAAGTAGACTTTAACAGCTTTCAGTAGGTTATTAAGAACCCAATAGCACATATAATATTATTAAGAACAAAAGGTGTACAATTACTTGAAACACAATAGCAGATTGATACCATTATCCTCTCATGGGGGAAAACCCCAAAGAATCAAGTAACCTCATTTTCCTCTACAGGTTCACAAAGTCCAAGCAGGTATGAGAAGAAGTGCTCTGGGGATTTCATTGATTCTTTCTTCTGTATCATACCTGAGGTCTAACCAAAAGACCAATAACTAGGGCACAGATTTAGGTGACGGAGTTGGTAGATGAATCATGATCCCTCGAGATTCAAGCTGCAGCGGTCGCAGTTGGGACTCAATTAAATTGGCAATTTGGGAGAGGATTCAGCAGACGTTAAGCGCTACCGTAACGTGAGGAAAGTATAATCTCTGATCAGTATTGAATACACATCAATCCCTGTCTTTGTTGCAATTATTGATCAATGCAAAGATGAAGGATAATGAGAATCTTCCCTATTTCCTGTTATCGTTTTGCTATGACATTATTACCAAAGAATATATATTAATCAACAGTTACGTCCACAGGGGGTAGAGTGAATCCTTCCCTTCTAGATTGTTTCTTGATTACTCTCGTTTTGACGGAAAAACCAGGAATTTCTGACAGGGAATTCATTCCTCTCAAGAAATGATCAGAACCATTAAGGTCCTAACTACATGATGTTATCATGAGTTTAGGTCCTTGTGGCTCTGAAAGACGAAATGGTCATTACCAGTACCATATGCATGATTAGAATCAGCACATACAAGTATGGATTCTCATTAATTTATCATCTGGATAGAGCTTATGTCGGGATTCGCAATCTCTCTCTCTCTAGAGCTCTAGAGCTCTATCTCTGATTTTGAAGTCAATGGCCATTTGTACAGGCAGGTGGGTGAACTTACAATGTATGATTTCACTTCTCCAGACATAATCAATGAGCATATGTTCAATTAATTACAGAAATCAGCAAAGCAGACATCAGAAGTAATAATGCATTATAGATCCTAATGAAATGATTGTTTGGGCTTTGCCACATGTGGTTTAGTTTTGTAAGCCTCTCGCACATTTTTTTTTAAAATTGGCATACAATAATTTAAAGTACTGTCCAACATTTTTGCTAGCGCACTGCCAGAAGAAGATTCATTTTACAACGCTAAGACAATGATAAAGCAACGATAACAATCATGAATTTTCTAATAGTGCAACAAACAGAGGCTAAGACATAGAATAAGTAAGAAAAATTGTAGGTTTAGACCGTGTTTAAAAAAATATCAAGGATCTAGATGAATTGTGTCATTATTTTGATCAATAAATGCACACAACCTTACCTTGAGTGGATTGATCAGTATAATGAACTCATGTGCATTTTTCAGTTCTATATTGAGGCATGGATCTAGCTTCAGCTATGACAAAGGATTTAGTCGGTCCTATTCTCTGGGGACAATATGCTTGGGCATGGGCCAATACAAGCCTTTGTCAGAACTGAAGCTGGATCCACTACGTATTGTAGGAAAGAACTCTTTAATGGAATTTAATATGGCGTCAGCGGTGGGATCAAAATCACAAAAAATATCAGAATTTAATAAATTCTGAAGAACAATTACTAATATTTTGGTAATCTATGGTTTATTTCAGAGTTGTACATGCTCTCATATGAAAGTTTTGAAATGAACACAGAACTTTGTAATGTAGTACATGACTAGCAAGTAAATCAACATGGTTTTTACAAAGGGACCAAGAGCAATTTTTGCAAATGTTCCATTTTTCCTCAGTGGCAATAAATTACATCAAGGGAAAGTATGTGATGGTATTTATTTCTTATTTTATTATTATACTAGTTGAAGAATTCAAGGGTAAATATTTTTGTGACATACATTGGAAGAAAAAAAAATAATTTCTACAATAATCAGATCAGGGTATGAAATGTAAAGCATTCCATATTTGCTTCTTCTTGATAATGATTGTTTATAAGAGAAATATCCCTCCTAAAATGAATATTAAAAATAAGATATACCAAATCACTGTTCATTTGCGGCATACTGTATTGCATTGTAGAAATTTTACATGCTGGCAGCAATAAGATACAATTCCAGAAATTTGTCAATGATTGCACTATTTTAAAGTAAGAGTTTGATTGTAAATGATAGTTTGTGGTTTAAGATTTCCATAAGCCAAACAGGGGGAACGAAGGTTATTTTTCAATGTGTTAATCAACTTAATAACTCATTTTATACATCAACATAATCTTCATGCAGCACAATCATACAGTCTTAACCAAACTATTTGTTACAGCTTTTGATTTCAAGAGGATTTTGAACCTTATGAGTCTCATATATTATTATTAAGTGCAGAAATTTAGAACAATCGCCATGGCAACCTAACCCGATTCAGGTGCGGTTCAAGAGACGGACTTTTACGGGGGCGAAAATGTATCTCAATATTTTTTCACGTCATGCTGGACGAGCAATAAGGTACATCAAAATATTTTCACGTGACGCTGGCAGCGCGTTAAGCGGGGGGGGGGGGGGGGGGGGGGGGGGGGGGGGGGTTAATTTTTTTTTGACCTTTGGCCACTGAGCAGTTCATCATACGCTACCTATAGGGGTAGGTGTGGTCGGTCAATTGGCGCAGAAGAAATTGACAAGCAAAAAAAGAAGTTTCTTCAATATTTCTACGGGGGAGCTCCAAATAAAACCCCCCTGGATCAGCGCCTGCGATTGGAGGCGACAATAATTTGATTAATTTAAATAAGCAGGAGATTTAACCATAGAAACAAGCTTGAATTAAGAGTGCTGTGACAAAAGCGCAGATACATATGGTCTGTCCACGCTGAAGTAAGCGTAATTATTACACAAAATTTACATAATCCATGGGTTAAGTCCACGGTTTTGAAAACTACCTTCGAGAATATGGGCCAATACGACTGCTTTTTAAATGTCATGCAAACACAGTGAACTTCTGCCAACGTAAACATTACAACTTCCTCTATTATCAATGGAAGTTTACCCTATGGTGCAGAGATGTGTAAAGAACCCTAAATCACATTCACCCCTCCAGAAGATGCACTAGATTCTCAGGAAGTGCCAGAAGTGGACGAATTTAGAACAATCGCCATGGCAATGTAACCCAATTAGAGGCAACAATAATTTAATTAATTTAAATAAGCAGGAGATTTAACCATAGAAACAAGTGTGAATTTATAGTGCTGTGACAAAAGCGCAGATACATAATTGGTGTATCCATGCTTAAGTAAACGTAATTATTACACATAATTTCAATAATCCATGGTTACAGTTCATGGTTTTGAAAACCATCTTCGCGAATACGGGCCAGCATGATTGCTCTTTAAATGTCATGCAAACACAGTGAACTTCTGCCAACGTAAACATTACACCCTCTATTATTAATGGAAGTTTACCCTATGGTGCAGAGAGGCGTAAAGAACCCCAAATCACATTCACCCCTCAAGAAGATGCACTAGATTCTCAGGAAGTGCCAGAAGTGGAGAAATTTAGAACAATCGTCATGGCAACCTAACCCAATTGGAGGCGACAATAATTGAATTACCTCTTGCGTAGGTGCGTGCCCTCTGGAGGTGAGTCGATCATGCACTTCGCTATTACGTATGTATGGATCCATGTGTAGCATGCGTGGAGGTATAGTGTAAGAACTACCATGGGGCAATTCCACGGGTTAGTGGACATTGAAACAAAAAAAGAAGTGTGTCTCTTGACTTGATCATTCGATTTATCACCAATCTAATGCCACAGATTTTCATAAATGACATAGGTTATTCATATTCAATTGAAAAAAATAATCATTTTCAATGACTTCTGCTAGATCTCAGACCATCATTAAACTTGCACGTGTGGGACTGGGGACAACAAATTTCACTAAAATGCAAATTACACAAGACTCGTTTAATATTTCTTCTCACAAATTTCACAAAAAGGCCAAGGATAAACACATTCCCATATTTCAGAAGCCACTTGAGATATCATGCGATTACAAGGGGTGAAAAGACCTCTGGAAGTTCACTGGACAAAATGTAATGTGAGTAACCGTTACGTGAGTAACCACTTTATCTGCACCCCTAGTAAAAACCATGTGTTCTTTACTTTTTTAATGATATACAATGTTTGTCGCCCTAATAGACTTCTTTGAAATGGATATAATCAACTTTCATAAAAACCTTGTATGAGGACACTTTTCACTTATGTCGACTTTTCATTTTATGCATGTCCAAATCATGTTACGTGAGTAACCAACACATTTTAAAGATTTGCCAGAAGCATAATGAAATTTATCAAGTTTTGTTTTTATACAAAGGATAGTCAGACTGTGTACTTTGTTGAGATAAAAAGATGTTTAGTTCCTATCAATAATAATGGAGTTACAGCTCCAAGTATGAGTCAAGGTGTCTCCAAATGTAACGTGAGTAACCGTGGAATAGCCCCATGGTGCTAAACGTCCTTTGGCAAGACCTTAAATCTATATCTGCCAATTTCAGCTAAGATGGTGTAAATGTGTTTCAAGTCTCACAAAATTTCTCCCATACTTGAGCTTTTTGTTATAACTTAGTTTACTGTAAGGGATTATCAAACATTATTTATTTAAATGTGCAGTTGAGTACATTTGTTTTAAAGATTGCTCAATATGAAGGTGTAAATAACAAGCTCATGTGCTCAAAGGAAAAGTAAAACTTTTTTTTTTTCCTTTGATAGATTTTCAATAAACTTTCATGGATATATGTTCCTAATTTCTCTCTGCTTTTATTAACAGATCTAATTTCAAAGTGAGCAAATACGAAGTATAATACATTATTTCAATCAGATCCTAAAAGGCTACATGGGGGTGAAATCTACATTAGATATGAATATAGTACTATGTACTGTTGAAAAGCCAAAGACAAAATCTATTATTACTATTTATGGCCAGTAAACAAAGATTTGTCCACACTGTCTTTCCCTTTTTTCAATGTCCAGTATATGACCATGAACTCACTTTTGTTATGAGTATATCTTATTCCTTCTTGGATGTCATAGCAGTCTGTGTTTGTTCCTGGAGCAGAGGTTACTGATAGGATGCCAATGGGTGCATCTATTAGTTCCTGGACCAGAGGATGCCAGTTGAGGGGTATCTTCCAAGGGATAATGGTCTCACATTGTCTGCAACATCACATCCTTAAAAAAAATAGAAGACAATTATTTTTTATTTAGACAAATTCATTTAAGCTTTGACTGTTACAATGTCATGAACATTCGATCTAGCTAAAAACTATAAATTAAAAGAAGGTAAAGCACATGTCTGTGCATTGGTTGAACATAATAGGGCCTGGTTATACTCCAGACTTTCTCTGGAATACTTATTTTGCTTATTAGATATTCATCTCTTATTTTCTAATACATATCAGAATCAGTTATAACTTCAATAACCATAACTTTTAGAGGATAGATTTAATTTTTCTGAATTCCAGAGAAATCAGAGAAAAGTTAAGGAGATCATCCTCAAAAGTTATGTCAATGTTCATATTGTGGAGTAAGTAATTTGATACAAAGGGTAAAAATTGATCTGCCTTTTTGAAAAAACAAAAATTATAAAATCAATATATTGTGTAACAGAAGCTGAATATACAATAATCATGTCATTATTGTCAATAATCAATGTACGTATTGAGCATACATATCGTCGCTGTTTTTTACGAACCGTCACAAATATAATTTTTGGTCAAATTTTCTAAATTGAGTATTTTTCGATATACTGAAAGCTTGTATTGAACTCTATCAAATGACCAAATTTTAGGGCAAAATCTGAATTATTTAAAAATAATAGGAGATTTAAATTTCGTTCAAAACGTCACATCTCTTCCAATAATTTTACAAAATGTCCTAAACCATTGTTTCTATACTATAGCAGTCTCCTGAATGGCGAGCAACCCGACCTAGATATGAGTTCGTGGTGCGCATATGCATTGAGTGATTTTATGAACCGTCATATCTCGTGGTTTATGAAGCTAAAAAACATGCGAATGGTATGCACGATTTTTCGAAGTGACCTTAAGCCCCTGTTTTTCGTAAAAACAATCAGTTTCTAAAATACTATCTTGCATTTTATTCTAAATATTTAAAAATCAAACTCCGTCTGCAAATAAATTTGTTGATTTTGTAGAATTAGAGAAGTTATGCTGTACATTGATATAAATAATTGCTGTGTTTTCCTTCAAAGCGCGAAGTTAAGAGCGTCAGCAGAACATCCAAACTTTGAACACGATTATATGAAAAGCTGGTTTCTGGGACTCGCCGAGGTGTATGACGGTTCGTATAATCACTGACGATATGTAATTTCACAACATGTGCTATAAACAGCTCAGCACAAATGCAGTGTAGGGCCTACTGGTATTTATTTCTTTACCATTTTATCACTTATCATACTTCGTACATACTATTATACGATTCATAACACGTTGAACTGTGAAAAACAAGGTATACGATAATGACTTCAATATGATAAGAGCCAAAGATAAGAAATTGTTAAATTGTGTGCTTACACAATGTAATTACCACCTCTTAGTGCAATCACAATCATAAATGGTAACATGTGTTTGAATGGAGTATTATGAGTGAACTTTGTCTGGGAAACTATCATATGGGTTACAACAATCATTGACACATGATAGAACATCATCATTTGCAATAATACCAGTATTAATAGTGCACATGCAAGTGCATCTGATTCTAAAATATTGGTGATAATCTTTTAGGAAAAAAACATTGATTTAATTATTCACTTTTTCAACATTTAAAAAAAAATTGATGGCATTTTTAATTTTCAGTGAACTGCTACATGTATATATTACAAGATGACTATACTGTTTATTTCTAACTTCAGATTGACAGTTATGATTTTATTTTTCCAATATATCAGGTATAAAATATTGATGACAATATTTGATTGCTTTGAATAAAGAAATTCTTTAATTATATTTCTCTTTTTCAATACTTATTTAACTTCTTGTTTAACAAGTGCTCTTGAATTGCCCTAAAAATGTAATAATCATAATATGACCCAAAACAGCTGAAACGTTGGGACCGCACATTTTTAATGGTGTATCTTTCTCTAAGGAGATTAAAAGGTTAATCTCTTATCATTTCGGTAATTCGAAAGCCTCAAAGCATGCAATAATGCTTCAATAATTTGCTATCAACCTCTCCAAAGCACTTTCAGGGGGGCATTTCATCAAAAGACTTGTCGGACATTTTATCCGACAAATTTGCTCTCAGCCAATCAGATGCAAGCATTTCAGTAGCTTATAACAGTTTGTCGGATAAAATGTGTGACAAGTCCTTTGATGAAATGCTCCACAGATAGTGAATTACACATTTATATCTCATAACCAGAACAATAGTTTAAATAACTGGAGTCACCCATGACCTTCCGTTATAGAGCCACATTACGCTACACAACGAGCCATGATCAATCATACCGTCCTCATCTATTCTAGGCCAACGCTACAATACATCAAGGATATGTGCACATCTCACAAATATTTGTATACAGGGTGTCTCAACAAAAGCCATCAATTTCTCAGAGTCATCATAATCAGCTTTAAACAATAGATAAGGCAAAGCTTGTATACGCAAATTAGCATCATACAGAATTTGTCATGCAAAAAGAGTACTATTATCTCATATTTTTTTTGTTCTGAAACTTTAAAATTGATGATCTGTTTTCTCTCTTGGGATATAAATGAAATATTTCATTTTATTCCAAGGATGTCTAGTAGCATCTAAATGGTTTGTTAATCAAATATGCTTCCCACTAAAGTATCCATTCTTGAGTGAATTCACCCCATATAATCTTCCGGTTTGTAGCCAAAGATGCACACACAGAGCTATGATCAATCGTGCTCTTCAATTCTAGGGATGCAGTAACATTGAATGATATTCAATCACATTTATTCGATTTAGCTTATTTTGCCAACATAATTATAAACACTTTCAGTCTGGTATCTCTTCAAAATTGCAAGCTAATTGCTTGCTTTACCTTCGAGATATCAATGATTTCATACTCAAATGTTATAAACCATGTGCTTTTCCACACACCCATTTCCTGTTGTATAGTCCCCCGTCTCTAGCGGCCTGGTGAGCTATCAGCAGAGGGTACTGGGGTACTGTATGCTTGGCATTGTTTGTTACACTGTTTTAAGGTAGTAAATGACTTCCATTTGATCTGAAACTTTCAGTAGTTTGTTTTTACTGTTGGAACAATATAATTTTATTAATCTTAATATAATTGCTCTTTGAAAGTTACTAAATCCCTTTAAAGCTCCATGTGTGCAAAACATCCATTGATACTCAAGTGCTTCTTACGATTGTCCAAAATACAAGATGTCTCAACAAAAAAGTACTCCAGAAAACATGATGGCTAGGCTACATGTAGGCCTAAAGGCCAAAGGCATGCACACCTAATTTTAGGTACAATGTATGGCTAATATTGCTTTTTAAACAGGGTGTCTCTAAAAATATAAAGATATCTTATGATAACTAATAGTCTGATCTTTCAAGGGTTTTTTGACACACCCTATACCTAATTGTGTATGTGGATGTGGGCGCGACCCGTGCTTGTTGAAAACCATTCTTGATACCCCAAGCCTAATCTATAAAATATTTTCTGACACACCCCACACCTAAATGTGTAAAGTGCATGTGAGCAACACTCCTGCTTGTTGAAAACCATTCTTGACATCAATCTCAAATCTAATTTGTCAAGTGTTTTCTGACACACCCTATACCTAATCATGTATGTGCATGGTGTGCATGACCCCTGCTCTTTGCCAAACCATTCTGGATATCCCTAGGTCTAATTTGTCAAGTGTTTTCAAATGAACAGAAGAGCTCCGATGATGTATGACCTATCAAGGCCAAATATATTCGATAAATAACAACGTCTGTTTCAACAAAGACACAGCTCGCCAATACAAATTTACACACAGTGCCATTTGCACAAAACACCTCCACATGGGAATATATTTAATTCTGCTACATGAAGCTATTTTATGAGTGTTTCTTTATTAGCTACATGTATACATGTATAATCAAATATAATACTTAATATCATATTGCATAGTTGATCAGCTTGGTTTATTGAATAATAATGAAATGTACATCATGAAGCATGTCAAATTCATCTCTTCATTACCAATGATATATCAAAGAGGAAGCGCGAAAGAAAATTAGGGACTGTACATCTAATTTTCAACTTTGCTATTGGTGCCCCTGCCCCCCATTTTCAAATTCTTAATACATTCAAATCAATTTGATTGAGACATTCATCAAACAACCTAATACATAAAGACACTTATTTCTCTCTCTTTTATAGTCTTTCTACATCAGATTGTTTGTCTCAAATACTATATAGTAACACACAATGACATTCAGAGAAAACAGCTGTTAATACACACTCCGACTATACAAACCAATTAACCTGTTGGAGACAAGCTGATTTGGCTATAACACATGTCTCCCATAGACCTCAGCCCCCATATATTCGGGCTCAGTCCTCAACGGATTAAGACAGTTAAATCTATGAATGGTTATCAGAAACGAACCGCCAGGGTTTAATTATAGTTTTTTTAAACAATTCAAAGTCCAGATATAATAAATCATTGACCCAATATTATCTAGCTGCATTACACAAACCATACAATCTATTTATCCATTTACAATGTAAACCAATAAACAGCAACCACTTACTGTATATACAACCAATTCTGTTTACAGAACATGTTAATAACTGTTTCTTCTAATACAATATTGGATAATGCCTTACGCATTAAAACCATACTTTTTTCCACTATAAACTTGTTGACAGCTATCATGTATCAAACATGAAAACAAAAGTATGGAAATCAAAGCTGTTTTATAAAAATATTGTATTACAATTAACATTTTATACTTTTCTCCAAATTCTACACATCAATAAGTGAAATTATTAATAACACAAGTAAATGGCATATAAATGCATACTCGATCTTCCCTAAATAATCTTTAATCCAACTTTAATGACCCAATTGCAGAGTTGTTGATGCTTAAAGCAAAGATGATATATTTCTAATAAGACAGAGAGCGGTTGATACACAAATACTAATTTGGGCACAAAATAAGAGTTTCAAGTACCATTTTTGCTTGCTGGTCACATCATCACTGCTTCACACAAAGAGTTACGTGAGAGGAAAAACTAACACTGCAGTGGAGAATAAACAGTAATTAACCGATGTATGTAACTCCAAGCCAGGCATGTTTCATATCACTGTAGGGTCTGAATCATAAGAATAATATATCATGAGACTGCACATCTTATAAACCCCTGAAAAAAAAAAATTTGGATGGTCTGTCACTTTTCAGGAGAAGCAGGCAATTCAAGAAATATTATCACAAAGAGCTTTGTTTTTCCTCTTTCTTTTAACAACTCATATAAGGGTCACGTATATGAACAATATCTATAGGGTATAATTTGTAAGGATGACATAACTATAGCTTGTTTATGAAAGGAAGGTTCATTTAGTTCAGTCTGTCATGTTGTGTAAGGTTTCCTTCACCTAATTTCTAATGAAGTTCAAAATGGCAACAATCAAAACACCACCTAGTTCAATTTGATCTTGACAGTACTTACTCATCGCTGTTTTATAAGAAAAACAGAATTTAAAATGATGCATTTAATTTCCGTTTTCTGAGATACCATATGTACATGTACCTCATAGCAGCCCATGGGAAGACAGCCTTAACTCTAAAAAAGTCACAAAATATTTTGTTGAGCATTAAATAGCAGCTGTGCTTGCAGCCTGCATGTTGCATTAAGTTTCAGAGCTCCACATGTGCACAGAGTACCGCCATAAAACAGACAATGAGTTGGCACTTTGCGCAAACCGCCAGGGCCCGGCCGGAAACGTTCTATATCGAGGTGGCTCATTGAACAGCAAGGGAAATACACAGATAGAGTGGTACCAGCATATGTATTGCAGCCATATAATAGTGCTATAAATTGAGCTGTTCTGGAACCAGTCACTTTTAAAGGTTTATTTTCTGCCTTAAAGGTGGCAGTTAAACCAGATTAGGGTTCAAGTCGTAAAATACAAACTTTTGAAAGCTTGTCAAAAATCAATTACCCATAAATGAAAGTTAAGATTGCATTTCATTGGTTGGCTTTTTTGACATGCATAAAAGCAAAGTTCTCCTAACTTATTTGACTCAAATAATTTGTTTTCATTATTTCTTTTGCTATTAATGAAAACTTGCTCATGTAGTAGTGTAAATTTTTGTTCAGTAGTTGCTTGTAATGAGGGGGACACTTACTTATTTTAATTGGGGGGTATAATTTGTTATTGAGTAGACCATATAGACAGTATTTGCACAAGTAGATATCATTAGAGTCCAATTAAACTAAAAAGTCTGTTACGAATCAATTATACTAGCATGAAACTTTGGTATTAATACATCCGTTTAGATTGCTGTCATTAAATTTATTGATTTGCTAAATTATCAATCACAAGAAACTTTAATGAAAGCATATCATTTTGATATGTAAACCAAAAGCACTGTATGAAAGCAAAACTATGGGGGCATTCATGGTCTAATTCAATATTTAAACACGAATCATGATACAAAAAGCAATTACAAAACACAACAATCAGCGTTGCACCATTCATGCTTGATTATTTTACTCTGATTATACATAAATTGTCTTAAAATTCCCCACTCTCAGCTCAGCTTACTGCATTCACAATGCTAAAGGTTACGACAGTCGTAAAATCAAAGCTGATCGTCTTTCAAAACGCACCTTTTTTGGCATCTAAATTTTGCTAAGAATGGAGATCTGAAAGATGGTTATATTTACGACCAGAAATTGGAACTATGAACGCAACCTTTGTTTCACTATATAGCTGTTTTGTAATTTTGTTTTGTATCATGATACACACACACAAAAATCGACTATGAACGCACCCAATGAAAGCTTATAATATTGATGAAACGGATCTCTGTCGTATATAAGTGAAAGTTGCTTTCTAGCCACTTCCTTGTCACTTTGACAGGACAACTTGAACTAACCACATGATTAATACTTAAAACTCTTTACGCACCCACACACTTCATCTGAAGTTGCTAAATAATCATAAAAATTAAATATCCAATCTGATCGTGCCTTTTAAAAATAACCATATAGTCAATATGATATTTTTTTTTAAAGCAATTAATATCAACCTCTAAATGAATAGGTAATCATATTATAGTTTTAATATCTACTTGCATAAAAGTCTCATGATGAACCAATCAAGATGGTTGTTTCAAATTTGCAATTGACTGAACTGTAGATTTCACAGGGCATCATGTAGATGATTATTTACTTTCTAAGTAGCACAACCTTTGCGTGACTTTACTCCTTTGGTAAACAGTTAGATGCAAATATTTTGAAAACAAAAGTGACGAAATGGTATGTTTACTTATCACCCATATGCTACACTGTATTCTGAGAAAACTCTCTAATGCACACAAGGCAACCTTACCTATTGTATACCAGTCACTTATTAAATGTGAACTCTTAAATTTTGTAAAATAATATTACAAGAGAATGATGGAGTAAGGAATTCTGTAAAAACTGCAAAAACTCGGCATTACATGCTATCAGTGTACAAGTATGAACTATTGTGTAAAGATGAAGAAAAAAGTCATGGAAAAATGCATTTCAGAAGTATCATTACATGCTTGACAAAAAGTGAAAAAGTTAGTGGAAGTACCATACAAATTTCCTCCAGCAATTAAGTGAATAAGCAGTATAAGATGTGTTGATAAATAAGCAGTAAAATATCTATTATTGAATTAGCAGTAAAAGATATTTTGATAATATATTTTGCATTTATAACCTGTAAATTCCTGGCTATCTATCCATCCTTCTGGCTATCATTATACATCAAAGTAAAATAATCTAATATATCAAGCCCACATTATAGTTATTGAATCCCCCTCCGCTTCTTTTTATGATCCTTGTTGTTTTCTGAAGTATGATTATTGCTAGTAATTTTAATCAAATTCAAAGATCTGAGAGGACAAAAATTTGGCATAACCACATGCAGTTGGAGGTACATTGCACATATATACATGCAAATCTGAATAACAACTGAACAATACATCCTACACGTATGTACAATGCAATCATATAGTTTCTGATTTCATTCATTTTGGACATATGGTCCGTTATAAATACTTTTTTGGTCAATAAATGACTATATACAGGTCCAGATTTAATTAAAGTGGAAGAGTACCATCATGAATGTAATACACCATCTGTTGCAGCTGGCACTGAAGTATGCTAGTACAATATAGCAGTGCAATATTAAAGAGAAATATCATTCAGGCTTGCATATACATTATATTCAGGTAATATTGGATGGCCTTGGGTGAATATCATAATCTATTGTACTGGATAGGATAATATATAGGTCCTAGTCGACACATTAGGGCAATATAGTTGATATACTCCCAGAAAGTAAATAGCTACATGTAATCAATTTTAAGATGTGACTCCTCTTTGTTTGTGCTGTAATAATGTCAAAACGTGTACTTTTGAGCTGAATATAAAAAAAAATTTGATTTGTTTTACCAAAATAACATTAATTTGCTTGACCAAAACTTTTTCTGTTTTAAACTAATGGGTTTAACACCCTTATGGCTGTAAACGTGCTGCATAAGCTCTTCTCATCTCAAATAAATGTTTGTTAAATTCATGCTATTACTTCGTCAATTTTGAGGCAGAGTGACTTTAAACCTGACCAAAAGAACAAAAAGTTAATGACTACAGTTTTCCGTTGTATTCCCAGACAGGTTTGACGAAGAAACAATACCCTTTCTCCAGGCATTGACCTTTCTTAAATTACTGCAATGGCTTATCATGCATAATACTTGAACAAGACCACTTTATATATTCTTCAGGAGATATATAATCTTCTTACATGTAGTAGTGCATACTTTGGGTATTCATATTAAGGGTATTTTCCTTTGCTGTTTTTATAATTTTCGAGAATATTAGGCTTTGGCCGTTAGTATTTCATGGTATAGAAAACTATTTTGGTTTTTCTCTTTCTGCGCATGCAAATGAAATCCCAAGATAATTTTGGTAAAAACTTTTAGATTAATATCCATAGAAATTTGAAGATTATATCATGTGGTATGTGTTCAGATGGTTAAGTTTTTCAGGTCATGGATGATTAATAGTATTTTCATGTAGATGCAAGTTACTTATTTTACTTCCAGCTATAATAATCCAAATAATTTTGAAGAATCAATCATGTCCGTCATATACATGTGTTAAGCTGTTTTGGGAATTCTATTTTTGGCTCATGGCTGCTAAGGCAACTTTGATACAAGTTCCGTGATTTCACTGTTAAGTAAATATCAAAAGCATTTCAAAAAATTGATTACATCTGTCATAAATTCAGAGAGTTCTGTTTTTCTGTTAACGGATGCTAATAAAATGTCAAGTCTTTTGTTGGGTTTGAATTCATGAGAACGGCCCTCATGTTAGCATGGAAAGATGACGAAATCAACAACTCCACGTTGGCAATTGACCTTTACGCTAGACAACTCTTCTCAATGGCACTACTTCCACATGGACCAAAACACTTCAACATGTAGCACTCTAGCTCATACCCTGGTCACACCCCCTCATCAAGCCATGGATTTATAACCTCTCATACATCTCTCTGCATCAATTTCAAAGAAAATCCTTTTTTTACACAAAGAAATTAAACAGAATCCTTTTGGTAAATTTTACATCCATGTTCAAGATATATGTAAACCTGTTTACAGATACATGTATGTACAGGAACTAGTCGTTTTGTAGGTAACTGGTTTAAGACAATCGTGTACTTCTAATGAGACATTTTAAGATAAAGCTGCAAAAAGTATGTGATCTTAGGGCCTTTTGAAACAGCCTAACCCAGTCAAACATGAATGGAACAATGACATTTAGCTGGAATTGCTATTTTCATATTCTAATTGGCCAGTTAAAAATGAGATTTATACTTTGATGAAAGAAAAAGGCAGGGGGAAAAAAAATGATGCCAATTTGAACATGAAGAAGTGATTCATTTCTAACAGTTGTACGACAATTACCCCCAGGACAACTACCCCCACCAAAAAATCTAACACCTAACCCTACACCTAAACCTAACGCCATATTGGTGGAACTGTCCAGGGGTAGTTGTCCTGACACTTTTTCAAACCATTGGATGAAATCTGTCTTGCTATTTACAGATAAATTTCATTAATATGTGTACGCTTTATTATAGACATAGACACACAATAACTCTAGGCATGACTAGCTGGTCTAATCTCTTGTGCAGGGAACAGTTTAAACAGCTGGTACAGTTCCCACGTTGAATAGGATACTCAAAGGCTCTGACATTTAAACCTGTCACTGTGCAGGTACTTCCTCTCCAAATTCTATTGTAAATACATATAGTTTGAACTTGAAAGAATGAGCAAAAAAGAAAATGGGGTACCATCATGTCAGCATGGGTTTGCCATAGCTCAGATGGTAGAGTGCCTGTCAAGTAATCAAGAGGTCCCAGGTTTAATTCCTGATGGAACCCCATTTTCTTTGCTCATATTTCATACAATGTATTTCTGGTTAGTTTCCTTTGTTGTTCAAATTTGAACTAGCGATACAAAGATCAATGACCAAGTAATTTTCTTGCATACCGGTAGATGAAAGGAAGACTACCATAATCACTCGTCATTGTTGTTATTGTTGTTGTTGTTGTGCTGCTGTTATTCTCAAGAGAGAGGCATGATAACTGCTTTACATTTAAGTCAAAGTGAATCTACTTAAGAGCGAAAGGTTAACAAAACTATTGCAAGCTTTCAATTATTTTTATTTGTTTTTAAGAATATATTAAGTAAAAATATCCACTGAAATTAGAGCATTTCTCTTCAAATGCCCTCATATTCATCTGACAAAAGACATATAAAATGCTTGGGCCTAACATGCTATGTATAGTCCCATACATGCATTTATGTTTGTACAGCACATGACTATTAGCAGAATAGGGTTAATTTCTATTTATTTTGATGATTCCAATACCCCACAGCACACAATTCTTGAGTGAAATAATATCAACCTTTCCCAATCACTTACAGAGAGTGTCCTCCAAACTACAATTTCATAACCAAAGCAGTAATATATCATTCCTATATCAATTCCTAAAAGGAGTGTACGCTTTTGAATTTAGAGTGGATATGTAAATAATTTGTATTTCAGAGGAAATGTCCTTTGTTAATGGGTTCACATCTACTGATGATGACAAAATTATATATTTCTCTTGATTAACATTAAAAATGATACTTCTAGTAATAATAAAATGATAATGATGATAACTTTAATAATAATACTAATACTAATAACAATAATAATGAAAATATTAATAATAATATTAAATATAATGATAATTTTAATAATGATAATGATATTAATAAGAATTATAATAATAATTACAATAATAACAATAATAACTATAATAATGTTAATATTGATGATGACATTAATATTAATAATATTAATAAGGTTATTTTTCACTACACATTCCACATAGCTAATGTTTCAATTCAAAAGGCATTATAAATGTATAAAAATACAGGTTCACTTTACTGTAAACACTCTTAACCTTAATTACAATCCTACATTCCCATTAGTGAAAGCTTATTAGACGCAGATGAGTAGCCAATACCAAAAACACACACATCAATTCGATAATCAACAAAGCATTAGGCAGCCTATAGCCATGAACTCTGCTTGCATTCACAACCAACTTGGCTACAACATGGAAGGTGATAATGCTGCCTTTAAAAATCACCTTCGTGACTGCTATGGCTTTACACACCCAAGTTTGCTTTTGTAGGATGGTTGGGGTTTACCGTACCTGTTTATTCCTTTCAGAGTTCAATTAGCACGTTCATGTAATGTGACAGGTATCTCTGACATAGACTCCAATAAGTATCACTTTATGTACATGTATGTGCAGTGATTTTACATGAAGAAGTGGCAGAGCCATTTAAAACAATATGCACATTTCTCAGACAAAAATAAAATCACCCATTCAGCTATGTACTAACAAAATAATATCAGTGTAGTGAAGGGAACTGGAGATAGATTATGATAAATTATGACAAATCATCAGAATTGATATTCACAGAATATTGAAGACATATTCTCTCATATAATGGGAACATTATATTGTGAGAAAAAAAAATCCTGTTCCAAATTTCATTTGTGTCAATACAAAATATAATCGCACTTGATGTTGCTAATTTCAAATTCTCAATACATTTGTGGAGCAGGAATGCATGTTCATATACTTGTAAAATTTGTCTATTAAAGCAGACATTTTATTGTGCTCACAAAAGATAATGGTTTTGGATGTTAATAATCCTGATAACTAACTTAATAGAAAATATGTATATGTTCATTCATATACTTACAAAGATGCCGGTGGTTTTAGTCACATGTTCATTGCCAAAGTCATAAATGTCATGAATTATAGTAAAATAACTATTCATTGTAAAACATACAAAAAACACATTCAGCAAATTATAAAAATGACTTGCTTTTTGGAATGGACAATGATAGGTTAACTGCTTATATATGCTACATGTATGTAAATACCGATAGAGTAAGAAATGCATGTATTCATTCATACATTTAATGACAGTGATAGTGGTTTTAATCAAAACCACAAATTAAAACATAAAGATAAAAATAGCTTCCGTACTCACTAAAGACAATGGCTTTTGGTGACAAAAATCCCGATAACCTGCTTATTAATATATTCCTAGAGTATACATCCAGCAAAGCGTAGAACAGGTTGTTAGCGTAAGCCCCGTCTGCTGTAGAAATGAGAGTGTCAACGGAACAATCGCCTCGCAACACACAGAGAGTCCTAATGAAATGCTTTTTAATACCCCCACACTAACTCCCAACCCATATTTCTCAATGCACAGGACTAAAGGGGCAGAATGCGTGTATGCGAGTGTGAGGAAGGTGTGTGTGCGTGGGTGGTTGTATCTCTGGCAGAGGCATGCATGCACAAAATCGTGTGTCTCCCTTTGTGTGTGTGTGTTTGTATGTGTAGAAATAGGAAGCTTTCTACTTAAGTGCCTCAGCGTGTTGGAAGCTTTGGTAGTGGGGTGGGTGGATGAAGTGTGTGTGTGATTTTTAGTGGGTTTTGTCTGTTAACAAGGGAAGGCTTTGAACGTGGATGTGGCTATGAATGGGGAGCTTTCAATAAAGTGTGGCGTGTGGCGAAGTGCACGGGGAGAATTTGGTGATATTGGGGCATGGCAGTAATAATCTCATGCCCTTGGGGAGCTTACGAGTATATTAAGTAATTACCTAGGCCTGAGGCATGAATATTTCACGACATGTGTCTAGCAATAATAAAAGCAAATTTACTGTCTTGTATTAAAGGTACCGTTTATCTTCCATAGATGAATATTAAAATTGAACCTTCTGTAAAAAACCACATGTGTGTCAATTTTTCACACAAACCTTCAAACATGTAAATCCAATTTCGTCTCATTTGTATGTGGAAGAAAACAGTTCAAGGTGTCTTTTCAAAGAGGTGTCAAGTACAAATTTAAAAAATAAAACCATTTTGTGTACATACTGTTACAAGAGATCATAGTACTATAAAAAGTGATGCTTCATTGCTTGAAATAGTGCAAAATATTGATAGTAAAAACAAACCAAATTCACCTACGCAAAAGTGGCAGTCAGTATCTTTTCAACAGATATTGCAAGTATAATTCTTCAATGAACTACGCAGGCTATTTGTAACTATTGGTGTTTAACTTTACCAGTTTCAATGGCACATCACATTTTTAACCTATTTGTTACAAAGAAAGCCTTTATTTCAATTACAAAAATTTCAAATGAGGTTAACAATTTTTTTAGAGATAGACAATATGATACATGATCAACATCACAATGAACAATAGGGGAATAATAAACTGTCTCCAAAAATGCTATTTTGTATTCCGGCTTGTTCTGGTACATTAAGGGATATCAATGACACCACTATCATGACACTTATAATGTAAAATTAGGAATGCATCTGGAATTTATTAAAACATCTTCATAGCATGCATAGTTTGCATAAATGCACAAGTTGTCACGTACTAATGAAAGAGAGGCTAGCCTTGAAACATAATAGTTAATAATTAATGAAATGTTAGCATCGCATTTCAGATAGAAAGTACACAAAGGAACGATTTATCATTTCTGCATGTAGATACATGTAGTAGGGATCGCTGTATGAACGGATTAGGCAGGGTTGGATTAGGGAAAGTAATATAATTAGCTCTATTCAATTTAGAGTATCAGAGGCTAGAAAAAAGTGGCTTATTACACAGTCAACACAATTCTATGGAATTATGATAATCATATGACTTACTTGCAAATTAATCCCATGTTTCAAATAAGGAAGAAGATAATAAAATATTAAGCCATTTTATAATAAGCAATCATGTGAAAGGATCCTAGTTTTTAATTTTCTGATGAACTCTTGGAATAGGCATATAAGTCCACCATTTCAAAAGCTAGTGTGTTTTGGGGGAGGTTTTTTATCAAAAATATTCAGACTTTCTTGGGATTTGAAGCAGTCTCATTTTATTCCATTTAACAAAGCATCAATTGATGATGGTGGTGATGATGATGATGATGACGATGATGACCACCACCAATAGTTTAGCGCTATAATTCATCTGCAAATGCATCAATTTTAGGAAATTAATTCTTTAGCTCAGAACTCCAAAACAGGAAAGCCAACATCAAGGAAAGCTCACGTTTCTATTGAGTGATACTCCTAGAGATTGCCGACAAACTGCAGACAATTTGCTTACCTCTCCGCAAGGATGGTCTTATTATTCATCTCCCTTCGGCTGGAAGTAACGTTTACAGAGTAGTTCTCGAATAATATCTTACTCATATCGAGAATCAACATTATTTTTTGTTGTAAATCAAATGAGAAGTATGTTTGCTTAAGATAATTGCTAAGCAGGGTAAGGATATTTTTTATTCTTTGTCTCTGCTTTTACTCTTTATAGTTAGTGTAAATAATGCTTATTTCTGTTTTAATCTTTTCCTTCTTTATATCAGTTACCCGTTAAATTTCTGTCTAAATTTTTACGGGGCTCCTTTCACAAGCTTTGCTTTTTTGGGTTCCAAACCAATCATGTTATATTTTGTTTTTGTTGAATCATTGTAAATACTTGCATTATTGATTGGTTTGAATAAGTTTGAACTTGAACTTGGATATATTTTTGTTTTAATCAAACAAGACATACTAGTTTTATTTAATCATAGCATATAAGTGTAAGTTTGTTGTGTTTTAGTGGTATCTCTAGTGTCATAATTTCAAAATATTGCATGATTGAATATATATATTGCTTATTTTCATTTTTTTTTTAAACAGGAAGAGAAACACATGCAAATGTTTCTAAACCTTATTCAAACTTGAAAAACCATTGAGTGTTTTCATTTGCTGACCTTTGATATCCTGACATCCTTAAACCTAACATATAACGATAACCTTTTAATACCCTAAACTTAACCCTAAAAAATTCTGGTGTCACGTTACCAGAGGTTTCAAAAAATGGAGACACCCATAATGACTTAAATGTTTTTAAAAAATGACAGAAATTCATTTTGCATCAAATAACAACAAGAATGCATTGACTATATATTTAGGTCTAAATTCTATATAGTTGTTTATCCATGCCCATTCCCGTAAAAAAATCATTCAAGACACGAATCACTATATAAGGGACTAAAATGGTAGAAATGAGATTCAGGGATGCCGAAATTGATTCCTAACCTGCATCCAACCGCTTGGGTGCATCTCAAGCACTGATTAAATTCCATCACAAAGCTCTTAGTACAATTGCCACTGCATTCTACACCTCAGACGTAACCAGAGAAAAAGAATCGCTCAGGAAGAATGCTAAAAAGGTACTGCTTCATCGACCCAAAGTCCTGCAGTAGTCTGCCATTCCTGATAATAAAATATCAGGCTTATTCTCTGAAATAGCCTGTTATTTTCTACAAAAAGTCAGCTAAGGTGATATAGAAGAAACCTGCTTGTTTTTGTGCAAGGTTTATGAGTTGCAGATATGGCCGGATTAGACACAATACTTTGGAGTCAAGGGCACTGTGCAAAAACAATTATTGTGCCCCCAAAATGGTATTGAGTGCGACACAGCTTGATCTGACAATGTGTTCCCAACGTAGGGCTAAAGCTCAAAGTACTGTATACACTGAATATTTCGTGGTGGTTTTATTTTCGCAAATTTCACGACTTGAAAAAACATGAAAATTTGCACTTCGTGATATTTCTGGACAAAGTGAATCCAAATAAAATAAATTTGCAAAAAAATATTCTATCACGAATTCCCTGTCTTACAGCAAAATTGCGAAAATATATGGATGCAAAATATATGGCTTACAGTATGTAATAAAACACTCAATAGTCGACTTAGATCGAGCTGATGAAGATGAAATCGTCTGTTGGGAGCCATAAGGGCGTTATTGCATCTTATAGATGTTCAGTTGAGAGCCATAAGGGCGCTATTACTGTACAAAGTCAATGGTAATAGCGCCCTTCTGGCTCCAAACAGAACATCCTTGATCTGCAATAGCGCCCTTCTGGCTCCAAGCCGACGAAATGCATGTTTCAGGTGATGTTGGGCTTATTTCCCTGATCTAACTTGAAGACACTGGGTGTATTCTCGATTTGGGGCTGATAAGGCTGCACCTGTAGAGAATATATTAGAGAGCCATGATATAATCTTGTTCCTCCCTCAAGTCATTTCGTGGAAAATTGATTTCCTTTTCTGCCTCTCTCTCCCCTCATTTCTCTCTGACGGCCATGATTGAATTACACATGAATGAATATTTACATGAATGGATAATGCACTAAAATACTTCTTCTTTTTTTTAAACTCCTGCTAAGGAATTCCTTTGAGGATGCGTGTTCAGTATGAGGGTGACAATATTTTTTTCTTTGAGAGCCCAAATATCAACACGATAGGCAGGTGTTATAATATATTCACAGACCTTTAAATTTTGTAGTGACGAGGCATTCAAAAAAACTGTCTTTAAAGAATGAACTTCAATATTTGGAATGCAGTTTGCATACATTATTTGCTGCTATGTTCGGCAACGCTTTTCTGACATGGCAACAATTAATGCAAACCTGAACACATCACAATAGATCATTAATTCTTCATCTCAAACTCAATTCCTTAAGCTCTAAAAGATTTTCTTCTCACAACATAGAAAGCTGGCCCATTCCTAATATCCTTGACAAAAGTTAGCACTGCTCATACATGCATGAATCATTTTCAGACTTTAATTTGTCAGCCATTTCAGTGAGTGATGCACTGTATTTCAGCTCTGGCTGGACTGGAATATACACCTACTTCTACGCCCATATGTATACAAGACCCAATCATGCACAATCCTAGTGTAAATATATTATCCTCATTATTATTACCAAACACTTTGTATGTCATTGTCAAGGATATTTCCAGCAACATTTTTTATTGAGATTATGGGAAATACAATGCGCATTTTGCTCTTCATATTTTCAGTGGTTTGTAAAGTTGTTCATAACTTATTAACTGTTGGTACACAATTACTATCCATGAATGAGTGAAATGCAGATTAATGACTTGCTATAGGATTTAGTGAAATTGAAGGGACTCTTTATATGTATGCAACATGACTGAGACAGCTTTCATGCATGCCTTGAAGAAAAAAACTTAGAAACAAAAAAAAAAGCTATGTCAGGATAGATTCATAGTACAGTCAGGCAACTAGATCATCCCCAGACTACAACACCTAACTATATTAAAAAATATGGACTAGTCCGTTTTACATACATGTCTGAGGAACAAAGTTACAAACAAGAGAACACCTATGTGGGACTAGATTCCTAATGTAGGACAGTCAGGCAACTCATCCACCAGAGTAAAACACCTAGCTACATTAAACAATATGGCTGAGACTGTTTTACATATGGGCAGTTCCAAGGTAACGGAGTGACATTCAGAAGCAACATTTCAGCATTCAAACACATTTATCATCCATTCTTTTAATCTTTATTTACAAAGAAATGGTTCATGACAATAGCTGATGGTACCCTCTTTTCAAAATGATAACATTTGTTATAGTGATCTGCATAATTAATGAGATATGAATATTCATAATCATGGTTACGGAGTGACGCAAAATGGACATGCATATTTGAGCAAAAAACATTTTGCTTAAACTCTGTGAACTTTAAATGGCTATCATAATTTTGAGTAATTGATTGGATTCTATGTTATATTAGGTATAATATGCCGCCTTGCATGAGAAAATTGATTGAATATTTTGTCAATTATGACTTAAAACTTGAACCCGTGTCCGGTTACGGAGTGACGGTTACGGAGTGACCTCTGAATCATCCACACATGGGCAATGTAAATGGACTATATCTCCCTTGCTAAATAAAAAAAACACTCTCGATTGTTTCAATTATAATTCTGCTTGCTCTGTATGATAGCTCTAGGTGGAGGATTCAAAACTTCTACACAGAATTTTGAAACTCATTAAGTATGCTAATTTATGCGCATTTTTCAAAATTCACAAATAATGGATTTTCTTAATTTGTCGACCGATTTTGATTTTTTTTTGTTTTTTTTTTTGTTCCATCTAGTAGAGCTACATGAGGTTTACCAAACTTATACACAGAATTTTGATTTGAAAATTGTCTACATTATATATGCTAATTTATGCAAAATTCTTAAAAAATAACAATAAATGCTTCTTCTCCTTTATCTGTCGATCATTTTCAATTCCATTTGTTTTATATGATAGCACTAGGTCGGAGATGCAAAAATTTTATACAGAATTTTGAAACTCATTAAGTATGCTAATTTATGCAAATTTTTCGAAATTCACAAACAAATTATAAAAAAAAATCTTTTGACAGATTTTTTTTCCTAATCTGGTAAAGCTCCATGATGTTCACTAAACTTCTACACAGAATTTTGAAATTTTGACTAGAAAATAATCTATGCTAATTTATGTTATTATTTTTTTTTTTTAATGCTTCTTCTCCTTCATTTGTTGATGAATTTCAATTCTGTCATGCTTTATATGATAGCACAAGGTAGGGTTATTTTCAAACACATTGTCTTACTTTTATTTATATGTACACAGTACAGGTCAGTGTCTTCTTTAAACTACTATTTAAACTTACTTAAATTGTATACATCACAGCCTCATCCACTTTCTTCCAAAATAATCTGCTGCAAAGTCCTCAAAGGAGCTCATATCAGACCTCACACAAATGCCTGAGTTGTGCATTTAATTGCTGACAAAGGGCTCATTTGCATATTTATGATCTCATATCCTCAAAGCATGACACCCCGATGTCTTTCTTGGGCACTTCACTATAAAAAGAATTCTGAATTTAAAAAGTTCTAGTGTAGAGTGAGCTTTGATCAAATTGTACATGTACATTGTACATGCAATGTAATGGGATGTCACTCCGTATCCATTATTATGGTTACGGAGTGACACATTTTATGAGGCCGTATTTCTCAAACAAAATCCATTCAAATATAAAAAGTTTATGTAATTGATAGGTATGGGTGTTCCGGATTTGCGAATAAATTTTTGTTGCATTAAACCCAATTATTCTAAAAATATTTTAAAAATATGTGTTTTTGTGGTTACGGAGTGACATTTTGAGGTAACTTCATGTTTGTGCTCACTGATGGGGAACAAAGATCGCGAAGCAAAATATTATGTGAAAACTTTATTTTTTGTATATCCTGCTTTCATAATAAAATATGATCAAAGTATATTTTCATTTTCTAGGTACATTTCTCTTACATGAAATTTAAATAAAAAAAGATATAAATTTGACAATTTTAGTAATATTGAATATTAATGCTTTTTAAAACCCAAAATGCCCCAAAAAGGCTAAACAATCCACAGATATTGAAAATTTGGACTTTTAGCTGTCATATGATACCAAATTTGTCATGGAACCATGAATTTGAAATTTGGGGGGTCATGTCCTGTTTTGCTTGGAACTGCCCATATATCACTGAGAGACCTAAAAAGGCCTCTTAATACTTCTGAAAAGTGATTATTTTGTCTTTGACTTGTGCTCAATCATGCCTGACTCTACAGATCTATCTCATTTTCACACAAAATGTAGTCAATATGTGTAACAACACCCCTACCAAGTTATTTAGCGCAAGACATTTTTGTTAAAATTTATGCTATTGTAATTAGAATGGAATTCATTTTTTTATAGCTTTTTGTTGTTTTGATTTTACTCCCACTTTTGCACAATTCAAAATTTACATGTTCGCAAACAATCATCCAAGCATAAAGATATAACACACAAAATTGGTACCAAAGATACGAAAAAAGTTACTCTTTCAGAATATGTATAATAATTTGGGGTTTATTAATTTGTGTTTTTTTTTATTGACGTTTTTCTAGGTGTCTATTTTTTTCTGACCCACTCGATAAATCTTGAGAAAGAAGGTAACAACAGAACTGGGGACAAAGATTCCTAGGACAGTTGGTTGACTACAACATCTAGCTTCATTAAACTACACGGCCGAGACCATTTTATGCATGCATGTTTGGAAGCATTCAGGTAGTAATATCAGAATGCCTATGTGGGACTAGATTCCTACGACAGTCAGTTTACTTATCCAAGCTGACTAAAACACCTAGCTACATTAAACAAGATGGCTGAGACCATTTTACATGTCTGTCTGGAAGCATTCAGGTAGTAATATCAGAATGCCTATGTGGGACTAGATTCCTAGGACAGTCAGTTTACTTATCCAAGCTGACTACAACCCTAGCTACATTAAACAAGATGGCTGAGACCATTTTACATGCATGTCTGGAAGCATTCAGGTAGTAATATCAGAATGCCTATGTGGGACTAGATTCCTAGGACAGTCAGTTTACTTATCCAAGCAGACTGCAACACCTAGCTACATTAAACAAGATGGCCGAGACCATTTTACATGTATGTCTGGAAGCATTCAGGTAGTAATATCGGAATGCCTATGTGGGACTAGATTCCTACGACAGTCATTTGACTGCAACACCTAGCTACATTAAACAAGATGGCTGAGACCATTTTACATGCATGTCTGGAAGCATTCAGGTAGTAATATCAGAATGCCTATGTGGGACTAGATTCCTACGACAGTCACTTGACTGCAACACCTAGCTACATTAAACAAGATGGCCGAGACCATTTTACATGCATGTCTGGAAGCATAAAGGTGTGAAGAACAGCTAGGACACTGTTATCTGGTTAGACTCTCGTTTGTTCATGTATGATTCAAGAGAGCATATCATCAAATATTCAAACCAAAGTAAAGAGCCTTCTGAATAACTCATTGCCACTGTTCCAAACCGACATGCTATCCCTCATTTCGTTTGGCCCAGAACGTGATTGCTGCATCGTTTTCATCGCCCAAAAAAGGAAACAGCAGAGCCTGGGGATTCATTGCCCTCAAAATCTTTCACAGAGCTTCCTTAACCCTTTAGCACCTAGAGACTGCGTGAAAAGTGTCAGTTTACTCACTAGCAGAAAGGGTTACGTTGTGTTTCAATCAGGTTTTTTCATTAATAATTGCTCTTAAAACATACTTTTTAGTGCAGAATCAGACAGCACACATCCAAAGGGTAATCCACAACAGTTATGGGCATGTTTCATCATATATTTTTGATACTATCTTGATTATAGCGTGCTTACACAGGGGCGGTTTTGGGCGGTTTAGTGAGTAAGCTGAGGGGCGGTCTCGGGCGGTTTAGGTGCTAAAGGGTTAAAGGGATCAAGTAAACTTTGTAGAGGTTTGCAAAAATCTGTTCTATGGGGCCCTATATGCTGTCAGTGCATGTTATAATGTGCCAAGAGGAAACCTTGAATTTTTTTCCATAAACATCATTTTCCTACACAGACTACAGTGTTAACTTGAGACGCCTATATGACTATAGTCATCAATATCGCAGAAACTAGCTTCAAAATCTCAGGCGATTCCTGTCTGACCTAAAGGTTTGCAATTGTGATTACAGCATTAGTTGGAAGAGAAAACTTATTGTTAGATCCTGAATAAAGTTATACAATCCTTAATAAAGAAATGTTGGAAGGCTACATGTATATATAACCGCCATTAAGTTATTTTTCATCAAAAATAGAATATCAGAATCAGAAAAATCGTTCAAATGTCCTAAAATCATTCAAAAGCCACCGTAACGAAAAAAGTAAGGCACAGCTCAAAGGCAAACCCTAACAGGGCATAGAGTTGATTTGATTTTAAGTATTAATGAGAAAAAAACTGACATGCATGTTGCACTTTATTTGTAAAAATACATATAATGATTCTTTTTAATAACATACAATACTGATGCTTTTTAAATCAAGGACCAAACGGAAGTAGAAATTTGTCATTGAAGATCATGCAACCATAATTATAATAATAACAATAACAACAGGGCCTACTGTGCAATCATAACAATAATATGCTTTTCCAGTAAGGCTCAAAGTGCTTTACAGTATATTATTACCCCATTCATAATCATAAATAGTGGTGCGTGAAATCGAATTATACAATTCTTTCCTGAATTATACAATTCTTTCCTTATTTTTACAAGCTTGATAAACAAGACACTCATATATGAATGAAGATTTTATCTCGATTGTCTCTTTATTTGGAGGACATTTTTCCTCTCAGTTATCTTAAAATAATTCTTTCGGATGCAGCATGTTTTTGCACGAGGACATTCATAGATACAACCTCTGATATCACAGGTGACATGACCATACTTTCTCTTTAATAATTCATTTTCTGTCCTTGGGCAATACAGCAGATGTATTTTCATGCATTTTTCAAAAGCAACTTTTGAGAAGTCAAGGGAATTTGATGAATAATACATGGTTTCCACTTTACTGAAACATCGGACCCTCTGTGTTTTATAAACTGTGCATTGATTTCTTTAGTTCTAAAAGGGTGTTAATGCAGCAATACAACTCAAGGCACAATTAACATCTTTCTGCCTCTAAACTGTTCAGGAAAATAGTCACTGACTTGATTATTAAAGAATTTCAAATTTCTTCAGTTGTGAAATAAATAACAGCAAGAGCACTTGGCCAAACAAAATGGCACAATGGTTTTCAAGAGTTTAACCCACTGGGACAGGAAACAAGTGCTTTCTGTCTTAAACCTCCAGGAAATAAGAATATTCATTCAAAGCAGTACTATCACTAATAAACTTGATACCATTCAGAGTATCTTTATTCACTGTTTATAATCCATTATTCTGTCAAATTTTGAATAACACTGCAACTAGCTGAAGCATACCCTTTTCAATACCATTGGAAAGTTTCTCCCAAACATAATAAGCATATTACTGGTGCATGTTATTACATTGGAAAGGTCACCTTAACCCCAAAACTAATTCATTTAATACTGTTCATTAAATGCTTTTAAGCTGTATACGAACTACAGTCTGTGTCAAATAAAATGGTACAAGTGGAAAACATTTTTTTGAAGTATAAAAATTAATCACATTCTAGAAGTGTTTGATATTTCCATACAGTAGGAAAATCAGGCTTTCTTCTGCAATTTTTTCATTACATTTGGTGCTGTAGATCTTGAGATATGACCAGTTTTCTAAAAAATGTACTTTGCGCATGCTTTTCTATGGGTTTCACACACAATAGCCATGAATTCAGCCCCGGAACAATACATGCGTGTAATTTTGATTGGCTCATCACCGCACAAAATTTAGCATAACTTTTTTTTTACAAAAGCAAATGATATAAAACAAAGTGCATCAGCAAGAAGAATCTTCTGGCTTTAAAGCTGGTACCACATTCATACATCATTTGAGAAGATTTGATACCTAAGTATTTTTTTCCCGACTGTACAATTTTTTTTTTTTTCTGACACAGACTGTATATAGCATTTCCTCTAATTCTTCATTATTTTGCTATCTTTTTTTTCCCCTTCTTCTCTCTCTCTATCTATCTCTCTCTTTCTCTCTTTGCATCTAAAACCAATACAGACTAAAAAGTAATACCCTTTATATAAAATATGGTTTATTGCTATTAATTACATTATTGGTGCATATTACATGCACTAAATACCTGTACCATGCATTACTGGTTAATGCATTAATGACAAGTTAATTGAAAGAGATAAGTTGTTTTCTTTCTAAAAGCCTTATTAGCCTTGTGAAATCATCCTGCTTATTACATTACCAGCAGCGGTCGTCCGATTTGATCTTGGGGTGCGCAGCGTAAAGCTCCGGATATAAAAAGGATTTCGAGCATAGTCGCGGAATGCGAGGTGCCTACCTGAGTAAAATTAATTTTTGCGAGGTGACGGACAGATTGGAACGATGATAGGTAAATTAAATGGAGGATACATATTTTGCGCTAGAAGCAATCTTAAAATAGAAACAAAATGGAATGTTATAAGGATGCATGATCCATGGGTAGGATATAAGTCAGAGTGTGTTTGTAATATGAGTGTTGCAAATACATATACATGCATCATCAGCAACTCTTGTCAAATTAATATACGAAGATTTTCATTCCAATTTAAGTAATTGAATCCACTTTTGAGAAAACAGGTGTTTCGTTAACAAATTTTGTACAAGCATCTATGGAAAAGTGATTTTAAAAGGGTCATTTTCATTTTCTTTTATCTCAAAGGTATGTTTTTATCCAAGACCATTACATATTGTACATGTACCTTAATAAAGGTCTGAAATTATGAATTCAATTTTTAACAAAAGCAGATTTATCCCATTTAAAAATAAATTGTTTTTGAACCATGGGGAATATATATTTCTCCAAATATCTACAGTGTAATTATTACTTAAATTATAATAAATTTGTCATCTAAAAAAGAACAAGTAAAGGTCAAATCAAATACAACTGTATCTAATAGGATTATATAACAATCTCTTAATTAAAGGCTGGACAGACTTTCAAGTCTTAGTGCAGAATAGAATTTACAAAAAATATTGGTTTCCTTTCAAAGTTGCACAAAGCAAACTGTCACATGCGAGCTGGATCAAGGAAAATATTTCACTTTCAAAAGCCAAGCAAGAAAAATTTAGACACATATTTTTAGACAAAAGAGCAATAAAATTTCTCGCATCTTCCATTTGCTGTTAAATGCATTCTCCAGGTAGCATTCAGATTCACCCCCTCCTTCTACAACAACCCTGGGGCACTTACGTCATCCACAAAGTGGTTGCCATGGAAATGAGACCATTATCAAATGATCTCGGTTGGAAGAGTGATTAAAATCACATGATAAAATCTTGCAAAATGCCCCATCGCCCACAAAGCAAGTCGTTGGATTGTTAATTGATATCAAAGTCTGTGATTTGTATGGATTGTCTCCCCGAGCCTCAGCTTTGAGAGGGAACCATCCAAGGGTCTTTGTAAAATCTTTGATTTTGCAGGAAGATAATGGAATAGTCACAACCGTTTGGGTATATATGCTGGGTATATATCAACTTGGTCTTACAATAGTTGGTCCGATTCTTTGCTTGTCTAATACACCAGGCTAAACCCATATGGTCTATTAATAATTTGGCCTAATTCCCCTTTGGTTTAATACATACTTTTTCTTATTTTCACTTGGTCTAAATGCCAATCCGCCTTTCAGCCAAATTGTTTAATTTTGTCTAAATGATTATTTGATCTATTACCAGTCTGTAACAGGAATTGACTAAGTGGTATTAGACTAATAATAGACGAAATGGAGATTAGATCAAATGGGAATTAGATGAAATTATAAATAGGCGAGGTGGGAATTAGACCGAAAAGTAAATTAGACAAAGCCTCAGCTTTGAGAGGGAACAATCCAAGGGTCTTCGTAAACTCAATTGCAGGAGGATAATGGAATGGTCACAACCGGTTGGGTGTATACTGCAGTAATGACATGACATTTGTTCCAAGCTTTATTTCCTCTAAGATGTAGGGTTAGGGTAAGGTTTGAAATAGGTTTTTTATGTTAGGTTTAAGGTTAGGTTTAGGGTAGGGAAAGTGTTAAGTCCAGGGTTTAAGTTAGCAATTCGATTAGTGTATAGAATTTTGAGTGGAGTGATTGTCGGTAGAGCACATGTTGGTCAAAGCCAACTTTGACTACTGTCCATTTTGTTTCATCCCGCATGGTATAATTCCACTTTGTCTACAACCAGTTCATCTAATTACTTTTTGGTCTAATTGCCACTTTGCCTATTTACCATTTCGTCTCATTCCCAAGTCGTCTAATGTCCATTTCGTTAAATGTGCACTTCGTCTAATGTCCATTTGGTCAATTCCAGTAACAAACTTGTAATAGACCAAATACATTCACTTGGGAATTAGACAAAAATGCAATCTGACAATTTGGCTTTTATAAAAATTTGCAATCAGACCAAGGGAAAATTAGACCAACTATGTAAAGACCAAGGGGAACTTACATGTAGACCAAATTGTTAGTAGACCAAATGGGTTTATCCTATGCAGAATTAGACAAATAGAGAATTGGACCAACTGCTTTTAGACCTAACTTCTGCCAACTTCTTCATAGCTTCCACCACACCAGCGGCAACTGTCATTAAGAGTAAATGTCAGTAGCAATCAGGTCACAGGTCCCAAAGGCATAATTGTCTCATTTTAATACTTGAAATGGGAAACATCTCGTTCAAAATGGGATTATTTCGAAATTAAAATGATTCCTGTATAGACCTAATATACATAGGAAAAATATTTTTTAGATATGAAGTAGAAAAATATCTAGATAGAAATGCCTTTTGTAATATGCATGGACAAAATAGATGCTTTTCAATTCCTTGTTGCTATGGTGACAAATGAGACATGCAGAACCATAGAATGAATATACCACATACGTAGTCCATATACATTGTTCAAACTCGGTTTGTGTGCGTCACTATTTCCCAAAGATGAAGGAAGTCTTTTGAAAAATTGATATAGATGAGTATAATACTATTATCTCTGAAAATCAAATATGACGAGGACACAGAACAAGCGGTTCATTCGTGACTCGAATATGGAAGTGATGATTTATTAAACAGACAAGATCTTTAAAAGATAAAACTAAACAAGAATTCCCTCCCTAGCTTTTCCTTGTCAAAGATAAACGAGAGATCTTTATTTGTGTTATTTTTGAAGGGTATCAATTTTCTGCAAATTTTGCAAATTCAACACTAAACAAAAAATTGTACTCCGAGTGTTTATATCAATTCAATTCTATTAATGGTATACATGTATTTGGAAAAATATGTGCGATAAAGACAAAAATAGCAATCGAAAGGCTGAGATAAATGTGTATATGCATAGGACTATTATTCACAAAGCATGGAAGTCCCCTTGTTGGAAACAAAAAATTTAAAGATGTTTGAATATGCGGGAGAAACCCCAAAATCTCTGCATACTAAAATAACAGCTTTGGCATTTTTTCCAAGATGAGTCTTGCTGGGGGTTTAAGACAAACACGTGCGCCCAGAAGCGCATCGCACATTCCTTTCTTCCCCAATTATTATGCTGGTATGTCGTCTCCATTGGTCGTAAAACATGTCCAAAATGACACATGTGACACTACAAACATACCCTCGCATAATCGAATCACATGCTTGAATATGCCCGGCACATCCGGTGCAGGGGCAACCTGAGCTAGCCGTGAATAAGAAATATACACACTTGACAATCAGCTAGAGTTACCTGACACTGTCTTGTTGAATTGGAAAGCGGAGCACGTATAGCGCTTCATTCGTTGGTGCCCTTTGCTCCAAAAGGGCAATGAACACAAGACACGGATGCATGACAAAAGCGTTTATAAAATACTGAAAAAAGACTGCGACAAGGATACAGTACAAACAATCAAACCTGTCTGTAAAGTCTACAGAGATCTACATGTATGGCCACTTCATATCTAAAGCGTAAGAGCGGAGCATGTAGCGCTTCACTCGTAGGTGCCCTTCGCTCCAAAAGGGCGATTAACACCAAACACAGATACATGAAAAAAGTGTCTATGAAATACTGCAAAAGCAAGACTGCGACAGAAGGATACAGTTCATAAGGTGAAACCCGTCTATAAAGTTGTGTGGCCACCATTAGACAGATTACTTTTTTAGCCAGGCAGGTACGACTTCCTACAGAGAGACAGTTTTTTATTATATTATACACTTGTATAACCTTTATAAAGAGGTAGCCATTAATGACAGGTTTGCAGTTCTATACATTTTTTTAAAATACATACAATTATCTCATGTTTAGAATAAAATAACTTGATCGATGAGCTTCAAAAAATAGTGTCAAAACACACAAAACTCATCATCTTTACTTGGCAAACTGTATATTCTAGCAGCATAAAAGAAAATCAATGTTAAAGACAAACAGTATTAAAGCATATTTACAAACATATTTTTTGTAGATAATAAATCAAAAAAGTAACACACAATGCAAAGAAAATGTAGAGGTGGTGCAGTCGAGTGGATAGTTCAGCAGACTATCGATCACAAGATACATGGTTCAAGTCCCTTCTATTCCACCAACGTCCTTTGGCAAGACAAAGGACAAATCTCCAAATTTGACACACTCAACCAAAGCATAGACGCAATAGGGAAGTAAATGGGGACCAGTAGGAAGAAATTCCTTGAAGCTTTGGGTGCCTCCTGTTAGGGCAGCCTAGCTATAAAGCAGGGTAATAATTAATTAACTTTGTGTGCTTAGAAACACAGTATAAACTAAGGGGCATCGTTATGAATGACATGTTATCTGCTTTTAAATGTTAGAGAAAATCAATTTAAACTGCTTTTTAATAGAGAAACAAAAATCTACTGAATGATGAAATTTAGAATAAGTTTTTTGTATATTTCCAGATAGAGCTTAAATACTGAAGAAAAAATATATACCAAAATAAACAAAACAATGTTTGTTTCTATTTGATGGAAAAAGGAGTAAAGTTGTGCAAAACAATCGAGTTCATGCATGCAAGCGTAGTCAACCCTAACCGGCAAACTCATCACAATGATTAAAGATCATGGAAACAGATGTTAAAGTGACCAACATAACCTACAACAACAGTTGAATTTGGATGAGATTATTGGGGAAAAATACAGAAATAAACAAAAATAATGCTCCTATTTGATGGGAAAAAGGAGTAACGTTGTGCAAAACAATCGAGTTCATGCATGCAAGCGTACTCAACCCTAACCAGCAAACTCATCACAATGATTAAAGATCATGGAAACAGATGTTAAAGTGACCAAAATAACCCACAACAACAGTTAAATGAAGAGAACCGCAACGTTGAGTCATCTTACAAGGGTAGTATGATGTCATAGGACGGATTGCGATCATGTGATCATTTAAGAGCAATACAGGTGTTTAACCTCTTCGCATTAAAAGCCTCTTTATTAAATTGATATTGAAATTGAAATTGTAAATGAAATTCAAATTTAAACTTTGCACCAAAGAGAATCCCTTTTATTAACAATGTTATTCCTTATGATTGTAAAGCACATAGATATTCTCTTAGTTTATTAAGTGCTATATAAATTGACCGTTATTATTATTTTGCAGCCCGAGGATTGGATTGCAATAACTCACAATGTAAAATACATGTACTACCCCCTCATCCCCCCTACCCCATGAAATAAGGAAGTATGGGATATATCAACAAAATGGGAGTTACTGGTGTTTTCATATTAACCTATATATTCTACTTTCTGACAAAATTTTGTATCAACACTCACCTGCCAAGAAATTCGCTACATTTGTATTTCCTGAATCGTAGCCCAACCACCCTAAAATGAACCCTGGCACCGAACATTTTTTTACTATTATGTACATCACTTATGATTTGAAAGTATTTCCATTGTAATTTATATCGTTTTTGTTTAGTAATATTTTGTTCATCAATATTGTATGATCCTTTTTTGTTGTCGTTTATTATCGTACATATTGTACTAGCTAGAGCAGCTCTTCAATACATGTACATATAGTCTGTGTCAAATAAAATGGTACAGTCGGGGAAAAAACAATTTAGGTGTAAAATCTTTTCAAATAATGTGTGTATGTGGTACTACATTAAATCCAGAAGGTTTTACTTGCTGATGCACTTTGTTCTGTATAATTTGCTTTCGTTAAACAAAAGTTATGCTAAATTTTGTACGACGAGGAACAAATCAAAATTACGCACGTATATTGTTCCATTATGTGAAACCTAAACAAAAGCATTAACGTCGTGCGAAAATGGATTTTTCTTGACTGTAGAAAACTGGTCATATTTCAAGAATTACAGAACCAAATGTGATGAAAAAAATTGCAGAAGAAAGTCCAATTATCCTGCTTTATGAAAATGCAAAACAATACCAGGTTCTAATTCATACTATAAAAAAAATGTTTTCCGACTGTACCATTTTTTTTTTACACAGACTGTACAGTGTACCTTGTTTTGAAAAACAAAAACAAGCAATTTGACTGTGAGTTATGTTTACATGGAGGCTACTATCAGAGTCTGCATAGTAAAATTTTAATACAGAGTTAAATTAGTGCCGACTAATGTGTGTTTGTGGTTATTTATCTGTGTGCATAAATGCCTGCATCCATGTCATTTGATGTGCATTTAAAGCTTGAAAAAAAAATTGATCTATCTATGATATTTGGGGCACCGTTAAGCCAACAAGTTTGTTCGTTTTTTGCTTTACTCTGCATTAAGTATACATTCTCAAACCTATCATGTGTTTTTTTATGGTACCAAATTATGGAAGGCAAGTTTCTGTTATGGAGATTACAGTTTAATTGTTGAATAAGTTGGAAAAGTTTGAAGTCATTTATAGTGCATTTACATAGATATAAAGCCAAAAGATGTGAGCAGAGGCCCATTAAAATTATACTATCAAACAAAACAAAGCAATTAAATCCAGATAATGCCTTTAAGGTCAGATTAGACATGTGAATAAAGAACTATCCCAAACCACCATTTAACCCACACTATTGCCATTATCAAAATAAACTACATGTAAACATGTATCAAAGTTCTGCATCAAGTCTAATCCCATTTGGCTGTCGGCAGGCAATCTATCGAGTATTATATTTAGACCTAGTAAAAGCATTTTTACACGATCATGATGCTATAAATGCAGCCCCTTCTAAGGTCAGCTAGAAATACAAATAAAGCTCAGTCCCTAAACGCCTATCAGTCTTTCATTCTTTTGAAATACGCCATCGCAACTGTCAAACAGTTGTCCGGATAGTATACAGCACCACCAAAATACCATCTCTACCGTGGTATCGCAAGGGAGCGAGTTCGCGGATCTGGGACGGTACAAGCGCCGGCTGAGGGAGGAAAATGTCAATTTTTTAGAACCCAGATGGTCAATTAGGCCGCGAGTGTCGAGGTTTTTGTCTACACCTCACTGCAATGATGTCATTGTTGCCTAGGCAACCATCTGATTGGAATTGAGCTTCGTCGTTGCACTTGCCACAGAGAGCGAGAGAAGAGAGGGGCTGCATTCACATGTAGCCAACCTCATGTATACTTGCAGTTCATTGAGATACATACATTTGGATCCCGTTGAGTTTATTGTAAACTTATAGAATAGGAGCCCCCACTTTTTAATATGCTCTGATTATATTGCTCAATAATATTTAATTACAGTACATGTACATGTAGCTGTAGGAGGAGTTATAGTACTGAATTCTATAAAGTAGCTGAAAGAGAAGAAGTAGTAGAAGTAGTAGTAGTAGTAGTAGCAGCAGCAGCAGCAGCAGCAGCAGCAGCAGTAGTAGAAGTAGTGGTAATTCAGTGGGGAAAAAATCTTTCGAAGCTTTCCAAGATACCAGAACTTAACTGCTCTGAGTTTCTGTGTATTCTTTTACAGGTATGATCCATCACAAGGTCCATTGATGTTGTATGAATGCTGATAGTAGGCAAGAATTGCAAAGTGTATTTCTTTTCTTTTTTTGGGGTAATTTTCTAAAAATTCATCAAAGGTTATCATGCTTAGATGTGAATATAGTGACACCAAATAAAATCTAATAAAATTTTTAAAAACAATTTTGGAGAAATCTAGTCAACCATGTCATTGTGGTCGTTGCGGTCTTGATACAATTCGTAAAACCTTCTTTTTTTTCACTTTAACCCTTTAGCACCTAGAGATTGCGTGAAAAATTTCCGCTTACTCCCTAAAAGAAAGGGTTTAGCTAAGTTTGCATTAGGGTGTTTCAATAAGAAATACTCGTAAAACATACTTTTTGTGCAGAATCGGTCAGCACACATCCCACGGGTAATGCACAACAAGTCTGGGCATGTTTGATCACATATTTTTGACATTATCATGACTCTAGCGCGCATAAAGCTTGGGGGTTTGGGCGGTTTAGTGAGTAAGCTGACGGGCGGTGTCGGGCGGTTACGGTGCTAAAGGATTAACTGGAAAATCATATAGAAATAAAGATAAAATGACAGGTGCAACCATTTATTGTAGAGTGCTTTTAATAGTATAGTTTCACCACATTCCTTACTACAATACTCATTCATCTGATTATAAATCACATTAATTTACCACATTCAATGCAGAAAGAGATGCATTTTTTATGATTTAAGATATAAGAAGACATACACTGCAAGTTCTCTGTACTTTAGAGAAAAGGGAATTCAACTTCTTTTCCAGATTTAAATAAGTCGCAAAGCTGTCAGTGGAAGTAAAAATGTGCACCTGGAAGAATGACTTCCTTGAAACACTTGAGCAACGGTACCGTGATAAACATAGATTAATGTCTTGACTGAGGGTACTAACTCTTAAAGCAAGAGCAAACTGACAACTCCCATTGACTGTGTGTTGTAAATACATTGTAGCTAGTCTTATAATATACCTTTTGAGATAACTATTAATAATAGAATGTACACATTTTTACTTCCACTGACAGCTTCGCAACTTATTTAAATCAGGAAAAGAAGTTGAAAAAAAAAGTTGAATTCCCTTTTCTCTGAAGTAATAATAAAATAATTTGAGGTGAAAAGTTACTTGATAACATAAATATCATGGTGTGAATTTATTGAGCAGTGAATAAGAATGTTATCATTCAAATGGGCCTACAACTTAATTGCTCAGAATGTTGCATTATGGGCTAAGAATCAGGCCAGATTTGATTTAATTGTTGAGGATGTGATGGGGTGCTATACAATGCTGCTCGTTCATATTGCCTTTAAGATAAAAGCACATTCATGCTATCCTTGTCTGAGGGGGAGTAGCGTTTGCAGCCCAAAGGTCCTAATCATGTGAATAAAAACAAATACGGTGTGATAAATTGATGGGCTTAAATAGTTTAGCACTTCACAAATGCCACATACATGGATTTTGAGGTTCAGTCACTCTGTAGGCCTACTATCATACATGTACCTAGCTAAAATAAATGTTATTTTCATGGATGTGGCACCATAAGTGCTACTATTAATCATATTAAAACACAAGCAAAGAAAAAATAAAAATCACTGAATACACAAGGGAACAGAGTTACACCTCACTGTGTGAATGCAAACATTTATGGTGTGATAAATTGAAGGGTTTAAAATTGTTTAGCGCTTTATAAATGTGACATATTTTGAGGCCCAAGCGTTGGTTTGCCAACCAACATACATAACATACATTGTACACGATCACGCATCTTTAAATGTTAGTTTAAATAACAAAAATGGCACATCACATTAAAAGCACTGAGATTCTTCATCTGTACATGTCGGCAGAACACGAGCTAAGATGAGATGTATATTATGCAATCCCACAGCTCAGAGAACCTCACTGTGTGAAACAAACATGTACAGTGTGACAAATTGAAAGGCTTTAAAAACGGTTTAGCGCTGTACAAATGTCACATATTTCATCATTCAAATGCTCTGTATCTTACGCATTGGACATTCTAAACAGATGTGGTACCATACATATAGGCCTAAGTGCTGACATTCATCATGATCATGACTATGGCAAACCACCTGTACACAAGATTCCAGGATTAATGCTGATGACTAAAGTTCAACAGAATGGTCGTATATCTACGCTACATGTAAAATCAAGCAGGCGCTGATTTGCGCCATTTGCTCAACGCAAATTTGCATATCAAATGCGTGCAGTTGCTAATTTATTGCTACATTACGCATTTTCTATTTGAAAAGCGCGTTTTGTTTTTGAATTCAAAATCATTCTATATCTCGTAATGTAAAAAGAATTAAAGGATAAATTTTTCACCACATATACATGTAGTTCAGAGGACTCTCTCTTTCATTTTCTGCAAAAATTTCAAAATTGATATTTTGACGTCCAACCAACTTACATGTATATGACGGTTCAGATGATTGCTGACCCAGGACAAATTTCAAATTGAATCCCCATTGAAAATCCAAATTGAATCCCAATTGAATACCAATTGGCAATTTGGATTACATGGAAAGTGAAACAATGGGTACCCATTGAAACCAATTAGTTCAGAGGACTCTCTCTTCCATTTTCTGCAAAAATTTCAATATTGATATTTTGACCCCAACCAACTTATATGACGGTTCAGATGATCGCTGATATAAACCTGTCTGTGGTGTCATAAATTGAACGGCTAAATTTACTAAATGCTCTAAATATCAGCTGCACCATATTTCTAAAATGCTCTGTATATGATGGAACCTACAGGTATACCCCCAGCACAAGAATGATAAAAACCTTTTATTCCTAAATCCTCAAAGTCAGATTTAAACAGAAGAAGAGCTACATGTACAAAATGGGAACGCAGCCATGGTGTGATAATTTGATGAGCTTAGTTCACAGTACCGTCCAATAGCTGATGCAATACAAGTCAGTGTATTTACGCCTGAATGCTGCATGCATGGGAAGGGTATAGGTATACAAGGATATGTACATTTGACAAATGATGTATAAGAATTGCTTTCTATCATTTGACAATGATCGTTCTTGAGAGGAATAATGCCAGAGTAGTGTGTCAATATACAACACCTTTTATTGTAATATGAGAGAAAAATATTAAGAAAAATGAATCCTTTCTACAACGCAATGTAGCACGAATCGGACTTTGTTAAAGTGAAGTGGAAAAAAAATCATCAATTTGTTGAAATTGACAGCACTTGAAATGAATAATGATTGTCTTTTATATTATCCGAGTCAATTCCCTTTCTTCCACCTGTGCATTTACCATTGAAGTATTAAATATAAATAACCAAAAGAATTTACCCTTTTATCGCTATACTCTCTACGTATGCATTTATAACATGTATAAACTCTGAACAACACTTCAAAAATTGGATATATTCTTTCTACACATGGTTTGTACTTTATCCTTTTTATCATGTATCACAATTAACTAGTTCAAAATTTTCATGTTTTTATCAAATGTCAAAACAGGAGGCCATTTATTTTCAATCATTTTATTATTACAAAATATCATAATGTTTATTCATTTTGTTTAGCTTTCACAATGTTCTTTTTTTTTCAAATAATGAATAACAATATGTTTAGGAAAGAACTCTTTTCATGAACTTTAAGTTCATTTCCAAATATTAAAAACTTTTTACCAAAAGTATTGTAAAGCAAATCTCGCAAGAACCTTTGTGGCAAAATAATCACCAGAAGCTCATAAGTATGAGCGATTCTGGTTTTCATTTCTTTTTATTAAGATGCAAGAGGGGATTTTCCCTTGTGATTTTGATTTTCTGATGCGCCGAGACAGAAAATCCTTTAATCCAGGTGACTTTCCATAAATCATCTATACTTTTGTTATCTTTAATGCCACTATGCACCAGCAGCCCTGTATATAGCATCAACTTGAGACATCAACTACTTAGATTGTCCAATTTCCTAACCCTTATATCCTACCATGTAGTCTTATGACATAAGTCCAAATGATTTATAGCAAATTGACCCTCTATTCTTTACAACATGCAACAGTGTACCACAAATAATTATGCAAGTTACCTGCATGTACCTGAAATGATATGAATTGCAGAACAAACATAAACAAATAAGGGGGGATCCAACGAAATCAGAAGAAACATATGTAATAGGGTAAAAAGCCTCGCTGATGGAGTGCTTTAATCATATTTCAAATAGGAACATACTGTATAAGTTATTTTTGCGGTGACTTCATTTTTGCGAATTTCACGAGTCGCTCATAGCGAAAATCTCTACTTCAGTACGTAATGAAGTCATCACCAAAATCGCGAAATTTTGCTCTTGCGAATTTCCCCAACTAGTCCAAAATCGTGAAAATATTGGTTTATACAGTAGGCCTATATAAGAGTAGTAAAAAACAATATTTTGATGTCATTTGTGTATGAATTATCCCATGAAAAGGATAATACAAAAGGCAATGCTAATACCATTAACGAGAGCTTTACAACAAAATTAAACAATTTAGCACTATAAATAAATATGTTTGGTGTGTGTTGCAAGTTAACAAACATACTCCATGTATGGGCACGCACACTGATCACTCTAGAATGGAGTAATCGTCTCAATAAATTAAACAAATGAGATGGGGCTCATTTCAAGGATGATCAGCGATCCAGTCGTGTGACCACTGATGCACATACATTGGCTGCATAACTTACACTAGACTTCACAGTATCAAAATGCCATCCAAAGGGCTTAACGTAGCGAGACCCACCCACCCCCCCCCTTTCTGTGGCATACGTGGCTGCATATTTACAACTCCACAGTAACAAATACCATCCAAAGGGCTAACGATAGCAGACCCCCCCCCCTTTCCGTGCATACATGGCTACATACACTGTATGGTGTATTTACAGTACACCTCATAGTATCTGTATGTTATACCATAGAAAAATTAGCAGCCCTGCCCCCCCATCTCAAGCATACTGTGGCTCCACAGTATCAACCCCCCCCCCCCCTCCCCCATCCGCGCTTTCTGAGCATACTTGACTGCATAAGGTGTAGACTTAGTAGACTTCAGGTATCAAAGACCATTGAAAAAGACCAAGACAGCAATAAATAAGTAAATATGTAAATGGTTGCATACCTGTTGTACTTACAAGTTGCAATTTTACAAGCACCATCCAAAGTGACTTTAAGATGCAGCAGGGCCCTCCTCCCCCTCCCATCTCCCCTTCCCCCATCTAATCTCTTCTTCTATTCCATCCTATCCACTTCCCTACCCCATAACATCCTCTCCCTCCCTTCCTTCCTCTTTATCCTGGTTAAAAAATTTACTCAACAGGAAATGAACAAAATATTTCAAAGTGCGTAAAAGAGAAAAAAATAAAAGAGAAAATCTAATAATCCTTCTCAATGAGCATTGGTCACTGCATCAATGTATTCTATTCTAATGGAGCATAGAAACTGATACAAGATTAGTAGACGGTTTCCATAAATATGTCAAGTATGTTCACATCTTATGCTGACGAAAACAAAATGATTGGAAATTCTTAACCAATCATCATTTGTTAAAATTTCCTATACATGTACATGTACATACTGTTAAACCGTGGTAATATCTTTGTAAATTAATCTTAAATTGACAATTTTTTGTTTTAAGTACAATATATGCCAATAAAAGAGATATGTAAGTACATTGTATTGCCAATATAAAGAAACAAAAGCTGATCAAATTCACCATCGGATAATTCCTGTCCTAAAATGAGTTAGTATCTACATGTATAATGAAAGCAAACTTTTGTTAAAACTATTAAGTGGTAAACAGCAGCAGGTCTGGGATTGGGAAATTATAAAGGAGGAGCAAAAGACAAGTACTGTTTTCGCTGTTATTTTCGCGCGATTAATTTTTCGCGCTGAGGGGCCTCAAAACATGTTCACAGGTTCTTAAATTCGCGCTGCATGTTCGTAAGCTCGCAACTGAACCCATTCAATACATGCATAGGAAATCATGCCTATATATTTGCGGGTTTTTAAATTCGCGCCTGCCGCTCTTTGCGCGAAATCCGCGAAAATAAATGCACGCGAATATTTCCACGAATACAGTAATGTTTTATTCTAAAAAAATAGAAGGGCATGTACAGAGATGCCAAGTTCAAAAGTTTTTTTTGTGCGAGATCATTTGCATCATGTTTGGAAGAAGTGCGCGTTACCATATGTACACGCCCGCAGTAGTAGTCACTCACGCACACTACACAAGTAGCATAGTATAGTAAGCTATCTAGCATATAACGATCGCTTGCATGAAAACATCGCACTCGCAGGGTTTGATGCACGACAAGACTGCTGTTTTTTAGGGTTTTGAGGCCCCAAAATGGTAAAAATCTATAATAATGCTAGGTACCTTTTTCTTATTTTGCGTGAGAAAGTAGGTGTTCTACGTCAGATCGTGAGATGGACCCTAAATGTGTGAGACTTGGTAGCTCTGAATGTACCTCGAGCTCCCCAGCCTGTATCCGGCAATATCCTACATCTAATTAAGAGTAGATTTTCAAGTTACCGAAGTTTAAATACCCTACATGTACATGTATGTTCACACTGTTCTGTTAATTTTGTTCATTAGATGCAAAATACTGCATTCACTCAATCATGCATGTGCATGTTTACATGTATGTACTGTAAATATTTGCGGTACATTTATTTTCGCGGATTTCACGCGAAAATAAATATTTTCGGCGGGCGCGAATTTAAAAAAATCCACAAGTATATGGGCATGCTTTCTTATGCATGTACTCGGAGGGTTCAATCGAGTGCTTACAAACATGCAGATGCAAATTCAAGAGTCCGTTAACATAATTTGAGGCCACACAGCACGAAAAATTAATTGTGCAAAAATAACAGCGAATGCAATATGTGTGAACATGTCCCCACAGCTTCAAAGCCTCTATGGGTATAGTCATTATTTTTTCATAAAGACACAGGAAATAATACTTTATATTCCACAGTACAGAGTCCATACAAATATCTACTTCTCCATAAAGGTCATGTAGAACAGTGCTAGGCGCCTGGTTCATCACATCTCATCAATTGTTTATTACACAAACCATGGCATATATAGTGCAGAGAACAGTTGTTTACCAGTCTATGCATATAGGCCTATAGACCTCTTAATGCTAATACTTTAGGGACCAAAACAACTTTTGCAGTGACATATAGCAGTGGCAGATCCAGGATTTGAAAATAGAGGGGGCGCCAGGCCTGATACGGGGGTGGGCTGCCAAAATTTTCTGATTTTTACATGTACAGTCAATGGGTCGTTTTCAAATTATAGAGGGGGCGCGCGACCACTGCACCCCAGCCTGGATCTGCCACTGCATATATGCTCAATTTATTAATGGAGGCTTTTTAATTCTTATATTTTTAGAAGAGAAAAATATGTGTATTGTGCCATTATCATAACAAGTCATGCATAGGTTTGTTTTTTTTTCCAAAATCCTAATGGCCTGCATTAGGCAGCTTTGATGAAAAGAAACATAAAACATAGACAAGATATCTAAGAGTATGACAACATAATGAAAAACTATAATTGTTTGATATCATTGGAAAGCTTAAAATAACTGTTTATAGAAAATGAATAAAGCCAAGAAAGGAATTAGTTATTGGTGGATTTAAGCAGAAAACCTAGGACCAATGCTGCTTGCCCCCTTCCCAGCAGGAGTGCTGTCTTAGAGCACTGGAGAGTGCATTTAAAATGAAGAATTGTAATTCTATCCAGTGAACGGTGTATAGAGACACAACATAAGGTCTGAGTGCTTTATTTAACTGGAAAAGTGACCATAAAATTAAATTCATTCAAACCACAGACCCTCAAACTCAATGGCTTTAATAGACACTTTAGAAGTGCAAGTCAGAATGCATTATCTCTCTGTGCATCAGTTGTGCCGTCATTCTGAGAAAACTAATCACACAATTCAGTTGACAGACATGGATTGGAGTAGATCCTTGATGCATTCTACCATCCTAATAAATCAAATTGGCTTCATGTTTTATAAACAAGCTGAATTCATCAATCAATGTTGATTTATTGAGAGTCAGAAGGGTATTAACTTGTATGGTATCTTCAAAGACACAGACTTAAGGGAGAATTTACTGCTCTAGGCTCTGTTGCATAAAGACTTACTACTTAATTCATAGTAACTTTGCCATTATATTATATTATTATTAATGGTAACTACCACGGTAACACATTGCTCCACAGCCAGTCAAAATGCAGTGTTTCATGAAAATAACCATTGATGGCAAAGTTATAGTCATGAGGTTGAAGTGTGGAGGACCCTGTCTATACGTGCTTTGAAAAGGTGGATAGCAATTCGCCAATCTTTACTGTGTGTTATAAGGTTTTGGAATCAACAAAATGATAAGAAATTAACCGAATTCTGCTTAGAGTCACATGCACTACATACAGAAATTTCAAGTATGGAAGTACACAAAATTTTTGGCCCATTGATTTGGGTAGGCCTATATATTGGGTCATATTATGACTATCAAAGCAATTGAACAGCAATCCTTACAGTGGAGCTCTTTACTAAGTACAGTCTTCCTAAAGACATATAGCATTAAAATTATAGGAAAACTCAATTTGAGTTGTAGCCAAAATAAGTTGGAATGAATCTACATATTTTGTCATATTGTTCCATATTCCATATTGTTATAGCAAGTAATTTGTTCATAAACATGTTTGCACTACTTCTTGATGGCTTTATTCTGTTATAACCCCCCCCCCCCCATTCCGACGGCCTTGTACCATTCTGTACCACCTTGATAAACAAAAATAAAAGGTTCGAGGAAAACTAGCCCCCGGACGATTACCCCCGGACAATTAACTACCCTGCAAAATATCTACCCCCTAACTCTACACCTAACCCTAAACTCTATTTCTGGGTGGAATTGTCCTTGAATACTTTTCCTTAATGGGGACCAATACCCAAGAAAATAATCACTTTTATAAGAAAGAGCACAATCAGAGGAGCAATTTAAAAAAAGTTTCATCAAAATCGGTTATGAAATAAGAGAGTTATGGAAGTTTGAAAAGTCTCGTTTTACCTTCCATGGGGATCCTCAAACTGGCAACATCGGCTTCAAAATGGCTGATTTTATGGACAACTCTCCATTTGTTTTGAACACATATTTTCACATTTTTCCCATTTTCTTTCAAAATATATCTTATTAACTTCTGAGCTCAAAATATGTCATGGAAAAATACATTTCACACAACATATGTTGAGCTCAGAGGAGGTAAGACATATTTTGAAAGAAAATGGGGGAAATCTGAAAATTTGTGTACAAAACCAATGGAGAGTTGTCCATAAAATCTGCCATTTTGAAGCCGATGTTGCCAATTTGAGGATCCCCATAGAAGGAAAAACAAGACTTTTCAAACTACCATAACTCTCTTATTTTATAACCGATTTTGACAAAACTTTTTTTAAATTGCTCCTCTCATTATGCTCTTTCCTATGAAAGTGATTACTTCCTTGGGTATTGGTTTCCTTTAAACGCAAAAAAAAAGGAATTAGGATCATCATGTTCCCCCTCCCCCCTTCAAAAGAAATCTTCACCTTTGGCTTTGGGGCTCAAGATCTTGGGGGTTCACATCACATCAAGGTCAATAAGATTAAGAGACAATCATAAAAAATG
>CALNVZ010003426.1:34323234-34335165 GCA_940671915.1 Paracentrotus lividus
TGTGCAGAGACAACTCTCCCTTTGGTTTTTGCGTACAAAATCAAAAATTTCTGCCCCCCCCCCTCCCCCCCCCCCCCCCCCGATCCAAGTAACCAAGTATTGTCATCATCATATTTAGTTAGTTCTAAACACAGCATCATAGTCCCAAGTAGACAAATGAGATCACTCACTCCATATCACGATGGTCAATGGCTAACTGTTGATCGATTCATGCAGCAACTCTTTGCAATTAACAACTTAATTATAAAGGGGGGCCTTACAAATAGAATGCAGTATAATGCAGCCATACCCTGCACTTTTGTGTAGTTCGAGTAGCAACCGCAGCACAGGACTGGACGGCGTCCAAGGACCATCAGTCGTATCAGCTCGCTCGCAAGCGCTAGCGCAACGAACGACAGACAAACAAACATAAAACATGAAATTAATATTAAACATAACAAAAACCTTGACTTGGACTTCAATCACAGTTCTCATATAATATCAAGTCTGTCAAAAGAAGTGGTGCAAAAGCTCGTGATTTCTGGACAATGCAGAAAATAGATTCAGCCAAAACGAGCTGACAAACAAGTTCTCATGCAGCGATAGTGTGTCGTCTGCTAAAACACCTGTCGGAGAATGCTCTGTAGTACTCGTTGTGAAATGTGAACAAACCTATACGCACGTTTCATTCGTAACACAAAGTGTGTGTGTACCCGGTACTGGTACGTGGTGTACTGCATCTTTCATCAGCCTTTCTTGTGTGTAGCAACCCACTCACTAGATATCAAGTGCCCACACATGGGCCTCCGTTTAAAGTACATAGCATAACAAATTTCTCAATTGGATGTTACAAAATCTAACAATAATTCGCCCAATTGCTAGATTTCCCCTTCCTACAATAATACATTGGAAATACTCAATAAGCAATATAGCTTTATACCGTCCGGTGCAGGCATTGTTTTTCTATAACATTGAGACAAGAAACAACGGTATAGGCATACGTGCGTCTTATTAGGTATAGGGACTCAACTCTTTGCTGGTATTGAAATCAAACCTCACCTGTCAAGTTCCAGAAGCTTTACGATAAGAAAAGCCATAAATATGCTTAAAACGGAAGATTAACCTTGCCGGGCATGTGGAAGTTGAAACTATTTTGCCTAAATACCGGTGTGCTTTCCTGCATGCTGCCATTATCTATTATGGTGTGCACCCTATAACATGGCCCGTGGCGCTTTCTTCTGAAGGCGCATTTAATTTGGGCCTTATCAGCCTTTTACTAGGTTTATATCCACTTGTCTAACAGCAGTTTGGATTTACTTCTCTGATTTGTTCTTATACTCCAAATAGGGTACATACTAATTATTCTTCTGGTAACGCTGAGTTATGTAAGATCAGTAATTACGTAATTGAATTCGTTTCTATAAAAATAAGCCATTGTTCAAGTGACTCGACAAAGCCTACATTAGCTTACTTTCCCCTATATTGAACATTCTCCCGAGGAAAACGCGACACCACGCGACCACCACACACATGAGTCACATATGTGCTGCAAATGTAATCAGTGTTGTTTTTGTTTCTGTGCTCTAATCGAGAAACAGATAAGCCAACAACTATGGGACAATACTCATAATATGAAAATCATGATATCATTGAATATTCTTTATTGTCATTGATTGACTCAATCAAGCAACAGCAAATAGATCTGTTTTCCTAGCATCATGAACGTTGAAACTGCAAATTAAATATTGATAATAAACCCGAACTGATTTTGGAAAAGACGAATTCAACATTTCATTAGGTTTGAAATTTCTATTATTTCTCTGCGAGCTTTTTTTGAGGGATATCGACCTATCCGTGTTGTTACAACTAGCGGCCAATAAAAATCCATTTTTTTGCACTCACCGGCCCCCCAAATGAAAAAGTTTTGGTCCGACAAAATATAAAACCCAATTTGGGGTAATTTGAGAAGAATTAGGAACTTGTCAGGGTCACCCCCTCCCCCTCCTATCCCATCCCCCTCCAAATCCCCTCCCCTCCCTAACTCCCCCTGCTCCCTCTCCCCCTCTCCTCTCTCCTTCCCCTACCCTTCCCTCCCCTTACCCTTCCCTCCTTCTCCCTCCTCTTCTCCCCTCCCTTGCTTCCCCACCCCTCTTCCCATCCCCTTTCCCCTTCCCTGTCCATTTCCCTCTCCCTTCCCCGTCCCCCCATCATGGAGATACGCCAGTGTGAATTGTGAACTTTACTCAAAAGCTCTTTCTTTCAGAATTTTTCAGCCACAATAAATAAGCATTCTCAATTCCGGAAAAAACTCGCGAAGGGAATTATTTACGAAAAATCTACCAATGACTTATAACTCGGGCATTGCTAATGTCCGGACTGATGAGTGTGGTAAATAGCGTTATGATTATTTGTCTGATCTTTTTGGATATTAGTTGAGCTGAGGAGAATTGATTTTCTAGACCAGATCCGGGTTCACTTTTGATCGATTCGGCTTGGATGTTATTTTTTTCCTCCTCGGCATCTCGTCAACACTAAGTGAGATAATTGAATCCGATATTGTAGTTTGTTCTGTCAATGATGACGTAAAATTGCATGAAGGATGAGACAGCGGTGGGGCGAAGAGAATGGAGCGAGTAAGAGTACACCATTACCCCCCCCCCCCCCCCCACCCCCCCCCTTTCCACCCCTTTAAACAAAAGTCATTCATTTCTAATTAAACAACGTCCGCTTTAAACCTGTCGCGCCCTTCACCCGCCTGCCTTGGTTAGAACTTGCTCCGCTTCCTATAGTTTTGCTTAAATGAATTGGCTCATATTTCAAATACAATAATTGTGAACGATTCAATTTTGTTCTTAAGGTGTATAATGGTGCACCCCCCCCCCCCCACACACACTTCACTACATATTAAATGAAAATGTCATCCAACATAATTATCAACAGGCGAACGATTCAGAACAACAAATAAACATCTCAACAAAACTGTACTCCAATGTCTAAAAACTCAGTTTGTGGTATTTGAACCACGCCAGATGAATTATTGTTCCTTTCACTCGTTTCAGTTCATTTGTCTTCAATGTTGTCAACTTATTATTCATGATGTTATGTTAACCCTAAGAATATACTATGTAATTTTCAACAGATACTATTACGATGTCTAAATTTTCAGGTTATCCTTATAGCCCTCTCGTTATGAATTACACTAACTTGTATATGGTAGTTGAAAACAAAATAGTATAATTATCGTTTTTAAACAAAAACATTGTGTTTTCTTCCCATAACAAGGATCAAATTTACCGACTTTCTGGGTCCTGTTCTGTGCTACATTCACTATGGGTGATTCCGGTATGAAAACGAGTGAGAGAGTGAGACGAGAGAGAGAGGGGGAGAGAAAGAGAGAGACAGAGGGGGGAAAATGGGTGGGAGAAAAACTAATTAAGAGAACATGACACAGGAGGATAACAAGAGAGAGAGAGAGAGAGAGGAACGGAGACGGAAAAAAAAAAAAATGGCCCAAATACAATACAAAAGAGGGAGAGTACATTCATTAATTATTCTATTCAGAGTTCTATTTTATCAGATTTAAGCTCGCAGCGTCATATAATTGGCATTATTTGTGGAAGTGATGAATCAAACGTGAACCAAATTAATAGTATGGGACTCAGCATGGCAATCAATCTTGTCATTATATTTAATTACGAATCATCTATTCTATGCTGTATAAGGGTTGCCTTCCTTGGCCGCCATTCTAATTTTGGATTTCAGTTTAAATATCTGAATATTGACAACATGATTATATATGGTTATGTTGTTAGAAATGACATGGGTATTTTAATTTATCTAAAATTATTTTCAGTTTCTATCTTCCAAAATCATTGTTTCATGATTTTTCCGTTTCATAAATACAGATTTTGTTGTTTTTAATTCATAATCTTTTAAATGCTAGTCCGTATGAACACGTTGGTGCATGTGTATATTAAAATATTATGTTTCATAAAAAGAGGGTCCACTAGAAGTATTGGCATATCAATTATTATTTCTATCCATTTCTTTTTAGAAGGCCAAGGAAGAAGAATATACATTACATTAATAAAGATTTCAACCACCACTACATATCACATCTTTGAATTTTATATATTGCAATACCCCTGATTTTGTTTCCTTCTTTTTATACTAGACAGATTATAGTTTTCCAAAAATAAAGTATAGACAAGTTTAAAAAAGAAAGTATAAGAAAAACACAGTTATCCCAGATTGGCTTTTCGTAGTCAACGTTTTCGCGATTATCTTGTATTATTATTTTTTGTTTATTATCATTTTTTTTTACATCTCTATCACAAGGAAAAATATGCTAAATGTCGGTTATGTTATTTATAGCTTATCTCTGATCTTGTTTACTTATTTCTAACTCTGATAATTGTTTTTGATTAGGTTACATAGACATTTTAAAAACAAAGGAACTAAAATGAAATGGAAATGCCAATTTCCAGCATTATTCCCCGAATGACAATGGCCAATAGCATTCGAATCCAAGATAATCTATAAATATCCCTATTACATGTTGCAACTAAACAGGAAACAGTAAATGAGTAATCCACCATTTTGTTTTACCAAATTTTAATTGCAATCTGACGATCAACATTTCTAATTACAATGCATTATTCAGTGATTGCAGATAAGAAACCCTTGTCGTTTGTTCTTCCTTTCCTTTTTTTCCCGCCGTAGAGTCGATGACAGAACTGCCGCCGTACTTTTTTTTCTTTCATCCGCGCCGCTTCTGCTTTGACGTCATTAAGGTTCGTACCATCCCGTTGCCTAGGTTACAGGGTGCATTATCTGCAGGGCGTCCCACGCTATTTCATTCAATAAACAGGTTAGATTTAAAGGATTAGATGGAATGGTTCCTGAGTCAATTCCGAACAAGATGGAATTATTTTTATTTCTATTTCTCTTTTATTGCCTAGTCGTCTTGTCCATATCTCTCCATCTCCATCTATATCCTCTCTCTCTCTTTTCCTCCTTTCTCTACCATCTCCTCTATTCCTTCCCGACTCTACACCTCCCTCCCCCTTCTCTTCCAATTACACCCCTTCCTTTCTTACCTTCCTCCCTCTCCTTCCCATCTCTCTCTCTCTCTCTCTCTTCTCTCTTCCTCTCTCCTCTCTCTTCCTTTCTCCTCTTACATCTTTTCCCTCTCTCTCTAACTTCCTCTCTCCTATATATCTCCCCGAATTTCTCTCTCTCTCCCTCTCTCTCTCTCTCTCTCTCTCTTCACACACACACACACTTAAATAGCCTATATCAAGAATACTAAGCTGTGAGAAATAAATCGATCATTATGATCTATTTTTCTTTGTTTATGATTTAAAGAGAGTAAGCAAGAGAGGGCGGGAGGGAGGGAGGATGAAATGTATAGCAAATAGAATGTGATACGACTGACACAGCTCGAGTTCAATCTTGTGTTTTCCACGCTTTTCTGTGCGTTTTTTCCGGACAGCACTTTTATTCGACTGGAATTAATTTTAGTGGCTAGGAAAAATGTCTTTAATTCCATAATTCCCTATCTGCTTGTTCACGGACTGCGTAAGTCATAAAGGCAGAGACAAATTAACATCAGTGTATTTATATGACTAATTAATCACCTTTTGATTTATTTACTTTTGTATGTCATTTGATTAAATGAGAATCATTCCGTTTAAATTTCCCTTTAACCTCTTTTTAGCTAGAGCGAACGGAGTATGACTTAGAGATGCCATTCATATTCTTTACTAAACAGAACTGTGAAATCATTTTTATTTACACTCATTTTTAATTTTTTTTTTTTGTACAAAACATGTTTACTTAGAAACAAAACAAGGAAACATTCACTCTTTGATTAACAAAGCGCAACCCCACGTGCGATTAACAAGGCTTTTATTTCAAAAGGCATATCTTCTTCATGAAAAGCCGTTGCTGCCGGGGATTGCCTCCAAAATAAATGGTCACGTTTTGAGTCGCATCAAAAGTTTATTACATATTTGTTCCATTGCATGACATGTCTTTCCCGGAGCTCTCTTTGTATTGCCTAGTTTTATATTGCCTTTTGGTATAGCGACAGGAAAAAACATCACTAATAATATTACCCATTCAAGTATTGCACCTAATTAGCCCTAACATGTGTTTTGGCAATCGATTTATTATACTTTCTATAAATTTTACAAACCTTTCGTGTACATTGTTATATTTCCACTCATTAATCTACAGTATTTACATTTGTGACCTTGATGTGTATATTCTGAAAGGGCGGATAAAATTTCCTTTTCCATTCAGAGACCCGTATTATAATGAACCAGACTCGGCAATTTTCTGAGGGGGAGGCAAAAACCGCTTAAAATTGCAATTTGGGAGTGTTGAGCATTTCAGGAATCCAAATCCATACTTAATATTTCTCCCAAAACCGTTTAGGTTTCATTGATAATACTTTCTCGTAAAGACAATAATGCGCCTATAGGTGCAAAAAGGACAAGACACATAAGACGTCAACACTCACTGTATACATGTCATGTACAACTGAAATTTTGTTTTGAGTCTCGAGTTTTTGTTTTTGGTCAGTTACTTCCTTCCGTCAAAGTCATTCGACAGTAAACCTCTAAACAATACAATTATTGGTTTTCCTATTTCCTCTTTACCCTGTAATGTCATAGTCATCCTTATTTCCTCTTACATTTACAAGACTAAAAACGGCGCCCTGAATGTCTGCCTTAATATGTGGGACTACAAACGCATTGGACCTTCAATTAGTTACATTAAATGATCAACTGGGTAAGATATTAGAATAGATCATTTAGGGGGTACTGTAGAGTTTGAATGTTGGAGGATGGCCAGCGTTATATAGTAATATATTCCTATCTATATTGTAGCGCCCAACATTTGTTTTCGCCCTCGACTTATCCCTCCCCTCTCTCTCTCTCTCTCCGTCTCGTCCTCTCTTTTTCTTTTCAATTTTATTTCTCTCCGTAGATCTATTTTTCCCTTTTCCCATCTTTCTCTCCTTACTCTCTATATCAGATTCTTTTTTCCATCTTATTTTCTCTCGGATGTTATTCTTTTTCTCCTCCTCTTTATTCCCTCTCCCTCGCTCATTTTGGACATGTGTTTTTCTTCCATTTTTATTTGCCTTTAATATTCATATCCCTCTTTTTTTTCTATAATCAGTGATCTTGTCTCCCCTCTCTCTTTTTATATATTTGTCTCTCTTTCTCTATCATTTCATTTTCTCGTTATGTTTACTCCTCGGTTCTCTCTTCTACTCCTTCTTCTCTTCTCTCTGTATTTCTTTCCTATCATGTTCTTATATTAGATAGTAATGATGATGGTGGACCGGAATGTTTTGAAGAAGAAAAACACCTATACTCATCAGTCCGCACTTCATCTAACACAGAGACCTGTTTCTCAATCCTCTGACCATTGCAGCATCCAGTGTTTGAGGCTGGCAATGTGGCCATTCACTTCTGTCAAATATTTGTGCACAGAATTCCTCCGCGCTTTTTCCATTTTCCCGCGCTTTCACGCCCAAATTAAGGTGGGTACTTGGTTTTAGGTCGTGTCGGCTGGAATAAGTGATATTTGCTGGAGAGGAGGCAATTGAATACTGTCCAAGGGTGCACGATCCACAGGATGAAATTGTAATGAGCATTATTGTGATGCAGTTATGTCTGAGGCGAGGAGGGAAAAGTCGTCGGTATGTATTGCTTACTGAATGTCAACAATCATTCTCATTAATACAAAATATCACCTGTATTGACGGGATCTCATCTGCCACGTTAGCATAAGACAGAAGACTAAAAACACAATATCCACACACGACCATAAATCTATCCTTTACCTCACCCCCTCCACTTTCAAACAAACCCGACAACGCCCCTTCCCGAAACCAGGCTTCTGAAACCTACGTAAACGCAAAAGAGTCGTACTCTCCAATTAGCCAAAACTAATTTAAATAAAAATAAGCAATGAGAAAACCAAAAGCAAATGGTTATACCAAGCCTGTGTCCACAAAAATGGCTATTGCACTTCGATAGATACATTAAATACAAAATAATTTGTTTTTATCTTTACACCCAAACTACAATTCGGTGTTTCTAACTGGATGTTTTATGTGTATGGTCCAAGAATCACAAAGATATGAGCATTTTCTGTCATTACACAACAGGACCTCTCATCCAATGTTTGTACTTGAGTAGTACCGGATGTGTCGAATAAAGCAAAACCCAAGTTCGATCATTATACTTTTTGAAAAATTTTCAGTCAGTAATTGTGAATTATATCACTGTAAGTGCAATCTCGTTATCATTTTTATGTACTCTCTCTAATCACCATAGATTGTATTCACTGAACCCATTGTTCTAATATGGTCTGCAAAATTGTGGTGGTTCCACCTTCTCACGCAAAATAATCATCAAGTGGGTTTTCCTTGATTAAGACCTGCAAGAGCTGAAAGTGAGCCTCGCGTATTTTGAGACTCTTTCAGATAATGGGGTTTCGCGATGGTTTGATATTGGTGGTAAGGGACATGTCTTAGAAGTAATGAGTTGACTTTAGTGATTAACTTTTATATAACTACTGAAATATTTCTTAAATATTTTATGATCATTGGGTTTTTTTTTCGACAATCGGTCTCTCATACCAACTTGTGTGGGAGAGGTTTCCTATGGTATGACATGCTCATTCTTTGTGATTCTTGGACATTTATTAATTCCAGTTACAAATGAATTGTGCATTTACGGGTTTGTGTAGATGATATGATATTGTATTTTGATCTATTATGCCATCTAAGTTTGCCATTAGCATTTTTCCTGTGGGACACTATGACTTACTCTCAAACAAAATTTAGGTAAAAGAAAACACTCCCCTCGACATCTCTCACATTTATTTGTGTGTCAGTTTATGTTGACAAATTTTGCCACTCGCTACCCAGGGAGATTACTAACGTTGTAGTACTTATTTTGTTTATGCGATGAGCTTGTACGATGCTTTGAGTACCAAGAAGTGCTTATCATAGACTTTTGAAGTTAAAATTGGTATGCTTTACAAACAATCCTATTTGTAATATATGTATATACTTATATATATACTACGTTATATATATATATATAACTTTACCTCGTTCTCTCCACGCAAAAACGGTTTTAAAAACTCTATGATACGACTTTGGTAAGGAGTCGTCCTTCCCTCTAACCCTTCCGACGCCAGCATACTTTTGGTACCTGGCCAGGAGAAACTAGCCACATCATTTTCTGTCCTGAATTTTCTGCGGCCTAACTCCTTGAATATAACCCAAATGTGTAACTCAATCATATTTTTCTTTTGAGTGATACTGCTCACGCTGCATATATCCGAGCAGCGTTTGAGCTCGCGATTTTGGCAAATCTAGGAAGTATACGCAGATCGATGTTCTATGGCGATTGAATTCTCAAATTTTGTTGTTCCTGTTCTCTATTGTTCTTGGTTCTTTGATTTACTTTCTTTTTCTTTCTTTTTACTAGAAAAGATCATAATTCCCATCTCTCCTCACCTCTCTTCAGACTTTTTGGGCAATCTAGGCATACCGACTGATCGACATAGTTGCTGTTAGCAATCTCAAATTGTTGATATAATCTCTCTCGATCCTGTTATGATTACTACTCTACCTAGAAAATGAAATAAACACCTGCTCCTTCAATCTTTTTTGGTGATACTGGGGCTGACACCATTGAAATGCGACTTATGATCCTCACATTTTGTTTGTCTAATTCTTCTTGATTCTTGGATTCTTTGTTTTAATGATATATTAACAGGTTTTTTTTTTTCTTAGAACCAAACCAACATATCCTGGTTTCTCTTTGTCCGCTCTTCCTCTTTCTCTCTCCTCGCGTATTTCTTACTCCTTTCTCAGAGCCTAAATTAGGATGTGCACTTTTTTTTGTGCTGTTATGTTGTATTTTTATTAGAAGATTATTTGCACCTGGTGTTATTCACACCCGGCCTGTTCAGATGTCTCTTTTGCCTGCTCTTTTTGCACTTCTTTTACGATATCATTGGGATGAACTAGGTCAGAATAAAAAAATTAACTATCTCTGATAACAAACATCTTTGTCAGTGTATGAATTGATAATTAAGGTAATCTGAATATTATTTTTCCTTTTTTCCATTCTTCTTTTTTGTGAGGCAAACATTCCTTTAGTATGACATATATGCGATTATGAGCGTATAAGAGCCTTAATTTTTTGGTCGCGCAACGAGTGAGTCAAGACGAGGGAAGAACGTTCAACGATTTATTTCGAAGTTGTTAATTCTGTATTTCAAAATGCTGTAAAATCGAACGCTTATTATCTTTTTCTATTTCCGCATTATTCTCATGTTACTGGCTATGGGAAGATCTACATACTCTTTTGTACTCTCTTCTTGCGCAAGCGAAGACAGAGCAAACAAACATCATAACATTGACAATTTAATATTAAACATAGCACAACAATTACCTTGATTCGTGGAACTTCAGATCACAGTTCGTTCATATAATGTCAATGGTTTTCTGTCAAGAAGAAGTGGGCAATAGCTTCGTGATTTTGGCAGCAGAAAATAGGATTCAGCAAAACGAGCTGACAAACAAAGTTTCTCATGCAGTAGTGTGTCGTCTGCTAAAACACCTGTTCGGAGAATTGCTTGTAGTACTCGTATGTGAATGTGAACAACATACGCACGTTCATTCGTACACAAAGTGTGTGTACCCGGTACTGGTATACAGTGGTGTACTGATTCTTCATGCAGCTCTGTCTTGTGTGTAGCAAACCCCACTCACATAGATAATCAAGTGCCCCACACATGGGCCTCCGTTATAAGTACATAGCATAAACAAATTTCTCAATTGGATGATACAAAATTAAACAATATTCGGCAATTGCTTAGATTTTCCCCTTCTTCTACCAATAATACATTGAAATACTCAATAAGTCAATATAGCTTTCATACCGTACCGGTGCAGGCATGTTTCTTATAATCATTGAAGAAAGAACAACTGTATAGGCATACGTGGTTTAATTAGGTCATGGGACTCAACTTTGCTGGTATGAAATTCAACCTTCACCTTGTCAAGTTCAGAGTCATTTTACGATAAGAAAAGCCATAAATTATGCTTTAAAACGGAAGATTAAACCTTGCCGCATGTGGAGTGAAACTATTTTGACCTAAATACGGTGCTCCTGCATGTGCCATTATCTATTATGTGTGCCTATCAACATGGCCGTGGCGCTTTCTTCTAGGCGCCATTTTAATTTGGGCCTTTATCAGCTTTTATCTAGGTTTATATCCACTTGTCTAACAGCAGTTGGTTTACTTCTCTGATTGTCTAATACCAAATAGAGGTACAGACTAATTTATTATTCTGTAAGCCTGACTTATGTAAGATCAAAGTTAATTTACGTCATTGAATTCGTTTCTATAAAAATAGCCATTGTTCAAGGACTCGTACAAAGCCTAATTAGCTTCTTTTCCCCCTTATATTGAACATCTCCCCGAGGAAAACGTAGGGCAAATGTAATCAGTTGCTATGAGAACGAGATAAGCCACAACTATGGACAATACTCATAATATGGAAATCATGAATCATTGATATTTTTATTGTCATGATTGTACTCAATCAACGCCAACAGCAAATAGCATCTGTTTTCCTAGCATATGAACGTGAAATACTGCAAATTTGAAATATGATAATAAAACCCGAACTGATTTTGAAAAAGACGAATTCAACAATTCATTAGTTTGATAACTATTCATATAATTCTCGCGAGCTTTTTGCGTGTTGTACAACCTGGCAATAAAAATCCATTTTTTGCACTCACCGGCAAAATGAAAAAGTTGTCGACAAAATATAAAACAATTTGGTAATTTTGAGAAGAAATTAGGAACTTTGTCAGGGTCAACCCCCTCCCCCTCCCTATC
>CALNVZ010003426.1:34335190-34403273 GCA_940671915.1 Paracentrotus lividus
ATAAATATAATATATATATATAATTATGATTTAAAAAATATAATTAATAATAATAAATTTATAAAGTAGTAATGAAATATAATATAATTAAAAAATTAAAATAATATAAAATAAAAATATAAAATAATATAAAAATATAATGATAAAATAAAATTATTAAGATAAACAATATGTAAAAGTAATTTATATTATTAATTAAATATTATATAATAGGTATATAATTATATAGATTAATAAAAATAATATAATAATATATAAAAATTATAATAATTATAAAATTATAATATAATATTTAATTAAAATATTAATATGAAATTAATAGTCTAAAGTATAATATATAAATTAAAAATTATTATAATAATATTATATATTATAAATATAAAAAAATAAATTATATTATATTACAAAATATAAAATAATAGAATAATATTATATAAAAAAATAGATAATAAATATATTTATAATAAAATATATATATTCTTAAAAAAATTTAATAAATATATAAATAATTATAATTAAATATATAAATTTAAAATAAAATATATAAATAATATATATAATATATAATTATTTATATAAAAAAAATATAATAATATACTATATATAATAAATAACTCTTATATAAAAATAAAATAAATATAATAAAATTAGAACTAATTAATATATATAATATAATATTAAAAATAAACTATATATAAGTAATATATAATATGTATAAAAAAATATAAAATAAATTATAATAATATAAAAAAAATTATATATATATTAATATTATAATAATAATAAAAAAATATATATAATATTTATGATATATAATAAAAAATAAAATAAATAAAATAATATGAAAATTTATAAAATAAAATAAAAATATATACATAATATTAAAACTATAGATTATTAATTCATATATTATATAATATAATAATTATAATATAAATATATAATATAATTAATAATATATATATAATATAATATTATTTTAAAAATAATATATATAAAATAATTAATATAATTTTAAATTATTTATAAATAATGAAAAAATATATATTTAAATATATAATAAATATGTTATATAATAATATAAAATTTATTTTTTAATTAAAATAAATTATATATATTTAATAAATCTATAAATAAAATATAAACTATAATAATATAAATAATTATTAATATAATATATATAATAATAATATAAATTTAAAATAATATATAAATATAAAATAATAATATTAATTTAAATATAATAAAATATTTTTTTATAATAATTAATAAATAATTTATATAATAATAAATGTAATTATATATAAGTTATATAATTTCATTATATTCTAATAAAATATAATAATAATAAATTTATAAATATAAACTAAAAACACTCTCTATTTTAAATATATATAATAAATTAAATATAAAAATTATCATATATATTAATATTTAAATATTATATTATATAAAAATATATATAATTTGATTATATATAGTATATAATTAAAATAAAATTATAAATAAAATAATAATTATTAAAACTAGTATTAAAATATTATTATAATAATATATAATTATATATATTATATATATTAAAATATATATAAAATATTAGATATATATAATTTAATATAATTATAATAATTAATATATATATTAAAAAGTTAATAAGATATATAATTATTTAAATAAATATATATATCAATAATTAATTTATAATTTATTATAAAATTTAATAAAAAACTAATAATAATAATATTATATTGATATTATATATAAATAAATTATATTATAAAATAATAAATAATTTTGCATTAATATAATTTAATAAATAATATTTCAATTATAATAAATGATAAATATATATTATATATATATGATAATATAATATTAATAAATAGATAAATATATAAATATATATATATTAAATATAATTACTAATATTTATATATTAAATAAAAATATTATATAATAAGTAATATAAATCATATAAAATTCATATAAAAATAAAATAATAATTATATTAATAATACAATATATAAAATTTTAATTATAACTATAAATATAATATATTAATAATAATACTCAAATATTAAAACAATAACACAAAATATAAAAATTAATTAATTAATAATAAAATAAAAATAAATAATAATAATAAATAATAATAATATAATATAATAATAATAAAAAATATAAATATAAATATAACAAATATAAATAAAATAATATAATACATATATATCATAAAAATATAATAATATATAAATATATAATATCATTATAAATTTATAATTATATTATATAATAATTAATATAAAAACTATAATATAAAATTTATAATTAAATAATAAATATAAATTTAAACTAATACACTAATATAATAATATTTATATATAATTAAAATTAAATAGCTTCTATATATATAATATGGTATATTATATTTTAACATATATAAATATAAACCATAATTATAATAAAAAAATAAATATACAATAGACATATAAATAAACTACTGATAACTAATAAAAATATAATATATTTACCTAATACAAGTATAAAACTCAACATATATAATTATACTATGATAATATATAACACACTATATAAATATATCATATTGAATAATAGTATAATGCAATATTATAATATAATTATATATGATTAAATTATATTAAATAAAAAAATTATAATATGAATATATAAAAATTTCATATTAAAATAAAAAAATCATAGTTACAATATTATAATTATTATATTAAATTATCAAATATATTTATATATTATAATGTATATAATATAAATATATTCATATAAAATATATATATTTAAATAATACAAATTCTATATTCTAATATATAACATATATTAAATATAAAATAAAATTATGATTATTTTATTAAATTAATATTTAATAATATAAAATATAATAAATAAAGTGTAAAAATATATAAGACCAAAATAATATATGATTAATATATCAATTAAAAATATTGTTATATAAATATATATAATTATATAGGAAAATATAAAAATATATAATATATTAATAAAAAAATAATTAAATAAAAAGGTAATATAATATAATATAATATTATTATATAATAATAATATATAAATATATAAAATAAATAAAAATCAAAAAAATAAAAAAATATAAAAAAAATAATAAAAATAAATTAAAAATAAAAAAAATATATAAAATATAAAATAAATAAATATAAAATACTTAAAATAAAAGATATAAAATTCATATATAAAAATATAATATATATTTAAAAATTATAAAATAACAAATATATTTAAATAAAATATAAAAATAAAATAATTTATAATATATTTAAATAATTAAATTTAAAACAACATAAATAAAAATATAATAATAGAACTAAAATATATAAATACTAAATATATATTAAATATATATAAATATAATATAATTATTAAAAAATATATTATATAGAAAAACATACAATATATAGTTTATATATCAGAACAAAAATCAATATATATTATTTTAATACTATTAAGTAATAACTGAAATTAATAATCCAATTATAATATTTAATTAATTAAAATATATAACTAAATACTCAATATTAAATGCTATTACTATATTATATATAAAATAAATAGTAAAATAATAATATTAAAATATTATTTATTATAGATCTATAAAATATAATAATTAATAATTAACATAATATAAATATACATTTTATTATATATTAATACTAAATAAATATAAATAATAATATATAATTATAAAATATATTAAGCATATATATATAATTAAATTACTAGTAAATAATATAAAACATAATAATATAATTAATAATTATTAAATATAGATAAAAAAAATGAAATATATATATATTATATAAAACTAAATATATAATAGTAAATTAAATAAAATAATATAAAATAATAAATAAAAGAAATTAAATATATAATACTATATTAAATATCAAATTATAAATAAAAATAACCGCACCATATAAATATATATTAACTAACTAAATATATATATAATAAAAAAAAATTATATAAAAAATATATATATATATATAATAATTATATTATAATATTATTTAATTATATAAATTTTAATATATAAAAAATATATATAATAATAAATATATAAATAATGATAATACTAATATAAAATAATATTAAAATAATAATAAATAATAATTAAAAATAAATATAATTGAATTATTAAAGATATAAAATTAATAATTAATAAAATAATAAAATTAACAATATTTATATCTTATATTATTATTATTTAAACCTCAATAATATATAAAATAAAATTCAAATATTTAATCATTTTATTATATACATTATATTATAAAAAAATATAAAAATATAAATAAATTATATATTTAAAAAATAATTTAATAAATCTAAAAAAATAAATAAAAAAATTTTAATATATATTTTAATAAAAATAAAAATATTAATATAATAGATAATAATACAAACATATAACTATAAAAAAAATAAAAAATAAAATATAAAAATATAATAATATAAATATAGTATTAATAATAATAAAAATATAAGCAATAAATTAAATATATGAATTATAAAATAAAAATAATATATAAACATAAATAATATTAAATATAAAAAGATAAATAATATCATATAATATCAAAATTAAATAAATATAAATTGTATTTAAGATTAATAAAAAATAAAAATTATTAATAAAAAATAATTATATATTAATAATTAATTACTTTTAATATTAAAATTTATAATAATAATATTCATATATTATAAATAATAATAATATTATATCTAAAGTTTAAACTATATTAATATAAAAATAATAATTACTTAAAAAATAAATAAATATATATAAAAGAATACAATATAAAATATAAAATAATATATTAAAGATATATAAATAATTTAAAGAAATAATAAAAATAAAATATACATCAAATAAAAAAATATAATATAATAAAAAATAAAAAAATTATAAAAAAATTAATATTTTATTAATAAAATATACTTAATATAGATATATAAATATTACTACCACAAATAAAACAATTATAAAAAATAATATAAAAATATATAAATAATATATAGTACTAATAAAAAATATCTATACTAACTATAAATCTCTTATTAATAATATATTAAATAATAAAATAAAATTAAAATAAATAATATAAATATATATAAAATATATATATAAAACAAACAATAAAAATAAAATATCATTACATAATAAAAAATAAATAATATTAATAAATAAAAGTACAAATATTCATAAATTATAATAAACTAATAATTATAAATAAATTATAAATAATAATAAAAAATAATAAATATATAAATAAATTAATATTATTAAAAATAATAATTAAAAACATATTAATAGTATATAAAATATAACAATAACAATAATATCATAATATAAATAAATATTAATATAATATAATATTATTAATATTAAATCAAATATACAAGAATATCATATTAAAATAAATATAAAATAATAAATTAATTAAAAAAATCACATAAACAACTATTATAAGAAAATAAAATATAATAAATATTAATAAATTAATATACATAAAAAAAAGCTACTTATATATTCTAATAATAATATTTAAATATAATACAAATAACAAAATATTAAATAAAAAAAAAAAACACTTAAATATCCATAATATAATAAATATAAATAAAATTAATAAAATAATTTAAATATAAAATAATTAAATAAAAAAATTTATAATAAAAAAAATAAAAAATCATATGAATATATAAAAAATATATTAATATCTATACTAACATTATATATAAATACATTAAATAAACTAAATAAATAATTCAAACAAATTCATGAAAAAAAAACTGTATTAAATAACACCTATAAATAAAAAATTAACAAAAAAATAATTAAAGAGTAAATAATTCATATAAAAATAAATATATAATATCCATATAATGGCTAAAACTAATATAATCCCCCTCACCCACCTATAATAAATAAAGTAAAATAATAAATAAGATAGAACAGTAATATATAATAACTTTAAAAAAAAACTGTTATAAGTAATAAAATTTAATAATTTAATAAAATAACAATACCTAATTAGTACTAATATATAATATAAACAATATTATTATCCTACTAAAAAAATATAAATATATGTAATATATTCATTATACTCAATAATTATAAATCAATAAGATAAAACTCAATATTAAATAAAAATAGTGTAGTAAAGTATCAATCGAATACTATAATAATATATATTCCTAAACTATACAAATACTTAATAATCTATGATAATAAGCATGCTAATGAAAAATCGATCATGATTTAATAATATAAAGTAAAAAATTCATATACATATAAGTACAACTAAACAATAAACAGAAAAAAATTACTTGAATATTAGTTACATCAAATAAAAAATATAACAATAATCAAGTTAAATATGACCTCCACCAAATCAACCACTACCACAAAACCGAATCTACGAGTCAATCAATCTAATAAAAAATAATCGTACACCTTCATGCAACCTACTTTCTATGACTCATCACCATATTAACAAAATAAATACATAACGCAACAATATATAGCTCAACTTGTATATTAGAAATTAATATTATTAAACAATACACTAAACGTCCAATCAATAATATAAATCATTACCTATCCATGTTAATAAATATCAAAAACATAAAGTTAAATAAATCTATAGATATATCTAACAACTAATATACTATAATATATATAAAAATATGTATCCTTATAAATAAAATAAATATAACTTACCCACAAAAATACTTGAGAAAATAATATTAATACTACACATTATAAAAATCTAAATTAAAAATATATAATTATAAATAATAATAATAAAATAAATTTAAATAAAATAGAAAAAAAAATGAAAATAAAATATTATATAAAACACAAACACAATCCACACTCAATATGTCAAAAAAAACAGAAATAATACTAACTAAATCTCTATAAAACAAAACTAGATACCAATACTAACCATTGATACAAACTAATCATAACCTAAACATTATCGATACCACACAATTACATTAATTACTTCTCAATACCAATTATAAATGAAGTCGACGTACCATCTATCTAAAACATATATCAACTAAAGAACATTATACATATAATATATGTCCCATACCACCTAATAAATGTAGCTATAATACCTTTAATTTATACCACTCCTCTTCCCACACTTGCCGATCCATTATTAAACGCATTAAAGCCCATACACTGAATAATCTGCCCCATATAATAAAAATAAACTTTACTACAAACTTAATCTTATAATAAATAATGATATCTACTAAAATACACAATATATATCTAAATAAAACATCATATACTCTAATTGAAACAATTTCATGTAAATCATGGTCTTTGTACCGTGTGTACCTTACAGTTTTGCAATTTAAAGACGAGCACCATCCAAAGTGACCTAAGATTGAAGCAGGGCCCCTCCTCCCCCTCCCCATCTCGCCCTTCCCCATCTAGTCTTCTTTCATTCCATCCTATCCACTCCTTACCCATAACATCCTCCCTCCCTTCCTTCCTCTTCTATCCTGGTTATTAAAAAATTTACTCACAGGGAAAATGAACAAAATATGTCTAAAGTTCGCCGTAAAAGGAGAAAAAAATAAAAAGAAAATACTAATAATCCTTCTACAAAGTGAGCATGTGGTCACTGCATTCAATGTTTCTATTCTAATGGAGCCATTGGAAATACTGGATGAACAAATTAGTAGACGGTTTCCATAATATGTCAAGTATGTCACATTTACTCGCTGACGAAACCAATGATGGAAATTCTTAACCAATCATCATTTGTTTAAAATTTCTATACATGTACATGTAACATACTGTTAAACCGGTGGGATAATCTTTGTTAAATTTAATCTTTAAATTGACAACTTTTTACTTGTTTTAAGTTACCAATAGCCAATGGCAAAAGAACAAAGATGATGGTAAGTACATTTGTATTGCAATATATAGAAACAAAAGCTTGATCAAATTCACCATCGGGATATATTCCTGCCTAAAAATGAGTTAGTATCTACATGATAGATGAAGCAAACTTTTTGTTTTAAAATATAGTGGTAAACAGCAGCAGGTCTGGATTGGAAATTATAAAGGAGGAGCAAAAGACAGATACTGTTTTTGCTGTTATTTTCGTCAGCGAATTAATTTTTCGCGCTGAGGGGCCTTCAAAACATGTTCACAGGCTCTCTTAAATTCGCCTGCTGTTCGTAAGCTCGCAACTGAAACCCGATCTCCTACTGCATAGGAATTCAATGCTAATAATAGTTGCCGGGTTTTTTTAAATCGCGGCCTCGCCGCTTACTATTCGCGCGAAATCCGCGAAAACTAAATTGCACGCGAATTATTCCACGAATTAAGTAATGTTTTCATTCTAAAAAAATAGTTGAAGGGCATGTAAACAGAGATTGCCCAAGTTAAAAGTTTTTTTGTGCTGAGTCATCATTTGCATCTGTTGGAAGAAGTGCGACGTTACCATAATGTACACCCCAGCTATAAGTCACTCCACGCGACAACTACATCACAAGTAGCATAGTATAGTAAGCAATCTGCATAAACGATCGCTTGCATGAAAACATCGCACTGCGCGGGTTTGTGCACGGACAAATACGGCTAGTTTCTTTTAGGGTTTTGCGGCCCCAAATCGGTAAACATCGTTAATGATCTACGGTTCTTTTTCTTATTTTTCTCAGTTGAGAAAGTAGTTTTCTAGCGTCATGTCGTGAGATGGACCCCTAAATAGAGTGAGACTTTGGTAGCTCCTGAATATGTAAATCCATTCGAGCTCTCCGCACTTATCGGGCAATATCCCTACATCTTAATTGAGATGTAGATTTTCAAAGTTACCGAGAGTTTAATACCTACATGTACATGTTATGTTCACCACTGTCTGTTTAAGTTTTGTTCATTAATGCATACTCATTCCACTCAATCATTGCATGTGCATGTTTACATGTATGTACTGGGAATATTTGCGTACATTATGTTTTCGCGGATTTCACGCGAAAATAAATATTTTCCGGCGGCGGCGCGAATTTAAATCCACAAGTATCAACTGGGCATGCTTCCTTATGCAGTACTCGGAGGTGTCATCAGTGTTACAAACACTCAGATGCAAATTGCAAGAGGTCCGTTAACAATATTTGAGGCCACACAGCACGAAAAATTAATGTGCAAGAATACAGCGAACTGTCACTGGGAACAGTCCCACACGCTGTCAAGCCTCTATGCGGTAAATCATATTTTTCATAAGACACAGGAAATTATATAATACTTCCAGCAGTACACGAGTCCATACAAATATTTTATTCTCCATAAAGGTTCAAATGTGTAAACAGTGCTTAGGCGCCTGTTCATCACATCTGCATCAAATTGTTATTACAACAAAACACCATGGCATATATTAGTGCATGAGAACAGTTGTTTACTCAGTCTAATGCATATAGGCCTATAGAGCTCTAATCTTAATACTTTAGGACCATTAAACAATCATTGCAGTGACATAGCATTGGCTAGTATCCAGGATTTGAAAAATAGAACAGGGTGCGCCAGCAGAGCGAACGGGGGGTGGCTCCAAAATTTTTGATTTTTACATGTACAAGTAAATGGTGGTCGTTTTTCAACACTTCTCACGACGCGGGCGCGCCGCGTCTGAAACATTGCACCCCAGCTGGATTGCCACTGTCATATATATGCTCAATTTATTTAATGGACGGCTTTAATCTCTTATGATTTTTAGTGAAGAGAAATATATGTGTATTGTGCCATATAATTAAACAACATGCCATTAGTTTTGTTCTTTTTTCTCAAAATCCTAATGGCACTGCATTAGGTCAGCTTATGAGAAAAGAACATAAAACATAGCAACAGTTATATCTAAGATGTATGACAAACATAATGAAAAACTATAATTGTTGATATCAATCTGGAAAGCTAAAAATAACCTGTTTATAGGAAATAAGAATAAGCCAAGAAAGGAAATATTATTGCGTGGATTTAAAGCCAGAAACCTAGGACCAACTGCTGCCTTGCCCCCTTCCAGCAGTGAAATGCTTCTGCGTTCTAAGCACTGGAGAGTAGCATTTAAAATGAAGAATTGTAATTTCATAAACCACAGTGACGGTGTATAGAAGCACAACATAAGGTCTGAGTGCTTTATTTAACTGGAAAAGTGACATAAAATTGAAATCTTCAAACCACAGAACCTCAACTCAATGGCTATAGACCACGTAGAATGAAGCAGAATGCATTATCTCTCGCTGATCAGTGTGCGTCATTCTGGAGGAAAACTAAATCACACAATTCAGCTTGACACAGACATGATTGAGTAGATCCTTGAATGCATTCTAATCCTATCAAATCCAATCTCTGTTTATAAACAAGCTGAATCATCAATCAATAGTTTGATTCATATGAGTCAGAAGGTATAACTTTCTATGGTATCTTTCAAGACACAGACTATAAGGGAGAATTTCTGCTCTAGGACTCGTTGCATAAAGACTACTAACTTTAATTCATAGTAACTTTGCCATTATATATATTATATGGTATACTATCCACCTAACACATTGCCTCCACCAGCCAGTCAAATGCGAGTGTTCATAAAATAACATTTGATGCAAACGTTTTATAGTCATTTGAGTTGAAGATGTGAGAGGACCCTGTCCATACGCTGCTTTGAAAGGTGCGTAGCACTCGCCGATCTTATCGTGTGTTATAAGGTTTTGAATCAACAAAATGATAAGAAATTAACCGGAATCTGCTTAGAGCACACTGCACTCATACAGAAATTTTCAGTATGGAAAGTGCACACATTTTTTGGCCCATTGATTGTTATAGTTGGAGCTATGACATCAACGCAATCTGACAGGCAATCTTTACAGTGGACTCTTTACTACAGTACAGATCTTCCTAAAGACGATTAGCACTTAACGAATTATAGGTAAAACTTCCAAATGAAAGTTGTCAGCACATAAATAAGTCTGGCGGAATAGAATCCCTAACTATATTTCAATTGTCATCCAATACGTCGCTATATTCGTAATTACAGGCAAGTTTAATTTGTTCATTAACCATGTTTCACACTTGTCTTGATGGCTTTATTCTTATATACACCCCCCCCCCCATTTCCGACGACGGCACTTGTCCATTCTGTACCACCTTGAATAAGACAAAAATAAATAGGTTCGAGGAAACTAGCCCCCGGAGTATTTACGCCCGAAATAACTACCCTGCAAAATTATCTCCCCCCTAACTCTACACCTTAACCCTAAACCATTTTGGAATTCCCTGATACTTCCTTAAGGACCAATACCAAGAAAAATCGACTTTTAGTAATAGAGCACAATATCAGAGAGCAATTTAAAGAAAATCATCAAAAATCGTTAGAATAAGAGAGTTATGGCAAGTCTTGAAAAGTCTCGTTTTACCTTCCATGATCTCAAACCTGGCACATCGGCTTCAATATATGGCTGATTTTTATTGGACAACTCTCCATTTGTCTTTGAACACATATTTTCACATTCCATTTCTTTTCAAAATACTATCTCTATTAACTTCTGCAGCTCAAATATGTCCATTGGAAAAATAACATTCACCACAACATATGTTGAGTCAGAGAGGTTTATTATAAGAATATTTTGAAAGAAAATGGGGGAAATCTGAAAATTGGGTAACAAAACTAAATGGAGAGTTTGTCAACAAAGTCTGCATTTGAAGCCGATGTGCCAATTCCTGAGGATCCATAGAAGGAAAACAAGACTTTTCAAACTACCCATCTAACTCTCTTATAACGATTCGGGACCCGAAAACTTCTTTAAATTGGCATCCTCTCATTATGGCCTTTCTTCTGAAAGTGATTACTTCCTGGTATTCTTGGTTCCTTTAAACGGCAAAAAAAAAAGTGGAATAGGGATCACAGTCCCCCTCCCCCCTTCAAAAGAATCTTCACCTTTTGCTTGGGCTCAGATTCTTCGGGGGTCACATTCACGATCAAGGTCATAAACATAAGAGACCAATCATAAAAATTGGCAGAGACAACCTCCACTTTGTTTTTGAGTACAAAATCAAAATTTCCTGCCCCCCCCCCTCCCCCCCCCCCCCCCCCGACCAAGTAACCAAGTATTGTCATTCATAATTTTAGTTTAGTTTAAACACAGCATCAATGTCCAAGATAGACAAATGAAGACTACTCACGTCATTATCACGATGTCAATGGCTTAACTGGGATCGATTCATCAGTCAACCTTTGTACAATTAAATTTCACACTTAATTTAAAGGGGCCCTTACACAATATTGAATATAGTATTTAAGTCAGACCATCCCTGCACTTTTGTTGTGTTCGAGTAGCAACGGCCAGCCAGGACTGGACGGCTGTCCAAGGACCATCAGTCATATCAGCTTCCTCGCAGCGCTGGCGCAAGCAACGAAGACAACAACACATATAACATTACAATTAATATTAAACATAGCACAACAATTACCTTGACTGGACTCAGATCACAGTCGCATATAAGATCAATTCTGTCAAGAAGAATGTGGGGCAAAAGCTTTCGTGATTTTGGACAGCAGAAAATAGGATTCAGCCAAAACGAGCTGACAAACAAGTTCTCATGCAGGTAGTGGTCGTCTGCTAAAACACCTGTTCGGAAATTGCTCTGGTACTCGTTGGAAATTGAACAAACTTATACCACGTTTCCATTCGTACACAAGTGTGTGTTGTACCCAGGTACTGGATACGTGGGTGTACTGCATTCTTTCATGCAGCTCTTTCTTTGTGTAGCAACCCACTCCTAGATAATCAACGTGCCCCACACATGGGCCTCCGTTATAAGTACATAGGCATAACAAATTCTCAATTGGATGTACAAAATTAAACAAATTCGGCACAATTGCTTAATTTCCCCTCTCACAAATACATGAAATACTCAATAAGCAATATAGCTTTCAATAACCTGTCCGGTGCAGGCATGTTTCTTATAACATTGAGACAAGATAACAAACGTCATAGCATACGTGCGTCTTATTAGGTCATAAGGGAACTCAACTCTTTGCTGGTATGAAATTCAAACCTCACCTGTCAAGTCCAGAGTCTTTACGATAAGAAAAGCCATAAATATGCTTAAAACGGAAGATTAACCTTGCCGGGCATGTGGAAGTTGAAACTATTTTGCCTAAATACCGGTGTGCTTTCCTGCATGCTGCCATTATCTATTATGGTGTGCACCCTATAACATGGCCCGTGGCGCTTTCTTCTGAAGGCGCATTTAATTTGGGCCTTATCAGCCTTTTACTAGGTTTATATCCACTTGTCTAACAGCAGTTTGGATTTACTTCTCTGATTTGTTCTTATACTCCAAATAGGGTACATACTAATTATTCTTCTGGTAACGCTGAGTTATGTAAGATCAGTAATTACGTAATTGAATTCGTTTCTATAAAAATAAGCCATTGTTCAAGTGACTCGACAAAGCCTACATTAGCTTACTTTCCCCTATATTGAACATTCTCCCGAGGAAAACGCGACACCACGCGACCACCACACACATGAGTCACATATGTGCTGCAAATGTAATCAGTGTTGTTTTTGTTTCTGTGCTCTAATCGAGAAACAGATAAGCCAACAACTATGGGACAATACTCATAATATGAAAATCATGATATCATTGAATATTCTTTATTGTCATTGATTGACTCAATCAAGCAACAGCAAATAGATCTGTTTTCCTAGCATCATGAACGTTGAAACTGCAAATTAAATATTGATAATAAACCCGAACTGATTTTGGAAAAGACGAATTCAACATTTCATTAGGTTTGAAATTTCTATTATTTCTCTGCGAGCTTTTTTTGAGGGATATCGACCTATCCGTGTTGTTACAACTAGCGGCCAATAAAAATCCATTTTTTTGCACTCACCGGCCCCCCAAATGAAAAAGTTTTGGTCCGACAAAATATAAAACCCAATTTGGGGTAATTTGAGAAGAATTAGGAACTTGTCAGGGTCACCCCCTCCCCCTCCTATCCCATCCCCCTCCAAATCCCCTCCCCTCCCTAACTCCCCCTGCTCCCTCTCCCCCTCTCCTCTCTCCTTCCCCTACCCTTCCCTCCCCTTACCCTTCCCTCCTTCTCCCTCCTCTTCTCCCCTCCCTTGCTTCCCCACCCCTCTTCCCATCCCCTTTCCCCTTCCCTGTCCATTTCCCTCTCCCTTCCCCGTCCCCCCATCATGGAGATACGCCAGTGTGAATTGTGAACTTTACTCAAAAGCTCTTTCTTTCAGAATTTTTCAGCCACAATAAATAAGCATTCTCAATTCCGGAAAAAACTCGCGAAGGGAATTATTTACGAAAAATCTACCAATGACTTATAACTCGGGCATTGCTAATGTCCGGACTGATGAGTGTGGTAAATAGCGTTATGATTATTTGTCTGATCTTTTTGGATATTAGTTGAGCTGAGGAGAATTGATTTTCTAGACCAGATCCGGGTTCACTTTTGATCGATTCGGCTTGGATGTTATTTTTTTCCTCCTCGGCATCTCGTCAACACTAAGTGAGATAATTGAATCCGATATTGTAGTTTGTTCTGTCAATGATGACGTAAAATTGCATGAAGGATGAGACAGCGGTGGGGCGAAGAGAATGGAGCGAGTAAGAGTACACCATTACCCCCCCCCCCCCCCCCACCCCCCCCCTTTCCACCCCTTTAAACAAAAGTCATTCATTTCTAATTAAACAACGTCCGCTTTAAACCTGTCGCGCCCTTCACCCGCCTGCCTTGGTTAGAACTTGCTCCGCTTCCTATAGTTTTGCTTAAATGAATTGGCTCATATTTCAAATACAATAATTGTGAACGATTCAATTTTGTTCTTAAGGTGTATAATGGTGCACCCCCCCCCCCCCACACACACATACATACATATAAAAGAAAATGTCATCCAAACATAATTATCACAGGCGAAGATTCAGACAACAATAAACATTCACAAAAATGTATCCAAATGTTAAAACATAGTTTGTGGTATTGAACCACGCCAGATGAATTATTTGTTTCCATATTATTGTTTCAGTTATTTGTTTCAATGTTGTCAACTTTTATCATGTGTATAGTTAACCTAGCAACATATACATATGTAATTCAACAGACTACATGTAGATGTATTCAAAATTCAGGTATCTATAGTCTGTTGAATTACAATAATTGTATAGGTAGTGAAAACAAAATGAGTATAATTATGTTTAAACAAAAACATTGTGTTTTCTTCCCATAACAAGGATCAAATTTACCATTTTCTGGGTCTGTTTGTGCTACATTCACTATGGGTGATTCGGTATGAAAAACGAGGAGAGAGAGAGAGAGAAAGAGACAGAGGGGGAAATGGGGAGAAAAACTAAAGAACGAACATGACACAGGGAGGATAACAAGAGAGAGAGAGAGAGAGAGAGGAAAAAATGGCCAAATACAACTACAAAAGAGGAGAGTACTATCATAATTTAATTCTATTCAGAGTATCTATTTATAGATTTAAGCTCGAGGTGCATTATAATTGGCATATTTGTGGAAGTGATGAATCAAACGTGAACCAAATAATGAGTATGGACTCAGCAGCAATCAATCTTGTCATTATATTAATACAATCATTATTATGCTGTATTAAGGGTTGCCTTCCTTGGCGCCATTCTAATTTGGATTTCAGTTTAAATATCTGAATAATGACAACATGATTATATATGGTGTAGAAAATGACATGGGTAATTTTGAATTTAATCTAAATTTATTTTCAGTTTTATTTCCAAATCATTGTTTACATGTTTCCGTTTCATAAATAAAGATTTTGTTTTAATTCATAATCTTTTAAATGCTAGTACCGTATAACACGTTGGTTGCATGTTTAAAATATTATTTCATAAAAAGGGGACTAGAAGTATGGCATAATCATTATTTATTTTCTATCCATTTCTTTTTAGAGGCAAGGACAGAAGAAATATACATACATAATAAAGATTTCATAAACACACACATATCACATCTTTGAATTTTATATTATTGCAATACCCCTTGATTTTGTTCCTTCTTTTTATACAGACAAGATATATTTTCCAAAAATAAAGTCATAGACAAGTTAAAAAAAGAAAGTAATAAGAAAAAACACAGTTATCCCAAGATGGCGTGTCAACGTTTTCGCCAGATATCTTGTTATTATTATTTTTTGTTTATTTATTTCATTTTTTTTACATTTTACTATCACAAGAAAATACTGCTAAATAGTCGCATATGTATTTTATAAGCTTATCTCTGATCATTGTATTACTTAATTTCTACACATCCTGACATAATTGTTAAAGTTATTAGGTCTACAATACAGACATTTTAAAAAAAGGAACCTAAATGAAAATGGAATGCAATTTCCAGCATTATTCCCAATGACAATGGCAATAGCATTCGAAATCAAGATGAATCTATAAATATCCCTATATACTGTGCAACTAAAACAGGAAAACAGTAAATGAGTAATCCACCATTTTGTTACCCAACATTTTAATTGCAATCTGACGATCAACATTTTCTCATTACAATGCATTATTCAGTGATTGCAAGATAAAAACCCTTGTCAGTTTGTTCTTCCTTTCCTTTTTTTTTCCCGCGTAGAGGATCGATGACAGATGCCGCGTACTTTTTTTTTTTCATCCGGCCGCTGCTAGCTTTGACGTCATTAGTCGTACCATCCCGTTGCCTAGGTTACAGGGGTGATTATCTGCAAGGCGTCGCACGCTATTTCATTCATAAACAGGTTAGATTTAAAGGGATTAGATGGAATGGTTCCTTGAGCAATCCGAACAAGATGGAATTATTTTTATTTCTATTTCTCTTTTATGCTAGTCGTCTTGTCCATATCTCTCCCATCTCCATCTATATCTCTCTCTCTCTTTCTCCTCCTTTCTCTCCCATCTCTCTATTCCTTCCCACTCTACACCTCCCCCCCCTCTCTCTCCAATCTTTCTATCCCCTTCCCTGTTTATACCTCTCCTCCCTCTCTCTCCCATCTCTCTCTCTCTCTCTCTCTCTCTCTCTCTCTCTCTCTCTCTCTCCTTTCTCCTCTTTACATCTTCTTCCCTCTCTCTCTAACTTCCTCTCTCTATATATCTCCCCCGATTTCTCTCTCTCTCCCTCTCTCTCTCTCTCTCTCTCTCTCACACACACACACACTTAAATAGCTATATCATAGAATACTAAGCTGTGAGAAAATAAATCATCATTATGATTATTTTTCTTTGTTATGATTTAAAGAGAGTAAGAAAGAGAGGGCGCGAGGGGGGGGGGGATGAAATGACTATAGACAATAGAAATGTGATACGACATGACACAGCTCGAGTTCAATGCTTGTGAATTTTTCCACGCTTTTGTGGCGTTTTTTCCGGACAGCACTTTTATTCCGATGGAATTAATTTTAATGTAGGCCTAGAAAAAATGTCTTTAATTCCAATAATTATCCCGATGCTTGTCACGGACTGCGTAAGTCATAAAGAGCAGAGAAATATTAACTATAGTGTATTTATATGACTAATTAATCACCTTTTGAATTTATTTACTTTTGTATGTCATTTGATTAAATGAGAATTCATTTCCGTTAAATTTCCCTTTAACCTCTTTTTAGCTAGAGCGAACAGGATATAAAGACATTAGAGATGCCATTCATATTCTTTCACTAAACAGAACTGTGAAAATCAAATTTTAATTTACACTCATTTTTTTAATTTTTTTTTTACAAAAACATGTTTACTTAGAAAACAAAACAAGAAACATTCACTCTTTTGATTAACAAGCGCAACCCCCGTATTAACAAGGCTTTTATTTTCAAAAGGCATATCCTTCTTATGAAAAAGCCGTGCCGGGGATTGCCGCCAAAAATAAATTGTCACGTTTGAGTCGCATCAAAGTTTAATTACATATTTGTTCCATTGCATGCACATGTCTTTCCCGGAGCTTCTTTGTTATTGTCTATTTTTATATTAGCCTTTTGGTAGCCAGAAAAACATACACTAAATAATATTACCCTTCAAGTATTGCACCCTAATAGCTAAAATGTGTGCATTATATATACATTTCTAAATTTTACAAACCTTTCGTGTACATTGTTATATTTCATCCATAATCATACAGTATTTAAATTGTTGACCATTGATGTATATTCTGAAAGGGGGGAAAATATTCCTTTTCATTCCAGAGACCCGTATATAATGACCAGACTCGGCAATTTCTGAGGGGGAGGCAAAACTTAAAATGCAATTTTGGGAGGTGAGCATTATCAGGAATCAAAATCATACTTAATATTTCTCCCCAAACCGTTTAGGTTTCATTGATAATACTTCTCGTAAAGAAATAATGGCTATAAGGTGCAAAGACAAGAACACAATAAGACGTCAACACTCACTGTATACATGTACATGTACAACTGAAATTTTGTTTTGAGTCTGAGTTTTGTTTTGGTCAGTTACTTCCTTTCGTCAAAGAACGACAGTAAATCTCTTAAACAATAAACATTATTGTTTCCTATTCCTCTTTACCCTGAATGTCATAAGTCATCCTTATTTCCTCTTATATTTACAAGACTAAACAACGGCGCCTGAAAATGTCTGCCTAATATGTAGGACTACAAACGCAATTGACCTTTACATTTAGTTACATTTAAATGATCCAACTGGTAAGATATTAGAATAGATCTATTTAGGTTGAGTACTGTAGTTTGAATGTTGGAGGGAAGGCCAGCGTTATATAAGTAAATATTCCTATCTATTTGTAGGCCAACATTTGTTTTCCCCTCCGACTTTCATCCTCCCCCTTCTCTCTCTCTCTCTCCGTCCGTCCCTCTCTTTTTTCCTCTTTCAATTTTATTATCCTCTCCCTAGATCTATTTTCCCTTTTCCCATCTTTCTCTCCTTACTCTCTATATCAGATTCTTTTTCTCCATCTTATTTTCTCTCGATGTTTCTTTATTCTCCCTCTTTATCTCCCCTCTCTCTCGCTCATTTTGGATGTGTTTTTCTTCCACTTTTATTGCTTTTATTCTATCCCTCTTTTTTTCTATAATCAGTGATTTGTCTCCCTTTTTTTTATATTATTTGTCTCTCTTCTCTATCATTCATTTCTCGTTATGTTTCTCCTCGATTCTCTCTCTCTCTCTCTCTCTCTCTCTGTATTTCATTTCCTATCAATGTTTTATATAGATCAGTATGAATATGGTGCGACGGAATGTTTGAAGAAGAAAAAACACTATAACCTCTCCATCAGTCCACTTCAATCATAACACAGAAACCATGTTAAACATCTTTGACCATGCAGCATCCGTGAGGCGGCAATGTGCCATTACCTTCTGTCAATATTTGTGCACAGAATTCTCCCGCGCTTTTTCCCATTTTCCCGCGCTTACGCCCAAATATAAAGTGGAAAGTACTTGGTGTCGGTGGAATAAGTGTATTTGCTGGAGAGGAGGCAAAATGAAATACTTCCAAAGGAGTGCACGATCCACACAGGAAATGAATTGATAATGCATTATGCATGCAGTTATGTCTGAGGCGAGGAGGGAAAGTGTGGGTACTGTTTGCTTACTAGATGTAAACAAATCATTTAATAATGAACTTGTATTAGGGATATATTTCATTTACAGCTAAGAAGAATAAAAAATCACCAAGCTATAAAATATTTTACCTATCAACAAAAAGGTCCCAACGTTGCAAAAGGCTCGTCTTCTCCAATTCAGCCAAAACATTAAATAAAAAATAAGCAATGAGAAAAACCAAAAGCAAAATGGTTATACAGTGTGTCCCACAAAAAATGCTAATTGCACTTCAGATAGATATAACATTAAAATTACAAAATAATATTGTTTATATCTTTACACCCTTAAACTACAATTCGTTTTCTACAACTGGATGAAATTTTATGTGATATGGTCCAAGAATCACAAAGATATGAGCATTTTGTCATTACACAACAGGAAACCTCTCCATCCAAGTTTGTATTGAGTAGTACCGGATGTGTCGAATAAAGCAAACCCAAGTTTGATCATTAATACTTTGAAAAATATTTCAGTAGTAATTGTGAAATTTATATCACTGTAAAGTGCAACTCATTACCATTTTAATGATACCTCTCTCAACTCACCAATAGCATGTATCACTGAACCCCATTGTTTTAAATATGTCTTGCAAAATTGTGAGTGGTTCACTTTCACGCAAAATAATCATCAAAGTTGGGTTTCCTTTGAATAACGCACCTCAACGAGCATGAAAGTGAACACTCACAGTTTTTGCAAGACTCTTTCAGAATAATGGGGTTCAGCGATGCGTGATATTGGTGAGCTAAGGGACATGTCATTAGAATGGTAATGAGTTGCACTTTACAGTGATATAACTTTTATAATAACTACTGAAATATTTCTAAAAATATTAATGATCAAACTTGGGTTTATTTTTATTCGACACATCCGGTACTACTCAATACAAACTTGGATGGAGAGGTTTCCTGATGTGTAATGACAAAATGCTCATATCTTTGTGATTCTTGGACCATATCACATAAAATTTCATCCAGTTACAAAAAATGAATTGTAGTTTACGGGTGTAGAGTAAGAATGAATATGATATCGTAATTTTGATATTATGCCCATCTAAAGTGCCATTAGCATTTTTTGTGGGACACACTGTATACTCTCAAACAAAATTTAGGTAAAAGAAAACACATCCCCTGACATCTCTCACATTTTATTTTGTGAGTCAGTATGTCTGACACAAATTTTGCCACTCGCTACCCAGGAGTATACTAAACGTGTAGTACATTATTTTGTTATGATGCACGATGAGCTAGTAACGATTGCTGGAGATACCAAGAAGTGCTTATCATAGACATTGAAGTTAAAAATGTGTATGCTTTATCAAAACAAATTACCATTTGTATATATACATGTATATATATATATATATATATATATATATATATATATATATATATATATATATATATACCTCGTTCTCTCCCGCAAAAACGGTTTTAAAAATCATGAACGACTTTGGTAAGGGAGTCGTCCTTCCCTTACACCCCTTCCGACGCCAAGCCAACTTTGGTACCTGCCAGGAGAAACTAGGCCACATCAATTTTCTGTCCTAATTTTCTGCCTAACATCCTTGAATAACCCAAATGTGTAACTCAATCATATTTTCTTTTGAAGTGAATATGCTCACGCTTGCAATATATCCGAGCAGCGTTTGACTGCGATTTGGCAAATACTAGGAAGTATACGCAGATCGAATGTTCTATGGCGATATGATTCTCAAATTTTGTTTGTCTGTTCTCTTGTTCTTGGTTTCTTTGATTCTACTTTCTTTTTTTCTTTCTTTTTTTACCTAGAAAAGGAAATATATATTCCCCATCTCTCCCTCACTCTCTTCAGCTTTTTTGGGCAATACTAGGCATACGCTGATCGAAAGTTGTGTAGCAATTCTCAAATTTTGTTTGTATAATTCTCTTGTTCTTCGACTCTTTGTTTTAATGATTTTACTACCCTTTTACCTAGAAAATGAAATATATATTCACCTGGCTCCTTCCAACTCTTTTTGGTGATACTGGGCATACACCGATTGAATAGCGATATGATCCTCACATTTTGTTTGTCTAATTCTCTTGTTCTTGGATTCTTTGTTTAATGATTTTACAGGTTTTTTTTTTTCTTAGAAAACCCCCAACAAAATCATCCTGTTTCTCTTTGAGTCTCGCTCTTCCTCTTTTTTTCTCGCAGTATCTTACTCCTTTCTCCAGAAAACCTAAATAGGATGTGCACTTTGTTTTTGTGCTGTTGATGTTGTATTTTTATTTAGAGATTTATTTGTCAATCTCTGGTGTTATTCACCCCGCCTGTCAGATGTCTCTTTTTGCCTCTCTTTTTGCACTTCTTTTTATCGAATTACATTGGGAAGAAACTAGGTCAGAATAAAAAAAATAATATCTCTATGACTAAACAAACTTATCTTCTCGTCTATGAAATTGATAAATTGGTAATCTGAAAATATTTATTTTTTCCTTTTTTCCATTTCTTTTTGTGAGGCAAACATTTCCTTTAGTTTGGAAATTTAATTTGCAGTATAGAGCGTATAAAATATGAGCCCTTTAAGTTGGTCAAAACAGAGTGAAGTAAGAGAGGGAAGAACGTTCAGACAGAATTTATTTCGAACAGTGTTAATATCATGTATTTAAAATGCTGTAAAAATCGAACAGTGAATTATCTTTTATTTCCGCAATTATGTCATCATGTTACTCGGGCTATGGGGAAGATCTAACATCACTCCTTCTAATGTATCTTTTTATTGGCCGATATCATTCCAAGAGATTGTATTTGTTCCTCTTTTTCACACGATGTGTAATTCTGGCAATCCATTTGTCCTCCCATTTATTCTCTGTCTGTCCGTCTCTCTCCGTCTCTCTCCTCTCTCTCTCTCTCTCTTTCTCCCTCGCTCTGTCACTCATCAGACCTCCTATATGACTTTTCTTGTATCTCCAGTTCAAGAATAATAGTTATAAATGTATATATCAATCTATCCAAGATACAATTTCCTTGTATTTATCTTTAAATAAATGTGCATTATCAGTATATCAACAATTCATACTATAATAATACATAACAGGTTTTGATCCAGCATTCACCTTCATAATAGATTGAGCAGACCCACAATGGCAGCTCTATCATATTTGGAATGGCTTGTAACAATCTTTTATATGAACTAAGGCTGGATATGCTACTGCATAAAATTCAACAAATTAGGTCACTAAAGAAGAATAGTTTTGTTCATATTTACCATATATTTATTTGCACATCAATAAAGCTAATACACATTATCTGACATTCATTCATTATCAGCTAAGTAGCAGAAGGCCGATAGAGGCACATGTATGAGATTTGTACAAACTTAATGCCTTTCTTCCCATTCAAACCTTACCAATAACCTCTTGCCACTAACCTCACAAAATATAATTTACTGTGAAATATCATTTGCACACTTTTCACTCTCAACAGTGTATATGATTATCTCACTATGGTATCGTACTTGACATGACAAATTTCATACATATCCATAGGTTTTTAAATACACAGGCCCGTATTCTGTTCCGGGGTTTAGAGTTGTACGGCAATTGACAATAGATTCGAACAATAGAACCGTACGAGAAAAATCTCCCAGCACGAAAAACACCTCCCAACGTGTACAACTTTCGTACAGCTGGAAGTTTCTTGTCACTGAAACGCACAGATAAAACCGGAAATCCATTGAAATAATGACGCAACAATGATTGTTTGTAGCCGCTTTATCCTTTGACCACGAGTTGTGCATTGTCACTTGTCATGCACTTTTAAATTAAATATCACGTCCTATTCATTAACAATTCAGTGGCCTGGGATGGGAACAATTTAAAGGCTTGGAATTTTTTGCTGAAAAAAGACAATGGTTTTATTCCCTCTGAATAATTATATACCTTAAAGGCACATAATGATCCCTACGGATGGTATCTCACTTGAGGGGGGACACATTTGGGAGTGTTTTTGAGGGTATTCGGCTGGTTTTTAACATTGTTTGTTTGTTTTTTTTTGTTTTTTAATTTATTATTTTTTTTTTTGGGGGGTGCTTTGTTTGTTCGTTTTGTTTTGTTGTTTCTTTGTGGTTTTTGTGTGTGTGTGTTTTTGTGGTTTTTCTGATCGAAACTTGCTCTGATCAGAAAAGCATTGCCATAATTTTAATTGGTTGACCTACTTGCAGCAGTTTACTTTTTTTTTCTAACAATGTAAAACATAAAAGATAGATATAAATTTATTTTAAATTATAAATATATAAAAATTATCTGTTCGTAGTTTTATTCTTTTGAATTGATCTTCCTAAATAGCTCCACGAATTTTTCTTTCACAAAATGTGAGTGTCCATATTTGGCCAAAAGCAATGAAACGTTGAATTTGATTCCGACATCACGCTACATTGCATGCGCAAAAGTCTCACTTAGGTGCATGCCGCATCACTCTTTTTCTTATTTACCATTTTTTTTTCTGTCTTTCTTTCTTTTTTTTTTCTTATTTGGGAGGGCAAAAGTATATAATAATGGGAAGGGGTAAAATATAATTTTCAACTATTTAAATATTCAACTGTTTACAGAGCCATACACATAAACAATAAAACGTCAATGTTCATTAACAATATCCACTCGGCCTCGAAATCCCTACATCTATCAAATAATAATAAATAATATGGACCTTTTGAAGAATGGTGGAATTTGTTTCCATTCTTTTGTGTGATTTTTTTGTACATGTTGTATGTATGTATGCTCCTATATTTGAAATGGTGCGGAAATTCTTTATTGTGATGAAAAAGGTAATCCATGCTTAACGAGGTATATTATCAAAGCACGGATTATCTTTTCTTTGAGAAGCTTAGCGGTTCCAGGTTATGGCTGACATAGCACAATGACAACGGACAAAGGTCTCAGATTCAGGGCGGAACCAATTGCCTGAATGAACTACTCGTTTAGTATTTTTAATCCGATTTGCATAACTAGTTGTTGCTATGACTGACAAACACGTTTCTGTCTCACATAGCAACACACTTATATATGCAAAAAAGGAAATCGAGTGGGCCTATTTTATGTCAAGTGCCATTAATAATTCAGTAGTCTTGAAAGAAAACATTAGTTTACATTCTCAGTTGAAAATGATAATGGTGTTTTTCTCCTCTGTTAGAAATTATGGACGTATAGGTGGTATTTGACGTCGCGGAGATGTCTCTGAGACTCGAACACTCGGAGACGTCTCCGATAATTGTTTATGTATCATCAGAGACGTCTCCACGACAGAAAAAAATCACACACATTCGTAAGCATGTTCTATTTTCCCTCGACTTATGAGATGTTGCGGAGATTCATGAGACGTCTGTGCGACCACTTTTAGATCTTTCCCCGACAAAAATCAACACCGTATCAAACCCGTCCCAAATCAGTCTCAAATCAGTCTCATGGCAAATACCTTGAGATACCACCATAAAGGGTATCTCACTTTGTCCCGCGACTCGGTACTCCAGGAGTCTCCGATATATATGGGGGGGGGGGTTGGACGTGTCCCCCCCCCCTCGATTTTTTATGGGGATCGTCCACCCTCTCGATTTTTAAAAATGAACAATTTTATTGTAATTAGCTTGTAAGCTAATAAAGAGGTAAAATGTATGTCAAATAAGATGCTAAATGTTATTATAAGGCAAAATTTCCGGCTCGCGCTTCGCCGCTCGCAATCATTTTCATTAGTTTCTGCATAATGTGCGAAGTATTTTTAGTGTATTATTTTTTCACTTTCGGGTGTTTCCGCCCCCCCCCCCCCGCCTCCCCGTCGTGACATGAAATCGCGCGCTTGTCGTGGGAATATCTCGGAGACGTCTCTGAGACGTCTGCGCGACAAAAAACATCCAAATCATTTCAAACCAGTCTCAAATTAGTCTCAAACTAGTCCAAATCCATTTTTTCCAGTGTAATGACAAGTGACTTGCCCCATTAGTTTATTGTTGGTTTTCGCGTCAGTTGTCCTTTCTTCAATATGTCAGGTCAAACTAACACTTCAATCGTGTCGGAAATGTCATTTTTGATGGTTAACATGCAATTAATCTAATCGTCGTGGACAGTTCTATAATGCACCTAATTCTTAAACAAAGTTTTAACAACCTTTAACTTCAAGTTAACGAGAAAATAGATAAATTAGCTTCCTCCGACATAAAACTCGCAAAGCCATATCAATTCTAAACAACCTATGCCCCTAGTTTAGAATTCTTTACAAATGTTTGTACAACTCTAATCCCGAATGACGTCATCCGAATCTACTTTCGTACGATTAGACGCACGCTTCACTGACGCTCCATAGAGAGCGTGCAAATCAGCGTTGCATTCTCGTTTCATTACCCTTACTATTTTCGTGCGACAGCACAACTCTAAACCCCGGAACAGAATACGGGCCAAAGAGTTTCATCAGAAACAGAGATTAAGTGCTAAAAATGGCATTTTCCACGTGAGGCCACTATTACATTTCAAACCAAGCCCTTCAATTACTAACATCTTAAATTGACATAAATGGAGATAACCTGTTTTGCGACGAAAATCTTCAATGAAGTCACAAGAAAGATCAGTATCAATAAATATATATTTCTTAGAAATCATATTTCACAATATGACTAACGTTATTTCACAATATAACTAACATCTCCAGTTTGACTGGTGAGGTCTAAAGACACAAATTATTGAATAGAACAGTTTTATTAACTCTTGCAAGCAATGGACGGATATTCACTTGATACACTGTAATTCTATATAAATGGATTTTATAAATATTTCTTTAGATAAAGCACTAAAATAACATACATTCTAAATTGCTCCGTAATCATATTCATTTTGTTAATTTAAACTATCTCTCTTCCTCTTTATATATCCTGTTTCTCTCTCTGTATATATCTTTGTGCATATGAATTTATCAATCTCACTATTTATATCAATAAAAATTCATTAGTTTTTCCATTGTACATTTAGGTTGTCAATGTCAAAATATTTCCATCAATAAAAATTTATTGGATATTCTATTGTACATTTAAATGAGCAATGTCAAAATCCTTTCTCACCAACAGAGGGCAGAATTCCCATTGCTTCAGAAGCGATGAGGAACTTTTTGAAATGTTACCTTGCGATAGAAAACCTTTAACTCTCCAATTTTAAACATGAAAAGAAAAAGAAAACGAAATAGGAGAAAACCAGAGAAAGGGGTGCATAATAGTTTTAATAAGAATCTTTGACCTGCTTATGAAAGAGAAGCTATTTTTTTTTTTTTAATAGCTCTCACTCTACTCGATTTTGAACTTGGTTAAACAGTCAACCTTCCCCAAGTCAAATCTGTAGGGACTGAAATAATAGGTTTGACTTTAGAAAACCTTACCTACGAAGAGTAAAAAGCAATGAAATTTAAAGAGAAGATGATTTGAAATGGCCTTTGACTTTGGCGATTTTTTTACTTAAGCAAGGTAGACTGTACTTTCAAAACGTGGAAGTGTATGATAACATTAGAAAGCTTGGAATCTATATTTTCAGAAACGACATAAAACCAACAAATTAATTCTAGAAGCTAGCAGTTTTGATGTGGCATGTCACAAATGTATACTAATTTCAGCACACTGCATTCCAGCCATTCTCACATCAATAATTGTTACAACTCTCTATGGTTATAGAGGGAAATGTCTGGGAATGGGTGTGGTCATCTGCTAATCTTATATCCTCTCCCCAATCCTGTTACCAACCACTGCACAGACCCAGCATTTGCTCTAACACAAGATTGTGCAGGCCCAATTTTCTGGGGACAATAGCCACTCTATTATATTTGGGCATGGGCCAATACATTCTTTTGAATTAGTTGAGTCTGGATCCGCCACTACCTGACCATTTTATTGTTCCATCTTTTGAACAGGAGGTCTCTGGTTCGAATCCCGCTGGTACCCCATATTCTTTTCTCCTTTTTTCATATTATATATTTCTGGTCAGTTTCCTTCATTATTCAAAATCTTTCGAACAAATTAATTCTGGATGTGTGATAGCTCAGTGGTAGTGGTCTGGTGACAGGGAGATCATTGGTTTGAGGTGACCAAGGTGATGTCCTTGAGCCCTTGGTAATGCATTCTTCCTCAATATCCAGACACTCAGAAAAGACTTGAAACTTTCAGTCCCCCTGGTTGCTTATTTATAACAATTTCATTGCCCGACTGGCAGAGAGGCGTTAATTTGAGTGCACAAACTGTACAAAGTTCAACATTAGGATCAAGTTAATGCCCTTCTGCAAGCTAGGCAACAATTTAATTGCTTCATTGGCAGTGAGGTAAATAAAAACAATCAATTTCAATTTTTAACTGCAATTCTTCAGTTCATTCTCACTACCAGAAAAATCTCAACATGACTCTAGGATAGAGAGATACTTGCTGAGGGTGGGGTCACCTGTATATCTTACCCCTCCCTGTCCTACTCCCTGCTCTCCCCCATGCTACCTCTCCCCCACCCCGTCTGTCACCGAATTGTGCTCCTATCCGCTGGGTAGGGTGGGGTCACCTGCTTATCTTACCCCTCCCTGTCCTACTCCCTGCACTCCCCCATGCTACCCCTCCTCCACCCCGTCTGTCACCCCCTTGTGCTGCCATTCGCTGCTTGGTGTGACTGCTGGGGGCGGAGCTTGTCTTGATGGGAGGGAACTGCACACGATCTCCTGTGGGGCAAAAGAAACAAAAAATATTAAGAAAATTTGATTTCTTTGGAAAAATATTCTTTGATCAAATTTAATCAAATTGGCTTCTTAAATTGACAACAGTGGTGGCTTGCTTTTGTAACTGAATATGCAGATAGAAAAGACAGCTGTCAGCTGCCAGCAAAAGTAGCATGCAGTTTAATTAGTTCTGAACAAAATATATAAGAGCTAGCAACTTCATCAGCTTTCTGTCTTGAAATTGGCAACAATGGTTGCTTGGTTTTATTGCTTTATAAGCAAATATACAGAGCAAAAATAAAAGTACATGTACAGTGCATTTTATTTGGTTTGGGGCTCATGTTATAAAGAGCTATGTTGATCAGCTCTTCTTCAAATTAGCAACAGTAGCGGTTTTCTTTTTTTGGTTAATAAACAAATGTAAAAATAGAAAATAGAAGCACAGTGCATTTAATTAGTTAGAGATACATGTTATAAAGAGTTAACTTGATCAGTATTCTTATTTAAATTAACAACAAAGGGGGTTCTTTTACATTTGAATAAATCAATAAGAAATGTTTACAAAAGCAGATTTCTTACCATTTGGAGAGGAGAATGACTGACTCCTTTCTCTGGATGTAAAATCACCAATGCTGACACTATCTACTGACTGAACCTCCATGTTATTAGGACTCATCTGCGTAGGATAAAAGGATAATGCATAAATCACATAGAGACGAGTTGGAAGTACGAATCCCTACGAGCTTCCACGAGCTCTAATTAATTTGTTCAAGTTTGCACCGAGTACAATTCGAGTAGTACTGCATACTGCAATAAGTTATTCCAATCTTGTCTCAAGTTTGACCGAGTGTATTAGGAGTTAAGTCGAGTTAATCCTGTTTATCAAGAGTTTCATTTGAGTAGTTCTGACCTTCATATGACTTAAAGTAGTGGGTGTTCACACTGAGATGAGTTGAAAGTATGAGTCCCTGCAAGCTTCATGAGCTCCAACTCATGGAAATTCAAGTTTGCACAGAGTCCCAATAGAATTAAACAGAACCCAGTATGAGTAGCAAGGAGTTAGCAACAAGTAGAGCAGAGTACTGTTTGAGTGATTACGAACTTAAATGAAGAGTTATTGCAAGTAGTAAAAAAAATTAACATTTCTCTCGCACACTCGTACTTCCAAAACATTGTCATGTCAATTCATTTGATATTCTTCAAGAGCACATGGATCATGAACTTTTTAAATCTATTCTCCCGAGCCTTGATTGAAATATCGCCAAGTACAATATAAAATACTATTTTGGGAATTTTACTCGAGCAGAGAAGAAAAAAAGTTACATAATATAGGACAATAGCACAATGTCAAACGAATCATGGACGACCCCATCTGCCCGCTACATCCCAATTACAATTACAATACATCAGGGTTTTTTTTGTGTGTGCTGATGACCACAAGAGTGAGAACTCTTTACTGGTAGCTAGGTAAGCAATGGCTTAACATCCTTTCCTAAGGACTTACCACAAGATTGACCCTTGACCCCTGTATGATGTCAGGGCTCATGGCGGGTAGGTTTGGTTCACTGCTAGACTGCCTGCTGCGCATCCCATGTGGGTTAATACGAGAGTCAGATACCTGGAGATCATGGTTGACTTGGGCATGGACCCAGCTTTATGGGATGAAAAGAGACCAAACAAAACAAATCATAATACAGACAACTGCCATTACTGAGTAAATTATTATTTTTATGGGGGTTAAAAAAATCCTCTTCAATAAAAGGCTACTTAGCGATGAAGTAATCACAATAATCACAATAATCACAAAATCATCTACTCAGGAACTTCATCAACTAGTCAGAAATCGCAAAAATATTGCCTTATACAATATAATGGGATTTTGCTAATTCTCCTGATTCCCATTTTAAACATGTGCAAATCTTCATTGTAAAACTTGACAGAGATATTATTATAACAAGGAAATTGGCTGGGTCTAAATACTAAATTATCCCTTGGGGAAGTCAAATTCACCTCAGCTGGACTTCTGCCATGGTGAAACAAACATGAATATAATTCAGTATATTACATGACAGAGCATTACATATTTATATACTGTATAAAGTGGTTACTTTCGCAGTGGCTTTACTTTTCACAAATTTTGCAAGTCTGTCCTCAGGGAAAATTTCTACTTTAATATAAGATTATCTATAATAATGAATACATCTCAAAAATTGCAAAATTATCGACTCGCGAATTTTGACAACTAGTCAAAAATCCTGAAAATATCTAAGCGAAAATATCGGCTTATACAGAATTTTGTGTCTGCAGTTCAGTACAAAGTCGGATACATTATTAGGAGCATCAAGTGATTGAATTGAATGAACTTACTCAAATGTTCGATGCTGTTTGTTGCTGCTTTCTACTGCTTGGCTTTTCACTTTCCTCTCGGCTTCTTCATCTCGGGCTGTGAGGTACAAGGGAGAGAGAGAGACGGAATGAGAGAAATACAGGGGCACAGATCTGCAGCAGATTCACAGCAGTTGTGAATTTTCGTACAGTCAGAATAGGGTTAAACAGGCCTATCACAAACTTGGTGGAAGAAGTAAACAACAATAGGGACACTTACAATATATTTAGGCTTAACTAAATCATATCATCAAAGGCCTCCTTCAGTCGAGTCGACCATGGGTAGTGCACCCTAAGTGTTTGATTTGCTGCATTTGAGGAAGCTTCGGCTGTGGCTAATGAGACCAATACAGGATTTTCATCCCCTTTCACATTTATGAGTTGTCTCTGCATTGTTAAGGGTTATGCTTTACCATAGGGCACGAGTATATCAACATGCTTTTGAACCCTAGACCTCATTTTTATTTGAGAATTACACTTACATACAGGGATAATTGATGGACTTGCACAAGATCTTGGCCGTCTGGCCGACTTGGGTAGGTGGTACGTACATAGGTACACATATTATAATCAAAAAGCATACCTTGGAAGTAGTCTTTCCTCTGAACTCCTTTCTTGTTAGTCATCTGAGCAGGCCTAGATGTCTTAGCATCCTGGTTCTTCCTCACTTGCTGATATCTTTGAATTGGGTCTGAAAGAAAAGATGAGTCATTTCATGCGATCACTCCTATATTATATAGGAAATTGGCATCTGTGCATCTTTCAACTTACTGTTTCATAATTGTCCTCTTATAGAAATCTCATTAAATTTGAAGCTCCATAGATATCATAGTAGTAAGGATAACTTTAATTAATCTCAAGACTTGGGAAATTCAGAAGATAGACTCAGTGACCCTTGACCCTCTGACTCCAATATTTCTACAGATTGTCTTCCTTGGTGATAATACTAATATTAAGTTTAAAATATAAAGTTAACATCTTCTGTGGTTCACAAGATATTGCGAAAATGGGAAAATGGAACAGATAACGTGAAAACATGGTGCGTCTGGGAGGAATGAAAATAAGGAATCCAGATTTTATATCAATAACAAGATATTCACAATTAAATTCTATGGCGTTTACTTGCAAAATGGTTCATAAAGATCATAGAGCACCAAAATATCAAGTATCAACTTACCTAATTTCTTTTTCTTTCCCTTGGCAAGTTTTCTTGCTCTTTTCATCATCAAGTCTGCAGTTACACTGTCTTTGAACCCCCTGGTAGGAATTAAATCATTGGAATTAATGGAAAGATATCATGAAAGCTTGGATGAACAATGAGAAAAGATATGTGTTTGAGAACATAAGAGTTGGTATTTGGAGATGTATTACATATTACACAATACAATGAAGGTTGACATCGAAAACACTGTATTTTTTCATCTTTCTTGAGAAAGATTTTCTTGTACATGTGTTTATTGATTTTATTAGTCATAATGTTTATGAGCACCATAAAAAAATTATATTTGATTTGCTTTTATTTGAATAGCTTAATTTGAGAAAATTTTGACAACAGAATTCAAAAATTTATTTGCATTATGATTCTTTCTTTTTTTTTTTCCTTTTTTCTTTTTTCATTTTTATCCTCATACAAAAATATTGAACTTAATAATTCATTCACCTGTTTAGAAGTTCAAGGAAAAAAAAAATTTGTGATTTATTTCAAAATATCATATTTGAAATCCAAGAATTCAGGTGAGTTGTATCTAATTCTGCACTTTACTGGCTAATGACGGAACAACATACAAGGAGAGATGACACATACCATTCTTCAGTGAGTTGCTCTTGTCTAGCTGACCGCTGTGTCCTGGGTGTGCCCATGCTCAGAATCTCTGTACCTCCTAGGCTAGAGGGTGTGGTCGGTGGTAAGGGTGGTTTCCTCATCACAAGCCCTCCCATACCCTCAGGGGGCGAGACCCCTTCATGCGCCCCGACCCCTGGGTGATGGTGGAGGGGCGAATCTGCACCCCTCCAAGCCTGACGGAGGGGTCGTGTTGGGTTTTTCCGGGGAGGAGGGTTTGGAGGTGGATGGGGTAGGGCTTTGGGGGGAGGGGATGAGGGTATTGAGGGGCGAGGGTTGGGCCGTGCATGGGTGGGGTTGGATGTGGGGGAGGGCGGGTATTTGGGTAGGAGGGTGGGTGTGTCAGAGGGTGTGGTCAATCCTTTATCAATCATATCCTGGAATAGAAACAAAACATAGCACAGGTAATTATATTGGTAAAAGGAGCCATATACTGTATACGCCTTATATTTCGCTTATATATATTTTCACGATTTTGCTTAAGGCCAGGGAATTTGCGAGAGTATATTTTCATAAATTTATTGTATTTGCCTTCACTTTGTACAGAAATATCAGGAAGTAAAAATTTTCGAGGTCAGTAGTTTGAGAAATTCTCGAAAATCAAATCAACACAACATATTCCACATATTTTGGTTCACCTTTGCTTTGGCTAAATGGGGTGGGGAAGGGTTGGGGAAGGGTCATCACAAACTTGCATTCTAACTCCCATCCATATCTCACCTCATCAAAATCAAAAGAACCAAGATCAATCTCTGCATACTCTGCTTCGTCCTCTTCATCAACAGCGCCCCCAGTGGTGTCCCTCAAGGTAGTCTTGACCTCTCGCATCCATCGTCTGACCTTATGACCTCGCCAGTAAGCCTGTATCTTCAGAGCGGCCAGCCATTGCTTGGTTCCGAGTTCAATGCTATGTCGGACAAAGAAGCCCCGCCACTGTGCTTGGATCACAGTGGCAGCACGGTCTGATAGGCTTATGCTGGAGGGGAAAATGGAATATATTGAATTTTGAAATTGTAAAGCAAAGAGATGATGTGATAAAATTTAGTATGTACAATACAATTTTGCTTTGAAGACATTTGATCAATTCCAATTTTTTCCTTGGCTATCTGTAAGCTATCCTAATAATAAACTGTTCAACCTGAAAGATTCATGGATTTCCTTGACATAAAACATTTGAAAATTGCAACAAAAAAAATTAATGCCTTAATTGATATACATTCTTGTATTTTACAGCAAATCTACACCCTCTAGACACTCACAAAATTTGCAAAAGTAACATGCTCACAAAAAATTTCTAGTTTCATAGTAGTACATAAACAAAACAAAAAAGCAGGAAAAACCATTCATGAATTGCAATTCTTACCCATCATTTTTCATTTCTTTCTGCAGAGCTTTGGAGAGAGTCTGTGCATCCACCCTCTTTCGATGATCATTTGAACTTCGACCTTCATGGCTTCTCTTTCCATGACGTTCTTCTATTGACTTTGCACCCTCCAACCTGCTATCCATTATATTCACATCATCAGGTCCCCTAACTGGAGCTAATTTTGCAGCACTTCCATCTGTCTCTGAAAGTCGACCTGTAGCTGGTTTTTGATTGGTGGTTTTTACGTCTGATGATGTGCCTTGGCTATGGTTCAAGTCCTTGGTTGATGAAACACCTACACCAGATGATGACGACACTGAAACCGAATCTGGAGGGCTTAAAACACCTGAACCACCTCTGGCCTGGGCTGAGGAGGTTGTGGGAGTGCCAGGATTAGCATTAACCTTACTAGCCGGGGTTGTTTCTCCATATTCATGGGCGTAGCGGTGATCCACCGCTTGTTGGAAGGTCTCCTCCATGTGCCTGGCAAGCATCTCAGCCCTTGCTACGCTGAGCTTCAAGTGTCCTTGGTCCTTCAGTGAACTTTTGGATAAAAAGATGATTTACATAATTATATAAATAGTATAAACAAATGGGATTTTTTTTTTAACTTTTTTTTTTCTCTTTTACATTTTAAAGCCAGTACGACTAGCAGCCTTGTATAGCACCACCTAAAGTCCTCAACTACTTGATTCTACCCGATTCCTTACCCATAATGCAACATCCTGATCGTGTAGTCTTATAATTCAGGCCCATTTGAATGAAAACACACTTTTTCACTACTCAATGAATTCACACCATGATAATTATGTTGCCTAGTATCGAAACACATACTTTTCCCTTCAAAACATTCTAGTTTTCTAATACAAATTAAAATGCAGGTTAATTTGACATCATTTTGTTAATAGTTATCTCAAAAGGTATATTTTAAGACTAGCTATTTATAACACACAATCAATGAGAGTGTTGCTCAGTTCGCTCTCCCTTTAAAGGATACATTAGACATGACAAAAAACAGATCCTAGTTCAATTATCAATATTGCTACCATCTTAGAGTATTACACTCTCCCATGCTGACCCTTTAGATAAATAAGTCCTTGAACAACTAGCCCCCTCAGAAAGCTACATCCCAAATAATAACCCATAATACTACTACATGTACTTGAGTACACCCTGCCATACTTCACAAGAGGAGCAATAAACATCCAACTCTATTCTCATAAATTAATTAACTTGGGGGTCAAAGCAAGTTAAAAATGAAGTCATTATCTTTTGACCCAACAGTTCAGCTGGTCACACACTCTCTCTGTACCTTCCTTACCTAAGCTCTGCTTCCTGCCTCTTCTTGAGAGCATCTTGCGCAGCCACCTGTGACCTGCACATGACCTCAAAACTGCTTGGGGTCACTTTAGGATCATGACCTTTGACCCCAGAGGTCAGCAGGTCAGAATCAAGTTGCTGAAGGCCTGGTAGTACCTTAAAGATAGCCTCTCTATAGTTGGATTCCTCCGTAAGTGCGTTGCCCTGTACGTCTAGATGCTCGAGCTGGGTGCACCCTTCTAAACCTGCTATGATGCATTCAATATCTGTGCAAAATAAATATATGTTTCAATATTTAAATATTTTTCAAATTTGCCAGCTTAAGAGCCTAAGAGCGTGAATATTTTTAGAGGCAAAGAAACGCTCAAATTACGAGAAAATATCACTTTTTCATTTCACAACACTTATTATTTGTTTTGTCTTTCATACTAAATATAAGGCACCAAATCTGCTAGTAATATTTTATATATAACTAGATGGTATTGAGTCCTAAATGTTCATGCTTTGGGGATCATTAACCATCCAATGCACAAACACTTACAACTCTATTCCCTAATGTTATAGAGTGTAACTAATACTAGTTGATGAAACATAAAAGAGAAGCATTAATCTGTAGTGCTTCTTCATGTAATCTATAAGATAGATAACACTACAATCAAGTCCAATCTTTAGATTCTGCTCGTGATGATATCTCTATGAACTTACCTGATATAAAATTATTGCATATGCTCAGATGATTCAAAAGTAGAAAAGACTTCAGTGGGGTAAGCTCAGATAGCCTAAGAGAAAAAGTTTGTAAAAGAGAAGTTGTTAATTTTCATAGAGGTGTTGTCGTCCAGTGGATAAGTCCCCATACTGTTGATCAAAAGGTACATGGTTCAAGTCCCTCAAACATGATGTCATCACCAAGGTCTTTGGGCAAACATCAATCTGCATTTGACACACTCCACCCAGGTGATGTAAATGGGTACAAGTAGGAAGAGATGCTGTGTCATTAAACACCTGTAGCCTTGTTAACTCTTTATTTGCTTTGTTTAAGCATGTTAAACCAGTAGCAGATTCAGCATCAACTCTGACAATGGATTTTATTGGCCCATGCAAAAGCATAATATAGCTGCTATTATCCTAAGACTATTTGGTTGATGAGATCTTTTGTCAGAGCCGATGCAGGATCCGCGCCTGTTTGAAGGCCATGTTTTGTTCGCTGATCGACACAAACAATATTAACATTTAGCATTGTTGAATAAGATGCCAATATTTCAGCTCATGAAATATTTGTATGTAGTAACTCATGAATATCCATTATTTATAAGCTATTGACTAATATTTTTGATGTAGCAATAAATACATTTAACCAATCAAAGGCCTGAAAGCTTGAAATGGATAACATACAATGTATTATACACTTACCCATTTTGACTAAGATCTAGATGTTGTAGTAATGGGAGCCATATGGAAGGAAAGTCACCCAGATTAGAAAGACTGTTGCCTGCTAGCAACAATGAGCGTAGCAGCACATTGTTTGATAGGTTAGGAATCTAAAATAAAACAAGGAAAAATATATTCAAATACTGTATAAGTGGTTATTTTCGCGGTGACTTTATTTTCGCGAATTTCGCGAGTTGGTCATCGCGAAAAATTCCACTTCAGTACAAGGCTATTTATAGTAATGAAGCCATCACCAAAATCGCGAAATTTTGCTCTCGCGAATTTCCCCAACTAGTCAAAAATCGTGAAAATATCTGTACGCGAAAATATTGGCTTATACAGTACATTGTTGATTATATCTTGTTTATTGATGCTACACTTTTGCACATACATGTATGGTACACTGGACATCAAAACCTGCCATGTCAGGGGGTGGGAGCATTTTTTAAAGTGGGGGGGGGGGGGGTGAGGTTGAACATGCAAAAAATCAATGGTCATATGAATATTTTTGTACACAATAACTGAAAAAAAAGTGGGGGCTTATGCCTCCTCTGCGGCCAATGCCTGTGAAAGACATTTGGTGGTAAGGTCAAACTTCGGTAACTTACATCAACACTACTAAGGTATATTACAGTGTACTTCGGTCAAGTTTGAAAGTTGTTTCATCTGCCAACATAATGCTAAAATATGTTGACCACTATCTATTACCTTTTACCTTAAAGCAAACTGAACATCAAATCTTTACTTGTGATAAAGAGTTTAAGCTAAGCTCAAGTCTCTGTAAGAGTGGACATTGGTCAAGCCCTCGGACACTGCAAAGGTCTATTACAGTTGACATCGGTGAAGTCTAAAAAATTTTTCATGCGCCAAAGGCTAAAATATGTTGACCATTGTTACCCTTTTTTGTACTAACAGAAAACTAGACACCACAACTGACCTGTGATAAAGAGTTTGAGCTAAGGTCAAGTCTCTGTAAGAGTGGACATTGGTCAAGCCCTCGAACATTGCTCAGGTGATTGGAGGTCAAGTTGAGATCTTGGAGGTGGACCAGTGAGGTCAATCCAGAGACGTTGACCAGCTGGTTGTGACCCAGGTCAAGGTGGGTCAAGGAGAGGAGGGACTCCAGACCACCTGAAAGAAATCACAATTATTTATTTGAAGGTGGAATGGACATTGAGAAGGAAATACCAGATATTAATTGTTTGCAATAGACCTTATGCATATGACGTTATAATGTCATAGTGCCCTCCCTCAGAGGATATAGGAATAGGAGTTTATGAAGTTGTCAGAGATGCGGCAGCTACAGATCACTAACGCATGCAAAGCAATGATGACGTCAATGCATAAGATCTATAGTAAGGACCTTGCTTAATATAAAGTGAATAGCCTCCTTTTTCAGCTCAATTGACTATCAAGTTTGAAGTTAGACAGTAGAATATAGAGAGAAAGTTGAGGTTTTGAGACAAAAAGTGAATGCTTTTGAGAATATGGGTCGATGAGCAAAAACAGCAATATCTGTTATCTACATGCAGCATTTTTTAAAGAAAAATTTCTGTTTCACCTTTGTTTCGGACAATTAAATTTTGAGGTTTTTTTTTCAAAGAGCTCTCATTAACAATGACACAATCTCCATCAATATCCTTTTTTTTTTTAAATTTGCGAGCCATTTTAAAGCGATGTGGGCAATTGAAAGTAAATACACATGTACTCACTAATGCGAGTAATCTTATTCTGGCTGAGGTTTAGTTTCCTTAGTTGGCTGCAGCCCTCTAAACCTTGAAGTGAGGTGAGTACATTCCATGAAGCATCTATCCCTGCAAGAACTCTCCTATCCCTGCACAGTATACTCTCTAACTTATTGTGCTGTAAGAGAAGATAATAAAGGAATTATGTGATTAATTCTGTTAATGTATGAGCCAGCGAATAAAGTTATACTGTGACATTCGTGAGCGATTGTCCTTGAACTCAAATTGGCAATACCCCAGAAAGGCAAATCTTCACTCCTAGCTGATAATTTGAGAATAAACACTCAAATGCAATTCCTGATTTTTTTTTCAAACAGTACCATAAAATGCTAAAAATTTGTTAATCAGACACTCAAGAGAATTAAATTAATCAAATACAATCTTCAAATACTATGTTCTTTTCAGAGTGTACACATATTAAATGAGATAAATATAGCTATTGAATAAATGAAGTGAATAAATAATCTTTAGTTTCATGATGTCAAACTTTAGAATATTGCAACGTTTCAGCTGCATAAGGCAAGCCATCCTCTGGCAATCTGAAATGACCATTGTTACAAATGCACTAAAACACTATAATTTACGTTCGCAACAGCGCTCCATTCACATCGCCAGAGGATGGCTTGCAGTACGCACCCAAAACGTTGCAATATTCTCAAGTTTGTCATCGCGAGACAACAGATTATATATTCATGTCAATATAGCTAGTTTTTTACTCTTACCGATACATCAATCCATAGCATATCAGGGCTCTCATCCAGACATTCTAGGGCTGTGACACCGCAGTTGTTCAGGGTCAAAGTTCTTAACCTTTGACATTTGGTGAGTGAGGTCAGTGAGCTGCCCGGGAGATCTTTCAGTTGGACAGTAGTTACCTAGGAGAAAAGAGGAAGAGAGTTTTTAGGTATGATATTATTAACAGCAGGGGGAAAAACAAAAAAAATTATCAATTCTAACTGATGAATTGGCTCAGCGGATAGAGTGTCTACCTCATGATCAGGAGGTTGTGGGTTCAAACCCTGGCCGCGTCATTCCAAAACATATTAAAGATGGGTGTTGCTGTTTGGCATTCACCAAGAAAGGGATAGAGACACATGAAATCCTGCGCTGCTCAGTGGCTGCCAGACCCATGATCCATTAGGCAAAAAGAATTTCCATTTTGGACAATAAAATTTGGAGCTCTGGAGCTGGAACTTAATTTGTGGGAATCTTTATAATACTATTGTGACAAAAGAAAGCAAGTGATGTATAAAAAAAATCTAAGCAATTCATGTTTTTTGTATTTCATCTATATGTAAAATGCTCTTCCTCCTGACCAAATGTCAACCCTGTATAAGTACTCACCCATCATGGTAAGTTAAAAAGGAAAAAATGTTTTGTAAGGCATTATGATATTGCATTGATGCAAGTGTAAATTAAATATTTTACACTCATGCAGGTTGTGTCGTACTTATCACTTACTTCCTTTTGCTATGTACATGTACAATGTAGGACACAGTATATACCCGGTACTGTTTATTTTCGCTGTGGGGTTTTTTTTCCGCAAATTTTTTGAGTCCATCTTCGCGAAAATTTCCACTTCAACATAAGCCTATTATACCAATGAAAATATCACACTATATCTCTGATGCTATTCTTTTTAACATTATGATAACAATAAATGTTGTAAATTACATTGATTCAAATGCACTTCATGTATAAAAATTGGTTGGGCGGCAGAAAAGGAGGAAAAAATGCATATAGGGCGTGAGAAAAAAGGTGGAAATACTGCTTGGGCCTGAGAAATTCAAACTCAAGAACAATTTAACATGATAAGTCCTGCCGAAAGAGGGAGAGTAAAGTGTCTGTTTCAATATTATTTTCATTATTTCTATAATTCATAATTCCAAACATCCTTACTTGATCGAGCGGTGTGCCCTGTGGTGAGACTGCTTTGATCTGATCTTCAGAGAGGGCCTGGATCTTCTTAGCAGAGGCTGGTCTACGTAGCTGCCTACGAGGCTTGGTGGATGTACTAGCAAGCTTAGCTCTGCTGGCCAGCTTACTGCCACAGGAGAAAGAACAGCCGAAAAAGTAATTAAAATATTATATAAATGTTTTAATGTTTGTTGGCATACAAAAGCTTGCGGGTATTCAACTGGTCTACATAGCTGTCTTGTATGCTTTGTGGAATATAGAAGTGCTAGCAAGCTTGGCTCTGCAAGTCAGCTTAATGTCCTCGGAGAAAGAAATATGAGACAAATAAAGGTACAAATACATAAAAGGATGATTACACTACCAAAACCAACTGTTCGACACTGACTTTGACATGAGGCCAAACTTGTAGAAAAATTGGCCCAAGGGCACTCAACACATGTTGGTGCCAAGTCCTGATTAAACATTAGTGACCTCCTTGTTGTAACAGCACTGCAAGAATCACTATCCCTCTCTGAAATACAAACTTTTTAAACTGAAACACTGGCTATGGACATTGATTTCTTTTTCGGACATATCTTTTTGAACGAGTGCACAGCACATACGTATGCAAAAATGCTCATTAGAATGGGGGCAGACTGTAAACCACACTTCTAAAAAGTGTATACTTACGTAAGTGATATGCAATCTTGGATCCACTTCAGACGTCGCTGTTCCAGTTCTGGCACTAGAGGATGGTGTTCCATCACACTGGATGTGTCTTGGCTCAGTTCCCCACCTGACGTTTCCTGCCTCTCATCATACAAAACTTGTTCTTGTTGAGTAACAGTTCCAGAACTTGATTTGTCATTAGAATACACTTGCTTTTCGACATCAACAGCACAGTTTGCTTGTTTACTCATATTGCCTCTAGTATCTTTAGGTGTCGTTAGATTTTCGTCTTTGACGGTAGTAGGGAGGGTCGCAGACGCAACGCCTTTAGCGACTGTTGATTTAGCAGCATTCCTTTGTTCCTCACCAACCTTCTCACTCCTCTGCATCTCTTCACCAGATACTCTCAGTTCTACCTCATCCTCTGGACCCCTAGCACCTGACCTTTCAACTTTACTGACACTTGATTTCTCCTCGCCTCGAAGACCGTCCTCGGTGTTGGTTTGATTTGGATGTTTGTGTGTCTGTGCGACACCCCCTTTGGTCGCACCTTCAACCGAGTTTTCTTTGATTGTTTCACTTGAATTTAGTGAAGTCTTTCCTGTTTCTTTGTCCTCAAAGCCACTACCAAGATCTTGACCTGCTCCTATATGACCTTTGACCCCATCCTGTATTGAAGCACCACTTTTTTCAACATATGGACTAGAACTTTCAATAAAACTAACACTTTTCTCTGTGATAAAAACAGTGTCTCCTGCACAAACTGTTTGCTCTTCTTCAGGAAGTTTGTCATCACTACTTCTTTTGTTTGTTAAGGTGTCTTTTGAAGAACCACTGGGGATGTCTTCAGAGTCCTCTATGCCAGATGCAGGAGCATCTTGCATTTTGCCATCTGTCACTTTTGTTCCTCCTTTGATAGCCTTCTGTTCACTCTTCTGTCGATCCGGTAAGATACGCTTCAGGATATTCTCACTTTGTTTCTTCAGCTCCTCTTGTTTCTTTGCCTCCTCCTCCTCTCTCTTCAGTCGCTCTTTCTCCAACCTCTCCTTTTCTTTCTTCTCCTTTTTCAGCCTGACCCTTTCCAGTCGTTCAATTTCAAGCCTCTCTTCTTCTTTCCTCTTCTCCTCTGCCTCCCTCTTTTTCCTAAAATAAATGATAAGACCAAAAAAAGGTGATTTAATTTTTAAGAAATCTGTAACAGACATTAATTTCAAACAATTAGTAATACTTGAAAAAACATTTATTGATATCTTCGCTAATGATCAACTACTTACAATTTAATCCTTTTCTTGGTCTACACTTTCAAACTTAAAAATTGTAATGCACATAATACTGCATCTACATTATGTTACAATAATTTACTTTTAGCAATTTTCCTTAAGTTGCACACTGTTTTCCCAGAAATAACAACAAGCCTAAGAGTACTCACCTTTCTTCTTCTTCCTTCTTCATTTTCTCCATCTTTTCCTTCCTCTTCTGTTCCTCTTTCTTCTTCCTTCCAACCACTATCTCCATCTGTCTCTCGTTCTCTCTCTTCTCTTTCAATCCTTCTTGGATCATCCTCATTTTTTTCTTGTATGGCTTTCTCACCCTACAGAAAAAATGGGAAAAAAATATGGTACGAACAAGACAATACCAAACCTCAAAATACATAATCTGTCAAAGGATGTATTGAAATCTACAAATTGGCAGTACATGAACATATGATCTTTTTTCCCCCCAACTCAATTTCATATTTGCTGCACAATGCAACATATACATGTACAGGCGCGGATCCAAGAAAATCGAATTGAATGCATTTCTCGGGCCCAATTGTCCGGGTACAAAAGCCGCTCTATTATGTTTACGCATGGGCCCGATACATTCATTTTATGAAATCTGGCTGCGTCCGCTACTGATGTATACATGATTTATTTGATGTCAATGGAATTCAGTCTTTTTAATATAATGCACACAGCTGTGTCAGTATCAAATGTAGGAATGTAGCTTTCAAAGTCTAACTGGCATAAACTGCAAACAGGAGTGAAAGTGAAGATGTTTTACTCAAACGTAAGGAGGACACTGGATCTGAGGATAAACCCAGTCTAACCTTGATCATATATCACTCTGAGGCCCATGCAGTAAGTAACAAGTGGATTAGTAAATTACGCGATGCGCAATATATGTCCCCGCTGATATGTAAAATTCCCATTATATCACGATTAGTGCTATCACATAAGGCAAACGGAATCGAAATCGGGTAAAAAATGGCGAAGAAGTTAGCATTTGTAGCCAATGTACATTATAGGTCAAAGTCAAGGTCCAAGGTCAAAGGGGTAAAAGTCAAAATTCTGTGAAGAAAATTTGTAGTCCTCAGCTAGTGCTATCACATAAAGCAAACGGAATCGAAATCGGATGAAAAATGGCGAAGGAGTAGGATTTTGTAGCCAATTAACAATATAGGTAAAAATCCTGGTCAAGGTCAAAGGTCAAAATTCTGTGAAGAAGTTTTGTAGCCATCACCTAGTGCTTCACATAAAGCAAGCGGAATCAAAATTGGATGAAAAATGGTGAAGGAGTAGCATTTTGTAGCGAATTCTACATATAAGTAAAAATCAAGGTCAAAGGTCAAAGGGGTCAAAAGTCAAAATTCCGTGAAGAAGTTTTGTACTCCTCACATAGTGCTATTACATAAAGCAAACGGAATCGAAATCGGATGAAAATGGCGAAGGAGTAGCATTTTTTAGCCAATTAACAATATAGGTCAAACTCAAGTTCAAAGGGTCAAAGGGGTCAAAAGTCAAAATTCCATGAAGAAGTTTTGTAGTCCTCACCTAGTGCTATCACATAAAGTAAGCGGAATCGAAATCGGATTGAAAAATGGTGAAGGAGTAGCATTTTGTAGCCAATGTACAATATAAGTAAAGTCAGGTCAAAGGTCAAAGGGGTCAAAAGTCAAAATTCCGCGAAATCGTTTTGTAGTCCTCACCTAGTGCTATCACATAATGCAAACGGAATCGAGAATCGGATGAAAAATGGCGAAGGAGTAGTATTTTTTAGCCAATTAACAATATAGGTCAAAAATCAAGGTCAAAGGTCAAAGGGGTCAAAGTCAAAATTTGTGAAGAAGTTTTGTAGTCCTCACCTAGTGCTATCAAATAAAGCAAACAGAATCGAAATCGAATGAAAAATGGCGAAGGAGTAGCATTTTGTAGCCAATTAACATTATAGGTCAAAAATCAGGGTCAAAGGTCAAAGGTCAAAATTCTGTGAAGAAGTTTGTAGCTATCACCTATTGCTATCATAATAAAGCAAACGGAATCGAAATCGGATGAAAAATGGCGAAGGAGTAGCAAATTGAAGATTTTGATCACATACGGCGAACGGACAGACGGACGGACAGATGGACACGGACGGACACACATACGTACGGAGCCCGTTTCATAGTCCCCTGCTCGAACTCGTTCGGCGGGGACAAAAACAGCCATTTTGAAAATTGTCATACCTTGCTGTTTGTCCGAACATTGGCATATACCAGATTTTAATTATTTTTTTTTTTACAGGCCCCATATAGATACATGATTCACACTTTAGTAGGTTATCTTTGTATGTACTGGTTCTAGGACAATTACCCCTGGACAATCACCCCCGGCACATTACCCACGGACAATTACCCCCGAGGACAATTACCCCCGGACAATTACCCCCGGACAATTACCCCCTAGGACAATCTACCCCGAGGACAATTACCCGAGGACAATTACCCCCGGACAATTACCCGAGGACAATTACCCCCGGACAATTACCCCCGGACAATTCCCCCCCCCCCCCGAGGACAATTCCCCCCGGACAATTACCCCCTAAGACAATTACCCCCCTAGGACGATTACCCCCGAGGGACAATTACCCCCCGGACAATTACCCCTGACAATTACCCCCCCCCCCCTCTCCGGCATCGATGTTGGAATCAAGCGGCGCCCATTGTGAGTCTCGCCCGGTGTTGCATGTTTTGAATTATTTTCTACTTTCTCTTTCCCTTTCTATTTTATATTTCTTTCTCTTTTCTCTCTCTCTGTCACTTTCTTCTTTTTTTCCTGCTTTTCCCTTTTTTTTTTTTTCTTCCTTTTCCCCCCTTTTCCTTCCCAATATTCCAGATTAAGATGTGGCTTTATAACTTAATAATCTTAATAACTTTAAAACAAAGATAATATACACAATAACACATTGTAATTTTACCATTTACGGTGATAGCAATTAAACGTCAAAGAAGGAAATTAAGTACCAAAATTCCTAAATTGTAAACGATATGACATAATCAAATACAGTGTTTTACCATACTCCATAAACTAGCAAAGAAAATATTAACTAAAGCCCAATGTCAATTTAAGCAAAAATAAGGTTAATCGTAAAATCAAATGTAATAAATTACTTATTTTTCACTTTATTTGTTAATTTATAGTCATTAATTATGGCCCTTATGACCGCCCATAGAAACCATGGTTTCAGACCATTCAGTTTTTATTTGATTTACACCACCTTATTCATGTGGTTACTGTATAAAACTATCAAGAATTGATAATTGTTAAAGACAAAAACAACGCAGTATTCTCCAAACAAATTTATTGATTTTTTTCGAATTTTATTGTATCACAAAAATGAAATCAATCAATTAGGCCTGACCAAATATGAATAAACATGATGGAATTGGGAAGAAATGAAGTATAAAGATAATTTGCAACTTGTACAAGAACTTTTAGTCTGATGTTGTTGTTGCTCTCCTTATAGCGTTCTTACGATAAACATTATTACTAAGCATTTCATGCTTTAATATTGCCGTTGGACCATATTAAATATACAAATATCTTACGTGGTCCTTGGGTAATTGTCCGGGGGTAATTATCCAGGGGGGGGGGGTAATTGTCTTGGGTAGTTGTCGTCTGAGCTAGTTGTCGTCGGGTTAATTGTCCGGGGGTAATTGTCCGGGGTTTATTGTCCGGGGTAATTGTCCTCAGGAGCAATTGTCCGGGGGTAATTATCCAGGGGGGTATTGTCTTGGGTAGTTGTTGTCGGGGTAATTGTCGGGGTAATTGTCCTCAGGGGGAATTGTCGGGGGTAATTGTCGCGGGGTAATTGTCGGGGGTAATTGTCAGGGGTTATTGTCCGGGGTAATTGTCCGGGGGGTAATTGTCCTCGGGTTAATTGTCCTAGGAGGTAATTGGTCCGGGGGTAATTTCCGTTGGGGGTAATGTACGGGGGGTTAGTTGTCCGGGGGGTAATTGTCCGGGGGGTAGTTGTCCTGATACGGTATGTACTGTGTGTAAATTTATTCATGGAAATTTATCTAAAAAACTTATTATGTCTTTTACATGATGTATCATTATTACAGATACATGATTTGAGACACACCTGTATGATCTGAAGGCTGCCTGGATAGTAGTAGCAGCATTCTGTTTCTTAGTAGCCTGCCTATGTACCTCCTGTTGATGTTCTCTCTCAAATTCCTCTTTCTCTGCAGCAGTCTGTCTGGCTAGCTCATCTATCTGATGCTGTGTGATTAAAGAGAAGAAGAGAAGATTAAGAATAACAGTATATAATGTTCTCAAATATTCTTCTTCTTTATGCATTTCTTTATTTAAGTAACATTACATAACTTTTCCATGTGTGTTTCTATAATATATCTCTATCTTCTGACTCCAACTGTATTTCCCTCTTCCTTTTTTCCTCCATTTCTTTCTCCCTCTCTTTCTTATTACCTTTATTTCTTGACTTTGAATTCTCTCTTTCTGTATGTACTCTCTTCATTGCTCTCTGTCTCTCTTGCTGAACCTCTTCACACACATTCCCTTATTCTATCTCAATGAATTGACCAATAAAGAACTGTTTGTCTTACCTGATATTGTCGTAACTCTTCCCCTCGTTGTCTTGTTTGATTTGCTATCTCTTCTTCTATCCTAGCCTGAGTGACCTGTCAAAGGAAAAACAAAATAAGGAGATTAAACTTCAAAAGAGATATGATCAAATCTCAAACAATATACAGATATCTAGAACCAATGAAATATTTCTTGAGGTGTATTGGCTCAGTTAGTTATGGTGTCGTTTGCATCCAGCATGTGCACGACGCAAACCCAACATGTATGTGTCAATGTCTTGAACAAGCCCAAAGATTGTACAAAAATCTATACCAGTGTATAGCCTTTTATTTAAGTATAAATGTGAATTGAATTGGAACATCCCTCATGTAGGATATTAAAGGTAGGTCAAATAATGAAACTAAAAACCAATATCCTAGTCTAAAAAGAAAAGGGTATCAACCCGCTGAATGTCTCCTGCAAGTCCAAATATTGACCTTGTGGAAGATTAGCCATGCGCTAAAAAAATTATACGATAATGACTAACCTGCCAAGAAAGAAGGGGATATGTAATGAGAGATAATTTTGAGTTCTGAAAACAAAAAATTTCACAGAATGAGATGAAATTTACACAGCATGTTCAGGCCTGAAAAAGTGACACCTGTCAAACAAATTTTTGAAGAAAAAGGACATGTTTAATAGCTTCTTAATGGAAGTTTCCATTATTGTCAATATACTAATCCCTCATAAATTAGGATGATTTAATAACTCATTCAATTTGTTGGATTTGATGTCATTCCACTTGATTTTGTGCCATTCTTCAAAGGAAAATCACCCTACAGCAACATAACCCACCATTCTCTCTTGAGCAACCCTCCTCTGTTCTTCGTCATTCTCGGCCCACTTCTGCTGCCGAAGCTGCTCGGCATTGTGGTCCAGGATCGCCATGGCGCGGCCCGCTTCCTCTCGCTCTCTGGTCTCAATCTCTTCTCTTTTCTGAAGAATGCCCTCTAGAGTTTGAACTTTCTCTATCAACTCCTTCTCAAACTTATTAATGTCTGAGTAGACCATTACTGCTCCACTCTCTGTAGATAGGAAATTAAAAATCCACATGGTAATAAACAGTAACAATAGCCATTTATATGGTGGAACCTATCTGAAACTTATGCAAAGGCCCATCTACAGATATGTTGGCTCAGTGGATAGAGCGTCCACCTCATAATTGGGAGGTCATGGGTTTGATCACTGGCCAAGTCATACCAAAAGACGTTAAAAAATGGTAGTTGCTGCTACCCTGTTTGGTGTTCAACAAGAAGGGGATAAAGCAACGACCATCTGGTGCTGGCCCACAAGAAAAGGGGCAAATACCCGTTCACCTTTGTTTCGGACAATAAAATTTGAAGCAGTGGAGCATTTTTGGAGCATATGGAAACACAACTTAGGTGACATAAAAGAACCCAAATGAAAGCAATATATGTATGTGTCTAGCATAAAGAACACTTCTAAAGTAGAAAAAAAAAATTAATACATTCTACAGACAAATTATATTAAATAGAAATAAACCAGTATGAATGAAGCAACACAATTTAATAAGTACATTGTGTCAATTTACATCATTCTCTTGTTTGTTTAGCTACAGTGCAAACTTTATTACAAACATTTAACATAAGAGATACTGATGTTTTAAATATCTAGGTGTAGCATTATGGGTTGTTTTACGATCAGGGTACACCATTTTGTCAACATTGTAACATGAACTGTCTGAAAAATAAATGGATGTGGGTGAAGTAAAAAATTATAAGTTTGTAGCATATATACAAGTTTTCTTACAGACAAAAACATTGTTCATTAAGTGATGTCTAACTATGCGTAAAACCACCGATTTCGGAGAGGACATTTTTTGACAGAACTGGCACCCCATTTTTGGTTAATGGTCACAAAAAATCAAATTAACTCTAGCTTCTGGGGTTTTCAGTTTTTAAACAATCGCATTTTAGTAGTCAATTCTGATTGGAAAAGCAAGCCGAATGATTGCTTATAATCAATATGCGCAGGCTCAATTTTAAGAAGTAAATATGTATTTCAATAATTTATTTTTCTCTTGTAGGTTGCTCTTACAGTGCCCAATAGTTTGCCATCGTAGATTTGATATTACCATACCTCTATTTCTTTTTATGGTGCACAGAAGGCCATTTTTTGACGGTGTACCCTGATCGTAAAACAACCCTTATACCAACATGTACAAGAACATCAGAAAATCATATCACTGTTCAAAAGTTGCAAAAAAATTGTCATACCTTCATCAAGAACAGGAACTAAGTCCAGACCATTGACCTGACCTTCTGACATCTCAACCTGGTAACCTTCCAAGTCCTTCCTGTCTGCCTCCTCAAGCTCATGTATGACCTGTGGTAAGAGAGAGAGAGAGAGAGAGAGGGGGGGGGGGGGGCACAAAGAGACTTATCAAAGTATTCACATTGTAATCTTACATCATCCCAGTTACTGGTTCCCCCCCAAAAAAAGCCTGTTCATAAGGTTTAGCCTAAATGCAGTCCAGCAACAGGCTAGACTCGGGTGCATACACAGAGACGCTTTGGTATAATCATGCTGCTATTGGTCAACACTAGATTGCATCATAGAACCAGCAAATATGACAACATCATTGATGTGATATCACACTTTAGTCTTCTAAAGGGTATTTTATATCATACAGTCAACTCCCATTATAATGAGAATGGATACAAGATTTGAGTAGAATAGGGCAGTTCTAAGTTAATGATGTGACAGGGGAGCTACATGTACATGTAGCCAATTCTTTGCGCACAACACGAGATATGTTCTCTTTTTGTTTTATAATTCTTTTTTATTTCTAATGAAAATATTGTTATGATTTCTGTGGAAATAAAAAATAAAATTGAAATTGTAATTGAAATTGAAAATTGAAAAAAAAAAACTTATAAAGCTCAAATATTCTTACCCTGTCTCTGAGTTCCTCTGGATCTTCCCCTAACTGGAAAGCTAACTCATTCAACTCCTTGGACTGGTAGGCAAAGTTTTGGACATCATCTTCATCTGTCACTGTCAGCAAAATGGGGAAACACAATGACATTTGGAACAAAACACATTGAAGCATATACAACATCTGTACATGAGAGTTAGAAAAATGAATAAAAAGCCAAAAATATTTGCAGTGAACAAATATTTGAAATGAAAGCTTTGGTGGGTTTTTTTTTTAAAAGCTATTTCTCTTGATTTTTGCAGTAGGTAATCATTTCCACAATTAAATTGTGATATTCATATGTCTTGGAAACTAAGAACTGTTAGAGATGAGAATAAAAAATCTCTTATACATATTTAAATAATTTGGGAAAAGTAGTAAATTGAGAATCTGTCCCTTTTTATTTCACTTGCTAAGATAAAACCTAAAAAAGGTTTCTTCCAGTTGGCACAATATTGAAGAGATGCAACTACAAAATACCTGAATGTTTTCATTAAAAATTATGTACTTTGCTCCTATAAAAAAACCTACCACTACTTAAGTTTTGTTGATAAAAGGAATATACATGTACAGCTCTGGCATAAATTATTAGACCCAAGCTCATTTTCTGTTCTGGAGCAAGAGCGCCATTTGCATCAGTAACTAAAGGTCTATACTCACATGTCAATGATATAATTGCTGAAGAATGTATAGAAGTAGAGTTAGACTGTGTTTAATATGTTTTCTTTATACCACACAAAGCGAGAAACACACACACTAAAAACCCTTAGAGCTTGGTGTAATAATTTTTCCAAAGCTGTAGATTGAATAATCTTTGTATCAACTTACCAGTATGTGATGCATCCAAAAGGTCATTGCACTCTTCAATGGCATGCTGAGCATCCTGGGCCCTGCTTTTGACCGTCTCTAGGAACTGGGTCACCGACTCTGGTACCGTGCCATTCGGAGGTGGTTCCTATAAAACACAGATTGAATGAACAAATTTTTAAATAGTATCTTATAGTTATAAATGCAGCATATTAGTCATGCTAATTCTATTGGATTATAATTTTGAATAAAATCTTCTGACACATATCCAATTGTTATAATGAAATTTCTGGATATAATTCATAGTATTGGACGCTATATTGGAGAAAATATCCGTTTGTTATATGATATATTATTGTACACTCAACTCGAAGATATTCCCGGATTAATTCTACTAATTGATTTTGAAAAGGCGTTTGACTCAATTTGTCATGACTTCATTAGAAAAGTACTACATTTCTTTAAGTTTGGTCCATCTATTGTTCAATGGTTTAATGTATTCTATGAAAATGCTCAATCCTGTGTATTGGTCAATGGAAATCTGTCTCCAAGATTCTCAGTAGAGCGGGGCTGTCGTCAAAGAGACCCATTGTCTCCATATATCTTTTTGTTATGCGCTGAAATACTTGGTCTTTTGTTTAGGCGATCAAATTCAATTGCTGGTTTGAACTTACCTTCAGACAAAAATCTTAGAATAATTCAATATGCAGACGATACCCTTTTGACATTGAATGGATAAGTAACGCAATTAAATTGTGCTTTGAATATTTTAGATGAATACAACTCAATGTCGGGTTTGAAAGTTAATATACATAAAACACATGCAATATGGATTGGACAATATAAAAATAAAAAAGATGGTATTCTTTTGAATAGAAAATTAAATTGGGTGTTTGATGATTATATTACATATCTAGGTATTGACTTTTGTACGGATTTGCAAAAAATGATCAATCATAACTATAATGAAAAATTTAAAGAGATCAAAAGTCAAATGACATCATGGTTAAAACGTTATTTAACTGTCCTTGGAAGAATTACAGTTGTCAAATCACTGTTGGTATCTAAATTAAATTACCTTATTCTCTCTCTCCCAAATCCAGATGAAGATTTCTTTAAAAATATAAACGCTCAGTTTCATAGATTCATTTGGGGAGAGAAACCAGATAAGATATGTAAAAGTCAAATGTCGCAAAGTTACTCAGACGGCGGAGTGAAAATGATCGATATAAATTTACATTGCCAATCTTTGAAAATTTCCTGGATTAAGAAATTGGTAAATGGTTCAATAGATAGTAATATACTGTGTCTTTTGCAATCTTTTCTGCCGGGAATTCAAAACTTAGATTTTTACATGGGGAACAATTATTACCGAACACTTGCAAGAAAATCAAAGAATGCTTTTTGGAAAGAAATGTTCATGGCTTATTCCACACTTTTATCCATCCACTATGATACTGTTTCCTGCCAACCCTTATGGAATAATGATTACATTAGAATTGGTAATAACTCAATCTTTAATAGTTCATTGTGTAAAAAGGGTATTCGTTTTGTAAATGATATTTTAGATGCAAATGGTAATTTTCTTTCTTTGAACGAAGTTCACGATATGTATAATATTCATATCAATTTTCTTTTTTATCGTGGATTATGTGATGCAATTCGAGAAGGTTTTAGCAAATTTATATAAGAAGGTTCAGCAGCCCTTTGTACCAGATACAATGTCACTTGTTATGAAACATATAAAAGGTTGTGCACGTATCTATGCAATTTTATTGAAGAAAAGGAAAGTTGAATGCAAAAGTTTTTTAAAATGGAAATGTATTTTTGACTTGAATGACAAAAACTGGGGAACATATTGTTCCATTGGATTTAATTGTACGACTGATGTTGCCCTACGATAGTTCCAGTTTAAGGTGTTACATCGTATTTTATATACGAATGACATATTGTTTAAAATGAATTTAGTTCCTAAAAAAGAGTGCACGTTTTGTAACGAACAGATTGAAACAGTTATCCATTTGCTATGCGATTGTACTCATGTTAAACCTATTTGGGATATGCTTGAACATTGGATTTTTGATGGAACTAGAAAAAGAATCATATTTTCACTTCAAGATAAACTATTTGGTTTAAGAGGTTCAAATAACCATGCATTAAATTGCATACTGATAGTAGTCCGACAGATGATATATACTTGCAAAATAAACAAAAAAAAATCCTGTTTTTGATAATATTAAAATTTCGATTATAACATATTTCAAAAATGAAAAATACATTGCAGAATCGAATTTTAAGGCTAATAAGTTTAGAAGAAAATGGTTTCAGTTCAAAGACTGTTTAAAGTGAAGGTTAGCATAGTGAATGTTGTTATACTTTGCTTTTTATCTTGAAGCACTTTTTGAATGATTATGTGTGTATTATATACTTGACAGTTTATATTCTTACATTCGTATTTTGAATTATTGTAAAATGCTATTGATTTATGTCATATCATATGCTTTAAAAATGTAATTTTTTGAGACTGAAAATAAATAAAATCCCTGTGGAGGGAAAAAATTAAAAAAAAAAAAAATAATTCATAGTATTCTTCAAAATTATACATGTAACCTTCAATAGTCAATATTCATAGTTTGCAATTGAGTTTTGAGGTTTACAGTATTTTCAAGTATGTAAGTAATTTATTCCATTTCTAAATTGACACTTGTTGATAATCTCTCTGTTGGTAAACGATTGCTAAGAACTGAATGGATATCATCATTATAATACCGTTATTACCTCATGATCTAGAATCTTAACGCTGACAGCATCTTCATCCCATATCTCATTGGCGAAAGCTTCTCTCATCAATGGGAGGAAAATTGTTCCCTTCCTCCTCCATCCCCCTCTCCATGACCATACACCATCATTACCTCTTCATGTGGAATGCCATCACCTTTATCCCATATCCTATTGGAGAACTTTCTCTCATCCAGAGGTGAAAGATTGATCCCTTTCTCCTTCCACCCCCACCCTCCTCCATATTCACTCCTTTACTACCAAATACCTCTTCATCTGGAATCCTATTGTAGCATCGTCTTCATATCCTACAGAAAAAGGCACTCTCATCTGCAAAATATGCAAAATATTGTTTCCCCCCCCCCCACCAGCCCCCACCCCCATCCTTATTTACATGAACAACCCATACTATACAATCATTACCTATTTACCTATCTATCTATTTCGTGTTCTCTTCCTCCTCAATCCCCCTATCCATAACCATCATTACCTCATCATCTGGAATCCTATTAATGCCATCATCTTCATCTTGAACCCCACTGGAGAGGCTGCTCTCGTCCACAGGAGAAAGGGCATCTAGTTCTCTCTGGATCTGAGCCTCAATCCAATCCTCGTCGTTCTCCGTTTCGCCAACTATATTGGTGCCACCTCCTTGTCTCATGTTTGACATTGCTTATAACAGTTCAAACAAACTTCTCATCAGATATCTAATTTAGATTGAATAAAACATATTCGATGTTGGAAATAATTTACACAGTTCATCAATAAAAATGATAAAGGCATAAACATAAACATGAACAGCTCTTTCATTGACTAGTTATATTCCCATAAGAAGTTTCAGGTTATGTGACATAAATACCTTACGTATCTTTAGTATATTTTGTATTATTCACTCATAGGTAAATCTACTATGTCAATACACACATACAGCTGCAAACCAACATCAGTCAGTACTGAAAAATGGCTGTCTGTCGCCCTCTTGGTTGCTGATGAAACTTCTCAATAATAATTTGCAAAACCAGCTTTAAACCTACCTCAAAATAATTTAAGATAATCTATAGTCTCATTGCAATATAATTTTTCCATTAGATATTTTTAATTTTGTTTAGTAGAATTTTTAGACCCTTTTTTGGATATGCCACCTTGACTTGGCTGCCAGGCTGGGAGCTGCTCAAGACACTTCTCTGCATTGAATTTCCATTGGAAGAAAACTGCTGCAATAAGGTACTTCCCAGTGCAAGGTCAATTATGATTGACCATGCATAAGTGTAAGTGGTCAATACAAAGACATTCAGACTCAGAGTATTATTCTTTGTTTTCTCATAATTTAGTTAAATGCATTTTTAACACAATCTATGCGTGACTGTGTAACGACTGTGTAGGCTTGCATTTATGATATTTATTTTTCACTCTAAAAAGACAACAAATGCATCAATTTTTAGGAGTGATGGAGAAGGAATCCACAACGAGAAAGTGGGAGAGTAAAAGAAAACTGAAAAAGTGAAGAAAAAACAAAAACAAAAACAAGATGAAGAGAAGAAAAAGAAGTGAAGCCTGAAGGGAAGGCTGAAGCCAGAACTGCCAGGGTAGGCTTTTGCATTTTAAAACATAATTTAACGCAACGGCATAATCGTGATTGAGGAAACCACCATTCACTTTGTATAGCAGCGCTTCATTCAGTCACAACTCACGCACTGGTTTCCTCTTTCCACCCCATTCACTTGTGTACTACAAGCGCCTCCGTTCATTTGGTAGGCACTTTTAAAGCACCCTCGTAGTGAGGCCGAATATTTTAATATTCATTAGGGTTAGGGTTAGGGTTAGGGTTAGGATTAGGGTTAGGGTTAGGATTAGGGTTAGGGTTACGGTTAAGGTTAGGGTTAGGGTTAGGGTTAGGGTTAGATATGGTTAGGGTTACGGCCTCACTACGAGGGCGCTTTAAAAGTGCCTACCCGTTCATTTGAGCGAGTGGTTTCCGAAATGAAGATTTAGCCAATGCAACTATGCAAGGTATGTAAAATACATGACATGACAATTTGATACTAGATCTATCTGTCAGCTGCACTTTGACTGTTGTGGCAGCCATGAAGCTAGTATTAGTAATCTATATTTCTTACAAACACAAATATTATACAATGGGACTACGTGTATTGGAAACTGCATTGGGGAATGCGATCGGCGACGCAACTCGACGATGACACAGATGTAGAACGGAATAAATTGGAAATAATGAGCACATATCAATACAAAAAACGATGATTTCTAATTCATAAATGTGCAATGTTGACTTACGAATTGAGATGCATCACCTCAACGCCCACATATTTATGAAATCCGGTAAATTGTGCCCGTTTCCAATGTAAACAATTTGCCGTTGAAACAATTTCTGTGGAACGCGATATTTCCAGCAGCAAAGTTAGGAGCCGATTCTCCGATAATCGGGAGCTAATAAGGTACCCTCAAGAACGCAAATGCGTTCCGAAGCGTAGAAAAAAAAAAAAAAAAAAAAAAAAAAAAAAAAAAGGAGATTAGGGAGAAAGAAAAAGAAAGACATTTTTTCAATATCTTAAGTAAAACTGTATTCGCATTACAATGAAGTTATTATTTTTAAAAGTTTTGCCCTTCTTAAAAAATAAAAACAGTTAACTGTACGTGGCCCATGCAATTAAGTTGATCATGAATTGTCATTGACTCATCTTTTTTTTTGTATTTTATTATTTGAAATCTTTATTTTTTCATTTTTTTATGCATGTGTATATAAACACTATCCCTTATGTTGACAAAAGTTAAAAGAAGCCAATCTGATATGCACAGGGCCAGCCTTTGCCCGTCAGTCTCCTTTGCCATACTAGTACTGTATAAGTGGTTATTTTCGCGGTGACTTTATTTTCGCGAATTTCGCGAGTCAGTCATCGCGAAAATTTCCACTTCATTACAAGGCTATTTATGGTAATGAAATCATCACCAAAATCGCGAAATTTTGCTCCCGCGAATTTCCCCAACTGGTCAAAAATCGCGAAAATATCTGTACGCGGAAATATTGGCTTATACAGTATCAGATAGGGCCTAGGCCAAATTTACTGTGATGACGATCTTAAAAATTTGATCCACGAGGAGTCAGAGCAGAAAATGTGAATAATTGATTTTTCATATAATGAAATACACAAGAAAAGTGGATCGAAGACATCATTAGCTTGCTCATTGAATGTGCGTGATTATGTACAGAACTGTTTTATCAAAATTTATGCTAAATAAAAAAAAAAAAAAATTTAAATCGTAACTTATTTTTATTTATTATTATTATTATTTTTTAAATTTTTTTATTCATTCATTTTGATGAAGTTTCAGTAGGCCTATTTTGCTTGTTATTTTTAAATAACTTTTTATGTTCCATCGATATATCATGTACAATGTAGGCCTATATATAATTTGATTTGTATTGTTGGAAATGGAAATAAACAAAATGAGATGAAATTATAAAAGTTTACGCTGCATTTTGTGTCATCTGAATCTCAGCCTAGAGTCCTCCTTTTATGTCGGTCATCTATTCCCACCAAAGAACAAACGTCGTGCACTAAAGAAATTTGAATAGGCCTATAATGCCTCAGTACAAAACAATTGTTATCCCGTTAGGTTTTAATCATCTTAGAGAATTGCAACAATTTGCTTTGAGGTTGTTTTTATCTAAATTATCTCTACAATTTCTCATAGAATTTTTTCACCTTTTTTGGCACGCTGGCCTACATGACAGGCAGAGGAAAATATAGCCGTACACAAATAGCAAACTCCTTGAAATAATGCCATGCATTACTTGTCTAAAATATCTGCTAAAAACACATCATAAATCGAATTCCCAAGAATGAGCTAAAAAAAAAAAACCTTCACATTAATTTTTAATCCTTTTACCATCCGCCCCCGCCCCCCCCCCCCCCCCCCCCCGCAAGGTTTTTCAACTTGCATTGACCACTGAAAGATACCGCTATGATCAAAGAATATTTGATCGGCTATATTCAATTTACATTTGCCCTTTTTCCGTAAGCCTCCGCAAAAGCAGCAAAGTACGTAAAAATAACATTTATGGAAATCCAAAATAATCAACGTAATCCGTGTAAATTCTAAATGAAATTCAATTTTATATGATACTTTACTTTTCTACGATAATGATTCATATAAATGATAACTTTAAAACTAAAAGGATTGTAAATGTATTGTAAAACTATTTGGTATATTTCATGTCTGTGTCTATGCGCCATACATGTAGACCGACCCAGTATTATGTGTGCAGGGAATTGTGGTTGTTCGTAGTCTATGTCTGTCATGTCTGTGCACCTTACCTGAATTTTAACAATACAAAGTAAAGTGTTTAAATATTTATTAATCTCATGTTCAATGAACGAAAAATTTAACGAAATAATATCAAAAGACAGCCGGGGTTTCCACTCTAACTTACCTGGTAACTTAGAAAAGCAAAAGTTGAAAAAAGAAAAAAGTCACTCGGGCTGGATTTTTAAAAAGTTATCGCAACGAATGTGTCTGGTTGGTTGAAAAAAGATCGAAATTTACCCAGGAACTTTGAAAATTAATCAGGGAAAAATTAGGGAATTTTGTTTCTAAATAGTAACGTTAGAAACCCTGATTTTTGTTGATTTTTTTTTTTCTTCACAATTTTAATTTATGATAGGCTGCTGCTGTGTGTGATTGTGAATGTGTGAACTTGTCATTTTTTTGTCATTTTTTTTTTGTCATTTTTTTTTTGTCATTTTTTTTTTGTCATTTTTTTGTCATTGTGAATGTGTGACTTGTCATTTTTTTTGTGTGCATGTGTTGCAAAACCAAGTCCAAACTGGACTCCTCTGACGGCTCTGTCTTAGTACGCCCATGTGCAGAGCTACCAATTCTCATGCATTTTGCGTGATTCTCACACATTTTGGGTCCATCTCACGATCTTACGCAGAACACCCACTTTCTCTCGCAAAATGGACAAAAGAAGCATTATCATAGATTTTTACCATTTTTTGGCCTCAAAACCCTAACTGAACAATTGGCAGTCTTCTTGTGCATCATACCCTGCTAGTGCGATGTTTCATGCAGGCAATCATTATATACAAGATAGATTACTACATGCTAACAGTTACATGTGTAGTGTGCGCGCACGCCTTCTTCGTGTACAAATTACTACTGCGCGTGCGCACATGTTGACGCGCGCCATGTGCGCACTGCTTCCAAACACGATGCGAATGAGATCACGCAAATTTTTTTTTTTGAACTTGGCATTTCTGCATGTGTGTGCACTCATTCTGCACACAGATTTCAAACTTTATTTGAAAAATAATAATAAATATATCAGATCTTCAGGGCCTCCACGGTAGCCAATTGAATTGTTGACTGAACTTGTTGAAAAATAAATTAGAAAGTCTAGAAATCTAGATTATTAAAAAAAAAAAAAAGTCGAGTGGGACAATAGCCCGCCACCCCCAACCTCCAAAAAAAAAAGGGGGAAAAGAGGGGGAAATAGACAAGCGACCACTTGACCAACTTAACCTCACCCCTATGAACTGTACCAGAAGACCTTAATGATGGCGCGTAGCAAAAAAAAAATTAACCACCTACCCCCCCCCCCCCCCACAGCTTTGTTCAGTTAGTGACATTGTTTTAAAATACATATCTATATTTCAGAAAAGTTAGAGGATTTTGAAACAAGATTTTTTTTTTTTATGAATAGCATTATGATTGGTTATGAGATGGTGAACATGAAATGTATTCCAGTTCCGAACTTTATTTATTAATTCTGTTGATCTATATTTTATTACAGGATGTTGATGCCCAAAGCGAACCGAATCGCCATCTACGAGAACCTCTTCAAGGAGGGTGTAATTGTGGCAAAGAAGGATTTCCACAACCCCAAACATCCGGAGATCGAGACGGTACCCAACCTTCATGTCATCAAGGCTTGTCAGGTACGGATACAGCATTATCATGTTATCTTTTTAGAGTCAAATATTGAGCCTTAAAGGCACATGTAGCATGTCATGTTGTTGTTTTTCTTCATTTTATTGTTCCCCCTAGACTTACTTCATTGTTTCCTGGATGTAGTAACTCTTTCCTTTAGAATACTTGTTCATTCACTTGAGATACCAAGCAATTCCATTCCCCATTAAGTTGATGGAACAAGTTACACTTAAGTGAATGGTTTATGTCCACTTGGCCTAACAACATTTAGTCCAATTCTCTTATTGTCTAATACCATACGGGCTAAATCCATTTGGTCTACTAATATTTTGGTCTAATTTCCCTTTTGTCTAATACACCACTGGTCTAAAATTCACTTGGTCTAATGACCACTTGGTTGAAATGCCAATTTGTCTAATAGCCAATGAGTCCAATTGCATTTTCACCTAATGTCCAAATGAATAACTGGTCTATTACCAGATTTTTTGAGGAAATGACAAAGTGGTGTTAAACCAGTTGACATTAGACAAAATGGGAATTGGATGAAATATTAGATGTGAAGTGGCACAAATGTCATGAAATGTCACAAATTTGATGGCAGAAAGGTCGATTCGGTGAAGGCAACATTCCCTCTTGGGGGAATATGATGATGATGATTAATGTGTTCCATCTGCTTCATTACAGTCATTGAAGTCCCGTGGCTACGTCAAGGAGCAGTTCGCATGGCGCCACTACTACTACTACCTGACTAACGAGGGTATCCAGTACCTCCGTGACTTCCTTCATCTGCCTCCCGAGATCGTGCCCGCCACCCTCAAACGCCAGCCCCGTGCCGAGACAGCCAGGCCCAAGCCAAGGATGGAGGGCCGTCCTGAGAGGGGAGGACCCCCATCAGATGGGCAGAGGCAGGAGTACAGACGTGGACCAGGAGGACCTCCAGACAAGAAGGGCGATGCTGGAGCAGGAGCAACCCAAGACTTCCAATTCGTAAGTTACAAATCTTCTCTTTGATGACATTTGCTGTGGGCTTTATTCTGTCTAAGATATAGGGTTCGGGTTGCAATAGGGTTAGGTTTAGGGAACGGTATGTTCCCTGAAGTTTGTCATTCGAATAGTGTATGGAATTTGCAGCGGATCAATTGTCATGGTATCTTCTCTATCATGCAGGTGATAACCCTATGTAAGGAGTACGGACACCACCATTTTGTTATAGCGAGGCTGTCAAAAAGACAAATTAATACCTGTGTGATGAGTTTGAATGCACTGCCCTTTCATTCAAACTCCTTCCTATTGTTGTTCCTTGATGTTGAAAAGTATATTTTGTGAATGAACAGCTGTAGGTTTTGTATGAAATTTGTTCTACAGTTTTCTACACTTACTGAAATCCCAACTTTGACATAAAATCTGAAAATATACTTGATCCTAATTTGAATACAGGACCTAATCCCATGTATTTGACAAAATAAAACCTTGGTCATATATACAGTCTGTGTCAAAAAAAATGGTAGAGTCGGGAAAAAATATTTAGGTGTGAAATATTTTCAAATAATGTGTGTATGTGGTACCAAAATAGAGCCAAATAATTTTCCTTGCTGATGCGCTTTGTTCTGTATAATTTGCTTTCGTAAAACAAAAGTTATGCTAAAGTTTGTGCGACGAGGAACAAATCGAAATTGAGCCATCATGGCATTATGCAAAACCTATACACAAAGGCATGGGACGGCGTGCGAAAAATTGATTTTTCTTGATTGTAGAAAACTAGTCATATTTCAAAAATTACAACACCAAATGTGATGAAAAAAATTTCAGGTGAAAGCCTGATCTTCCTGCGTTTTGAAAATACCAAACAATAGCAGGCTGTGATTAATCTTCATACTATAAAAAATGTTTTCCACTTGTACCATTTTATTTGACACAGACTGTATTGTAGTCAGAACGTATTGCTATCCTTCATGTATTTTTAACTTTCAATGACATGGAATATCCTGATTGCATTACAAGTACTTTTCTCTTTCACTCCTTCTCCCTTTTCTCTCCGCCCCCCCCCCCCCCCCCCCAATATTCTCTCTCTCTATCCATCTTTCCACTCTCCTTCCTCTCTCCTGTTTATCCCTCTTCACATCCCTCTTTTTTCTTCTTTCTCTCTTTGATTCCCAATCACAGAAAGGAGGCTTTGGACGAGGCAGGTCACAGCCACCACCACAGTAGGGAGGCTGCAGGGGGATAGATGATGTTCAATAAAGCAACGTGTAAATTAATGTGACCGCAAAAACTGTGTAGTACCTGTGTCATTGTATCCTGCGTCCTGTTGGTAGACATGCATGTCTGAGTAGAATGGTCATGTACAGTGGTGTAGGTCTGAATATACAGTGCGTATTTTAAAAAAAAGGTAATCCATATTCCAAGGTCATCTATTTTTGCTATTCAAATGGAACATAATTGAAGACAGACTCCTCACCTTTCTCTAACAATATGCAAGGAACTTTCAGATGAAGGAAACAGGTATACAATCCACTTTTACTGAGCGAATGCTGTCCCTGCTGTCTTATAGCATTGAATAGGTTTGTGTGCGATGATGTGTGACACCAAGGAAAGCATACGCTCAATTGTTTGTCCTTTGACAAAATTAGCACCCAAAAATGGACTTTGTACCTGTCACATTCATTTGCAACGTACTCGGTTATTCATAACAGCTATGATCAAAGAATGGTGTCATTGTAAACGTGAGGAGTTCCCCTTCAATAATGAAATACATGTGAATAGATCAAATAAAAGAGCTATGGATTACCTTTTTTTTTTCATGCACAATGTATTGTCAAGGGATGCCATTTTCCAAGCCAAAGTCTGAATTCATTTTCTGGTCATATTCAGAGATGTTAAACCTCCAGAATTATCTTCTTTCATGTCCACCATTCACAACACTAAATCTAGAAACTTGAACGCGAATAAAACAAATAGTTAAAATGCCTGAACGTCTTGGTCACAAGATCAAGAAAGCTATTTATTTAAATTTTTATTTCCAACATTGAATGACAGAACAAAGGTTATTATTCATGCCTGCTCTAATGATATTTTGGTTATGATATAATTATTCCTTGGGTTTGGCATGTCTGCATATTTCAGGCTTCCTTGTGCACCAAATTGCTCGATCTAACTGATTTTCAGGAACTCTGGCATCTCTGACTATCTTTTGTTAGTGTAAAGTGAAGGGGGCAGGGTAATGAATTTGGGAGATAACCCCTCTCCCCCCCCCCCCACCCCCACACACAATGAAAAGTAATGCATACTGACACCACTAGCAAAGGGAGTATATGTAGGTAATGAAGCTGGGATTTTTGTGCCCTGCAACGTACAAAGATACAATCAATCTTGCAATTGATTTCAACTATTTACCTTAGATTTATATTTCATACCAGTCGGACGATTGATTGTAACTGTTATGTTACAGGGCACTGCACAATGCTTTATGAATCAAGAATTGTGTGTACTGAGGGCATAATGGTACAGCATGAAAAGACTTGAATCGAGAGACCAAGCAGATGAGAGGGCATATATCCACTTGGTCTAACAGTAGTTGGTCTAATTCTCTGTCCTATACCACATGATCTACATGTATAAACATTTGTTTACTAACAATTTAGTCTTATTTCTGCTTGGTCTAATGCATCTATTGACTATTTGGTCTAATTACCAATTTGTCTTACAGCTAAATTGTTTAATTATAATTTTGTCTGATTCCCTAATGGATATTTGGTCTATCACCAGTTTATGACACAAATTAACTAAGTGGTGTTAGACCAATTGGACACTGACAAAATGGGAATTATTAGGCTTAACAGTAAAGGGCAAAGTGGCATTGAGATCAAAAGGTAACTAGACAAACTGGTTGTCGACAAAGTGGAATTAGACCATGTGGGATGAGACCAAACGGGCATTATACAAATTAGTAATTTACTGATGAGAGTGAGGCGAAATTGAGGATTGGTTGTTGCTTCATCTCACTCTTCTTTCGAAATGTCTTTGATCGTTATTGAAAAGGAAAAAATGAACTGAACTGATTATCTGGAGCAATAACCAATAAATTGATGGGAAAGTGTGACGGAGGGTGAGATATGAAAGGATAAAAAAAAAAGCCCATTCATACTGCTGGACTGCCGACACCTAACAAATAAGTCGACTAGCCTAATTTACCGCAATGTTATAAATTGTCCGGTCTGGAATTGTGTTACCAGTATGTAGAGCAAATTGTAGAGTTTACAAGAGGTAGTACAATCCATTTCCATTTTAGCGACTGCTGATGGTATGATACCATCAAATTTACAAGGCAATTCTGCTCCCAATCCCATATGTGCACTAATTTGAATTTGTTGGTACTGAAAAAATAGTTCTGACGTAGCAACAATTTGACTTGTTAAGGGTTGAAAACAATAGAATATGAAGGAAAGATGCCCTGAAATGACCTTTGACTTGGGTCATTTCTGGACTTGGGCAAGGCTAACTGTACATGTAGCCTATTACAAAATTCTTTGATGAGGTAATTGACGTGGGGGTGTTTCACAAAGAGTGAAGTAGACTCAAAGAGAACTGTTGCTGAGCTAGCGCCATGAGCGTCCTCGGACGATTTGTGCGCTGTATAAGTTTTCTCTATTATTATTATTAAAGTCACACTTATCTACTATGCGCATCCTGTAATATAACATGCAATCTAATTGATAAACTTCTCTATGGCATGATCTGACCAATGAGGTGATGCGTAATATACCTCACGAAACTAGGGATTTAAGTGCGATTTTTAAGTCTACTAAACTCTTTGTGAAACACCCCCCTGGAGCACCTCGTTATAATGGGAGTGGATTGTACATAAGAAGTGACAAGCATTTGTGAATGACTTGGTGTTATGGCAGTGAATGATAATGCTCTTGGGTCCATTGGATAGATAACGCCACATTGAGGCTCAAAAGCTGGATTCATTTCCCATCTGAAAAAGTCCAATGGAGGACTGCTCCCCAGGGGGATAAATCAGTTTATATTCACTTGGTCTAACAGCAGTTGGTCTACTTCCCACTTGGTCTAATGGCCCCTCGGTCGAATTGCCAAATTGTCTATTTAATTGCATTTTTTGTCTAATTCCTAAATGAATATTTGGTCTAAGACGAGTTTGTTGTAGGACTTGACCAAACTAGTGTTGTCGGACCAAGTGGACATTAAACGAAATGGAAATTAGACAAAATGGTAAAAAGGCATAGGCTATTAGTAGTTAAACCAGGGGTTGTCTATTGACAACCCCCTGGTTAAACCAAATGGTAATCGGACCCACTGGTTGTAGATGAAATGAATTAGACCATGTGGGATGACACCAAATGGGCTTTAGTGAAAGTGGGTTTAGACCAAATGGCAATTTACTGATAAATCCACAGGAGGGCAAGTCTGGGGACTGCTGCCCCAGAGTACAACTCACCCCTGGATGACCCCCACCCTCTGTGTAGTTGTCCATCATGAGAGTTGTTCTCTGGGGGACTTGTGATGGGATGGGGGCAGTCCTTGAACCACAGGGAATATACAAAGTAAACAAACTTACAAAAATTAATATGTACTCCAAGGGTATAAACATAATTATTAGGGGTGGGGTAGGTCAACATTGTATGAAAGTTGTTCCGAATATTTAAAAAAAAAGTATATTGGCATTGATTATGGTTGATAAAAAAAACACACAAAACGGGTCAGATAAATTATGAGAAAGAGAAAGAAAGACCATGAACATTAAATTATTCGGATGAGAAAATGCTATAAAATTATGAGAAAGAGAGTACATAAACTCTGTTGTATCCAGGAGGTCACTGTATCCCGGTACTGTAATGTACTGTATACACTATACACTGGGTGGGAGCGCCCTGGTTGTGGCGGCCAGGGGTGGGGGGGGGGGAGGGTCACTCCCGATTAAATGTGTGGCACATCATCGTACCGGAGTCTGTGGGTAAAGGGTCGGGTTTAAAGCTTAAGTCTTACCAGCTGGCCCAGCCCCCTATTCCACCCCATGCCCATAGAAAGCCTAAGGTAACCAATAAGAAGACACCCTGCCCCGCTTAAAAACACTTCCCCGCGGGGATGGGGCATCTGAATTGCTTATCTCAGAAATAAAAAATGTGGAGTATGATGCGCTAAACTAGGGAGTTAACCCCCGGGGTGGCAGCCAGTTCAGATTTTGGAGACAGTCACCTTTTCTGGTCTCAGCTCATCAATTACAACAGCGCCATCTTTCGATGAGAAATACTAGTATCAGAACCAGAGAAACCCCCACCATTTGACTTGACAATGGTTTCAATGTTTATTGATCAAAAAGAAAGTCGTATCCAATGAAATATTCCATTATCATGTTGAACCCCTGCTACAATAGCAATGCTTTCCTTAACAAGAAACGTCTTGGAACATCTTTAAAATGAAACAGGGGCCCAACTATTGGCTTCAATTAGCATGATTAGTCTAAAATGAACACATGCAATTCATTTCTTCCCTTTCCTCATCTCTCTCGACCTTCTTTTTAGATATGGATCCGGGATTTAAAAATAGGGAGAGTAGCCATAAAAATATAATAATAACAAACAAGTAGGCATAGGCCTATGTTGAATGAGTGCCCCCCCCCCCCCATCTCGATTGGCCTCTAAATTTTCTATTTCTATCTCTTTTTCTTTATGTAGTTTGTTACTATTTTTTTCTTCCTTAATTCAAATACAAAAGTTGTTACACACAGTGTTTAAAAAACACAATATTGTAACATGAATAAGTTCCCAGAAATGAACAATTGAGTTGCAGGCCAGGGCACTTGTGCCCACAATTTATTCTTGAAAAAAACTAATGGAAGAAGAACAACCTCGTATATAGGCCTATGTTCAGTGCGTGGTTAAATAAAAAATTAGATATGCCTAAAATAATACAAAAAATAATATATAATAATAAAAAATGGGGGCACATGCCTGTTGCACCCCAGGATCTGTCACTGTACACGAAAGCTAATTAACCAGTATAGAGGCCTACATGTACCAGGAAATTTATTTCACTCAGGTTTCCTCTATCGTGACTTTTCTTCCTACACCACTTCTTCCGCGATCCTTGAACTTACACTCGAGATTTTAAAAGGGGGCGGCGGGGGGGGGGACAAAAAAAGGGATGTGCACTCTAAAAGTGCCCCTTTCTTAGCTAACAATGCCCTTTTATACTAAAAAGAAGCCTTTCATACTCTTTAAAAGTCCCATGGAAAATAATATTTCTTAAAAAGTATCACTAAAAATACTGAAAGTGCTCCTTTCTTTACTTTATATGTCTTTTAAAAACCCAAATCTCTCCTGCTCGGTCACCATGCGACTTGAACTGTAAAATTAACAACAATAAGTATTTTTAAAAAAGGTTGACCCAGTGCTCTCTGCTGGAGACAAACCTTGTCAAAAAAGAATGTTTGTTATTGTGTTTGGGCTAGATTGGAGAGGCTAGGTGCTTGCAGCCTACAAATACTCAGGGCACAGATTATTAATGAGCCAGATTTTTTATGTATTCTTCAATATGGATCCTAGAAAGAGTCTATAAGGCACGATTTTTAGCTCAAAACTTTCAGCTCGCGGATACTAAATATGCTCTATATTCACAATTAACTCCAATTTGTTCTCAAAATTTTGAGCTCGCGCTTCGCGCTCGCATTCCTATATATTCATTACTCAAGAACAATAAAAAAAGAAAAGCCATTAAGATTCTTAAAATTGTCAGCTCGCGCTTCGCGCCGCGATACTATAAGTAGAAACTAAATGTACAATTAACCCCCAGTTTTTAGCTCCTAAATAGAGTCTATAATCATGATAATGCATATTATACTCAAAGTTTGACTCAAAAATTTTCTGCTCGCGCTTCGAAACCCCCCCCCCCCCCGTAAAAATCTCTAGTTACGGGCCTGGGGCTGCTCATATATTCCAAGTTCATTTAGCAGAAAAATACACAAAACATACCTTCAAATTCGTTTATCTGAAAATAAAATGTGATTCGTAAATAATTCGAAAGATAAAATAACCCCAACAAACAGATTCCGGGTTAACGAACTCAATTTCATGTTCGGAAGTCGAACATTCGGAATAACAAACTTCTGACTTACAAGCTGTAACTTGGCCGTATATATGGTTAATTCGAGAAATTTTTAGCAGAAGTTTTGATGCCCTGAAATTATCTTCTTGTTTTTTTATTAAAACTTTTCGATGTACTAGGATGTTGGATTCATTGGCCTGCAGTAAGCAATGACATCAAGTGTCCCTTTCAGTATGCAGGACAAATAAGCCAGTAGAAACGTATTCAGTGTATTAAGTCAATGCGGTTCCCTGCAGTCACAGAACTAGAGTAGCGGGTCCAGGGCTGATTTTTTTTTTTTTTTTTTTTTTTTTTTTTTGGGGGGGGGGAGGCGGAGCGGTTGGAACAACGTGCGCATTTTAAAAGATAAATTCATCTAGTGCAAGATTAAATACTTCCAAATAGTTAAGGGTTTTTGATACATCGGTTGGAACAACGTGCGCATTTTTTAAAAGATAAATTCCATCTAGAGCAAGATAAATACTTCCAAATAGTTAAAGTTTTTGATACATCGGCGGATCAGGGGGACGCGCCCCTATTTTGGGATACACTCACTGAATGTGCATGTTAACTCACCATCAGAGCTTATTTTCGGTG